>JAFMOD010000629.1:1358782-1506236 GCA_019802435.1 Corydoras maculifer
TCCCGGTTCGAATCCCCATCTGGGTGGAGTTTCCATGTTCTCCCCGTGTCTGCGTGGGTTTCCTCCGGGTTCTCCGGTTTCCTCCCACAGTCCAAAAACATGGATCAAGTTAATTGAGTTCTCAAAATTGCCCCGTTTAGAGTGTGTCTGTGTGAGTGAGTGTGTGCCCAGCGATGGATTGGCGCCCTGTCCTGGGTCTATCTGCCCAGCGCCCGAGATGCTCTCCCCTGGATGGGCATGGGGAACCCCACCGCGACCCTAATAGAGGATAAGCGGAAGATAATGAATGAATGAATGAATGAATAAATAAAAGGGCAGTGCAGTGGCGTAGCGGTTAGTATGTTCGCCTCTCAGCGCTGGGTGATCTGGGTGGAGTTTCCATGTTCTCCTCGTGTCCATATGGGTTTACTCTGGGTTCTCTGGTTTCATCCCACAGTCCAACAACATGGATTTGAGATAAATTTACATTTGGTCATTTATCAGACGCTTTTATCCAAAGCGACGCACAGGGTTAATTTTAACATCCCTGGAGCAATGTGGGTTAAGGGTCTTGCTCAAGGACCCACACTGGTAACTTCAGTGGACCTGGGATTTGAACCCCCAACCTTCAGATTGATAGTCCAACACCCTGACCACTGAGCTACCGCGCCCTAAATTGGTGACTTTGTTTTGCCATTATATAGTGTGTGTGTCTGTGTGTCTGAGTGAGTTCCCAGCAATGAACTGGCTTGTTGTGGATCTATTGGCACAGTGCGCAAAATTTTATCCCCTGTATGGGGACCCACAACTCCAGCAATGAGAGGTGGACATGCTAACCACTACATCACCATGCCACCCTGCTTTAAATGATGTAAAATGTATTACAATAGATTTATTAAGGAACCTCTGTGCTCACTGTAGAATAATAAAACCATAAAATGTATTCTGTGGAGCTTATGAGGTGGTGTCCTGGCTTCTACTTTGAGGCTTTTAACTGTCATAGCTGCTGAGTGATCAGCGGTCGAGTAGCTACTCAACTTAAATTAAATTACCATCAGTGTCTCACCCTTCTGCCATTGATAATATACTTAATCTGTTGGGGAAACGGAAACTAATCCAGCGTTAAAACAAGCTGCTTTATTTTTGTTTTATTAAGTTTCTCAGTGTAGTACATTATTTAAACCAACCCTGAACAGCAACGTTATGGGACTCTTTGAATGGCACGTATTGTTAGCAGATAATTAGGCTTGGTTCTTTACAGTCTTCATTAGGTTTCTAGTTGTAAATCCCAAACCTGTCACAATTTTCGATGTAGAGAGCTTAAGCCCAACGTTTTGAACCTGATAATTGACTGCAAATTCCTCTATCCCATTGGGTTCATTCAGCGATCTAAATTAAGTACGAGGGAAGCCTCATTTAGCACTGTACCTCGTGCAGTGTGGGTCACTTGGCAATGACAAAACTAAAAATTGTTCTGTGGTAAAGTGCTATAGAAGCCATAAAGGTCAAAGTGATTAAAGTTGCGACTCGACAGAAGCCAAGTTCCCATTTGTAGGAATTTCAGTGATAGGCCAGAACTGAGGCATGCAGTGTTGTGCCCTAACTGCTGAATCAGCAGTGACACTGTCTGTGGCTCCCCCTGCTTCCCCTTCTGCTACTCCAGTCTACCAGAGGGGAAGCTGCGAGGGGCCAGTTCAGATCCAATGAGGCAGATACTGCAGATTAGATTAGAAAATGCCCATTTGCTGAAACTCAGTTAATTTGCCCAACTCTTAATACACATCCTAACTTATAATGGACAGATGCTAGCTTTACTGAGCACTGGACTGAAACTGGCCTTGAGTTGACCCTTAAGTAAGACCACTTAAAATTATATGCAGACACCCTTTTTACAAAGTGACTTATATGTATACATACTTGATTTGCGGAATCAGTGTGCAGAACCTTGTAGGGTCTGCACACTGGGTCAAGAGAGGATCAAGAGCCTTGCTTAGGGGCACATTGACAGCTTGGGTGGACAGAGGTATCGGCAACCATCTAGGGGTTTGGACAAATTTCAAGTCCACTAAAGTTATCAATGAGGACCCGTGAGCAAGACCCTTAACCTTCATTGCTTCAGGGGGCTGTATCATGTCATCATCACCCTGTATTCTGACCCCAACCATTAGGTTGGAATACATGTATGTCACTTTGGAGATGAGCCTGTGTTCTAATAGTCAGGACCCCAATAGTTTCACCATGGAGCAGGGATCATTTGGTTGGTGCATTATTCCTATCCCAGCAGTGTCACTGAGGTGGAGTAATGAAACACTGAAGAACTGACAATAAACAATCCACCACCCAAATTATACCTTTTCTGTGATGGTCCTAAACAATAGAGAATAGAGAACACCTAGGGGAGTAAGAGATGTACTTCGCTGTGCACTCAAGAGGTGCTGTATCATGGCCGACCCTGTATTCTGACCCCAGCCATTAGGTTGGAATACCTGTAAGTCGCTTTGCATATGACCTCATGCAGGTCTGCTAAATGCCCTCATGTAATTTGCCCACCACCTTTAACCACTGAGCTACTTCACCCTTCTTTGCTAAAGCATGTGCAGAATCCAACCACTTTTGAGGCAGCATATTTTGTGAAATGTGATTAGTTTAATAACTGCGATACACGATGAGACGACTGACAAGGACGATAAAATTAAAGTGCAGTAAACTTAGCTTTGCAAATTGCATTTGCTAACAGACAGAAACACGAACGTTCAGTTAGAATATAATGGCCCGGAGCTAGACTAGCAATTCAATGTGTGTCATTACATTCACATTTAGTCGCGCGATCCGGCCCTTTAAAAGCGAAAAATAAATAAAGGGAAAATTGTATAATAGCCTGTGTTCAGCAGGCACTTTACCTAGAAGTAACTGAGCCTACAGATTGCAAATTGTCCTCACAGTTAAGCGCATTCAACATACAAAGCAACACAATGCCTGGAGAGGTAGCACAACTAAGTGGTTCTCGTTCCTTCAGCGGGCCATATATTCTATAGCTGTACACCGGCTAATCCGAAGTAGGATTACTCACTCAGCTGATTCATTAGGCAAACCTGCCATGTACTCGCGCTCATCAGCCATTTTCTCAGGTGCATGCTAGCAGATGGGAGCACTTTGTAAATAAACAATTACCGAGTGGGTCCCATCTGCTGTCACACACAATATTTTAGTAACCTTCTCCTTTATCAATTAGTGATATGGGAATGCCAGAGCAGCATAACTGACCAGCTATTAGTACGGTAGTGCTCTTAAAAAAACACATTAGTCAGAAGACGGGGAAGACGCTGGCTTTCTGCACAGATCAACAGATGGGGTACAGTCAGTCATTACAGACTTACAGTCATTACACCGTAGCTCATAAACTCTTCTATAAAATGGAAGAAAGGCTGTTAACCTTAAGAAATTTGCTGAATACTAAAAAGTTTTTATATCAGAAAACGTTAACAGCCATCTGTTCACCAAAGTACTAAAGTAATGTGGTAAAGTCCACACACTGGTGAAGGTAAATCAGTATGAACCCTTGACAATCAACGCATTTATCTATGAATTTGAATCTGTACTGACATGCAAAACAATGTTTGGCTGAAGTTACAACCATTTTAAAACTACATCAGATAGAAAAGCAGGAGCTTTAACATTTGCAAAGTAATTATAAAAGTATGCGTTACACTAGGGCGACACAGTGGCTTAGTGGTCAGCACGTTCGCCTCTCAGCAGGGATACAGCCTCTAGGGATTTCCGCTTCGAATCACCATCTGGGTGGAGTTTCCATTTTCTCCCCGTGTCTGCGTGGGTTTCCTCCGGGTTTTCCGGTTTCCTCCCACAGTCCAAAAACATGGATCAAGTCAATTGAATTCTCAAAATTGCCCCATATAGAGTGTGTCTGTGTAAGTGAGTGTGTGCCCAGTGATGGATTGGCGCCCTGTCCTGGGTTTATCTGTCCAGCGCCCGAGACGTTCTCCCCTGGATGGGCATGGGGAACCCCACCGCGTACAAACTGTGTACCTCCTTTACTCTGTTCTAATAGTCAGGACCCCAATAGTAGCACCACAGAGCAGGTGCTATAATGACATTACAGCAGCACTGCTGCACTTAAACCCCCTCACCAGATGGACTACAGTCTGCAATTATAAAACTACAAAGTCCATCTGTATGGTAAGTGGAGGACAGACAATGGAGCAAGAAGGGGGTGTGTCCAAACTTTTGGATGGTGTTGTAAATGTGACCTGTCATTTCAACACAAATAATAGAAGGAGATGAAACTGTGAACTCATAAGTCAATTTTTATAAGGCTGATAAGTCGATTAACAAATAATGGTTACATAAGTGAAACAACTACAACTACCAATCTATAATATTTTAGGCACCACTGTATTTTTTGTACAAGCTAAAAAATGAAATACAATAATAATGGTGAACGTGTATTAAGGTGTATACCTATAACTAACAAGATAAACGTTGCAGAATTAGGAAAATACTTTTTGCTTTATTAAGTTATTTTCTTTCTTAAGGCAGTATTCATAAGGGGTCGTCATTGTGGATCATTAGTCTCCATCTGACCTGGTCCTGACTGTCCTCCTCTGTAAATCCAACCTCCTGCACGTGCTCGCTTCTTCATCCTCTCCTAAATCCATAAACTTCCTCGCTGGCCTTTCTCTCCTCCCCTGCACCGTTCTATCAATATCAACCTCATGCTTCGTCTGTACATGTTCAAACCACCTTAAACTCTCCTCCCTAAATTTGGCTTTGTTGGACTTGATTAAATCACAAAATCGTATCCTAAATGCGTCATAATTAAATTATTTGGGGATTTCAAACACTAAGACACCTTTTGCTTTTCTAAAATATTCTAAAAGGCACTATCCGACATTGCTATAGTAAATAAACCAGCCATTACCAACTGACTCGACCTTATTGTTTTCATAGCCTCCAATTATCTTACATCAAAATCACTGCCTCTAATTTAAGCCGAAGCCATTTGGCATTTTTTTCCCCAAAACAGTCTGCAGAGAGCGGAATGGGGCGATGTTTCTTGTATGATCACTTACCTGCAGAGCAGAAGTCACAGAAAAATGACTTATTTTCCACTCTGAGATGGGTGCCCTAAAAAGCCCATCTCAGTGATTGAATAAGTAGTTACCAGTCCAAGCACCACCGAACGAATCTGCACCCAAAAGGCAATCCGCTTTATGAATAGCGGTGCGTGCTGCGCTGTACATGCATTTCATGCAAAAGTTGGTGGAAAGATCACCTACCTTAATGGGATTTTATCTTTTTTAAAAAGTTTGGTGCATTATCGAGCAAAGGAGTTACAAAACCTTAGAAAACACAGTGTGTGTGTGTGTGGGTGTGTGTGTGCTTAGTCCAAAGAAAACATAGAAATAAAAAACAATAAAGAAAAGAGTTTAGATACCTTTACTTCTACCTATGGAATTAGATGACATGGATCCATGGAAGAAGCAGAGCCCAGAGAAAGGAAATGCATAAGGAGAAGAAAGAAAAAAATGTAGGAGTCATGAATATGCAACAAGGGCAATCGGGACAGAATTCAGTACAAATGAAATGGAAGCTTGGGATGAATCTTTGCAATGAAAGCTTTTTAGGCTTGTTTGGCTGCTCCCTCTATTTGCCTAAAGCAATGATAATCAATAAAAAAGGCACAAATATAAAAATATTTAATTAGATTGAAAAAAACAATCTTTTTTCCAATACCACTCCTTAAAATAGACAAACACCCTGCTGCTATACAATGTAGAAGGAATCTGAGAAAGAAAGAACATATGGGAGGAATGGATAATTCACTGACATTGATATAAGGTAAGTAAACCATGGACATGGCTATAGTTAGTCCTTCCAGCTGTCAAGCTGTTAAAAGTGCAACTGGAAATATTCTCTGCATGATGTGACTAAGCTCACTAACTTTACTACAGTCTCTGTATGGCCTTATGAAAAAATCGTGACTGAGTGCTTACAGCATACAAAATATGTGCTTGGAGGTGGCTCATTACATTTTAGACTACCACAAAATCATCTATTCTCATTATTCATTCATTATCTTCCGCTTTATCCTCTATTAGGGTCGCGGTGGGGTTCCCCATGCCCATCCAGGGGAGAACGTCTCGGGCGCTGGGCAGATAGACCCAGGACAGTGTGCCAATCCATCACTGGGCATACACTCACTCACACAGACACACTCTATATGGGGCAATTTTGAGAATTCAATTGACTTGATCCATGTTTTTGGACTGTGGGAGGAAACCGGAGAACCCGGAGGAAACCCACGCAGACATGGGGAGAACATGGAAACTCCACCCAGATGGGGATTCAAACCGGGAATCCCTAGCGCTGAGAGGAGAACATGCTAACCACTAAGCCACCGTGCCGCCCTATTCTCATTAGCTTCCACTTAATCCTTTATTTGGGACTAGATTTGCGGGTCGATTCCCCATTGGGTTGCAACAATGTATCGATGAAATCAAAAGTGTTGGCAAAGAATTTTATTATCGATTCCTTATGTCACATAATTTATGTGCTATTTGCTTTGTTATTTACGTCACCTGTGGTACTTTGTCAACGCCAATCCGCACATTCACACACTCAACAAACTATATAGGAGTAATTTAAATAGGGTCAATTAAGGGCAGTCAATTCACCTTAAATACATCCAAATCCACCATAAAAAAGAAAAAAACCCATGATTTGAGCCTGGTTTCCCAGAGGGCAGAGTTTTTACATTCTTAAAGCTTTAAATTTAAAATCCAAATTGTAATTAAAATGCAGATTTCAGCTAGTCATGTGATGCATCTTAAACCAATGGCACGAATTTTCCCACAAAGTTGATGACTTCAGTTCGTCATGCTTACAAAGCTGTAAATCTGTCAGATTCATTGTTAAATGTAAGGTTAAAGCTATATTAAGGTTAAGCAAACCGGCAGACCCTTGGCCGTGTCGAAACCATGAGACAAACCCCTTTAACCTTAAAACTTTTCCACAATAATAAAAGGTCCAACCAGAATCCAGCTGTTTTGAGGTGCTATGAAATCTTTAAATAGATTTTTTCTTTTTAAATCCAAAGAGATGGAGCAAGCCTTTCAATTTAAGCACAATTCAACCACACAGCTGTGCAATCCACAGCGTCACTGACGTCAGTTCCAATACCGCAGAGGATGGAGAATTCAGCTTAGCAGACAAGTGCTAATGCATTAAAAGAACGAGAAGCAGCCAAACCTAAGCAACATCTGCAAAGACACTGAGGTAGATAAAGAGAAAATGAGGCTGAGATAAGACTGAGAGAGAGAAAAAAAAACATACCTTGGTCCCCCATCATCAGGTGTGCCAGACCTTAAAGGGAAATAAGAGCAAAGTCAGCAAAGAACACAAGCCCAGGAAAGGTTCACTAGAACACAGATGTTTATGCATTGATGCCTTATTCTGTTTTGGATTAAGGATAAAATTTGTTAGTTAGTTATATTTATTGATATCATTTTGTCATGTTAAAAATAAACGTGTCTAAGGCTCTAGATTTCAGGCGCTGAGCAGACACACTCTATAGGTGCAATTTAGAGCAGCCAATTCACCTTGAATCCAATTTTTTTTGACTTTGCAAGGAAATGTGGGAGAACATGGAAACTTCACCCAGCCGGATTGACTACAGTATGGATTTGTAGAACTCCAAAGTCCATCTTTACCATAAGTGGAACTGAGAACATGGACAATAAGTGGAGCAAAAAGAAGGTGTGTGTAAATACTGTATATATAATACAATATTATTGTAACCCAGTATATTCTCACCAGCTATCTTTAGATCAGAACCTCAACAGGACTTTTACATCATTATATGAAATAATTCTATATTTTTAAATCCAAACACCGATACCTCATGGGTTTTTTATCTACCTGTCCTGCACACGGTCCTTTGCTGTTATAGTTTGATTTACAGTGTAAACAAGGACAGGTGGAGCCAATACGCAGTACAAAACACATCTACCATTTGCCTCTCCACTGCACATACATAATCACTACGAACACAGACATGCTAGGTACTAAATCTCAGGGGTGCTTTTGTTCATTTTCTTCTTTTTTAACTTTCATTTGTCTATTAAATTGACTCCTGTCCAACCATGCAGTTTAACACAAGCCATTTAGGAGCTAGACCTCAATGAGTTATGGTGGATTTCTTCGTTCTAGCCTACTACGCCATACATTTCAACCATCTGTTTTTCTCAAGAGGAACATTCATGAAGCAGAATTGCGTGTGTGTCAAACTCAAATCTATAAACTGGGCTATGGATCAAACCAGCATTCCACACTACTATTCATGCCGTAGCTAATCATAACTGGTTTATGTTCAAACTATTAATGAGACAATTACAGAATTTTATGGTGCGAGTATTAAACATAGAAATAATAATACAATAAGTCATGATAGAGTGTGCATTACTGTAAATAAATCATGGGAAAGAGGTGTCATTAGGCAAGAAGGGTAGCGGAGTAGTTACACCCCTTTCCAGTGATTTATTCACAATAATACACAACCTCGAGTGACTTATTGGTTTTATAAAATGCTTACAAACACACGATAATAAAAAAGCAAGTTTTGACTCATAAATATATTTATTTTAAGCAAAACCGTTAATAAAGTGGTCTTCCGCGACGTAATCTAGTCTGGTTTTTACAGTAAGCACTGAACCAGAGTACCAGGATTCCGGTTTCTCTAGCAATCATATGCTGCCATCTAGTGGCACAGTTACAGAATGCAGTTTATAAAAATGTGTTTTTTATAGGATTAATAGGAATTTGAAGCAGTTAGAGATGTGTGTTACTGTCAATAATGTGACAGCTGGACAGATGGCTCAGCCAATCAGATTAATTAGACGTTTTATAATCACAATTATATGATTATTAATCAATAAAAGGCAATATTTTTGCTGAATACTAACAAAAATATTTTTAAAAATTCAGTAACAAAATCTGTGTCCCTAAAGGCGCTGGTACAATCAGACTTATATCTGATTTCAAAACAATCTAGATAAAACCTGAGCTTAACAGTAAAGTAGATAGCCGTGTTCATGGATGGCTAGGATATAAACAACACTTAGACCTTTTGTCCCTGAATAGTGAATATGCTTAATATCATTAAATATAAATATCATGAACATGAACATGATTTACCTTTATAACCTCGAAGACCATTCCACTGACCGTAGAGGGTAAGGAACCCAAACTAAGCGTTCACACCATTTACATTCTTATTAAAATTTGGTAAATAGAAAAAAACATTTATTTATATTGTGTTCTCAGTTTTTTTTCTTTATGTTTTTATATCAGCATACAATCTCAATATTTAAAAAAAAATTAAAATGCTAAGAAATTGTAAAAGGGTAAAATCACAAATCAACATGGTGTTCCACAATTACAGACTGTAGACCACCGTTTTCCTTGTTTTTGTTAGTCCCCTGTTGGTTCTCTGTTCTCTATTGGTCAGGACCATCACAGAACAGGTATCATTTGGGTGATGGATTGTTGCTTATCTGTTCTGAGGCAGGGTTTAGTGCAGCAGTGTTGCTATAGGTTCATTTAAACCCCTCAGTGACACTGCTCGGATAGGAATAATGCACCGACCAGACAATAGCTGCTCTGTGGTGGTATTATTGGGGTCCTGATCATTAGAGAACAGAATAAAGGGGATGTAAACAGTATGCACTGTAGAACACAAACAGATGAACTACAGTCTGGAATTGTAGAACAACAACGTCCATCTTTACAGAAAGTGGATCTGAGAACATGGACAATAAGTTGTCCAATTTTTGCCTGCTACTGTATGCTCTAAACTTACATTCATTTGATGACATTCAGTGCTAAATAATGAAACAATATGGCAATTTTAAAATATTTAACTGTGCCAAGGGTTAGGATAAAATGCAGCCTTTGGAAACTAAGAGATGTCAAATTTAGCCGAAGGTGCATTTTAAAGATTAATGACAAGATACAAATTACCTACCGTCCACACTGCATTCAAGTAATGACAATGAGAAACCACATTATGGGTAAAGGTTGAGGTAAATAACTTAATAGTAATTAAAATGCATTACCCACCTTCAGCTTGGTTGTCTTCTGCACGCACGGATGGGGCAGGGAGAGAGAAAGGAAGACATTTATTAATCAGCATGCAGACCAATACTTGCCATTGCATGTTGCCATGCAAGGCATAAAACATAACATGCAAGCGCCTTTCCTGTTCCTCACTCCTGCAGAAGAAAAGGATAATGGGAAGGTGTCAAGACCATCATATTCAGGCTTAGACTGATGATTTCTTCACCCAAACTCCATATACGTAAAGAGCAGATATGTGTGTGTGGTAAACATCCACCTACCATTTAATAGTTACCATCATCTCCTTCCAGTTTACAAGTTCCCACAAAGTCAGGCAGAAATACACAGGACTACAGGACTCGGATCAGCCCAAGGTCTCTCATTGGGTTATATTTAAAGTTCTCACAGCTAAATCTCAGGAACAGATCTGTACTCTGTACTTTTTGCCATTTAGAGCTGTTGCCTAGCAGCAAGAAGGTCATGGGTTCAATTCCCAGATGGGCAGCCAGGGTGCCTTCTGTGTGGAGTTGGCTAGTTAGCTCCAGGTATACGTGGCTTTCCTCAGTGCAGGGGACAAAACATAATATCCAGTGGAAGGTTCTGGGGTAAAATGAAGAGGATCCTAAAACACAGCATACTGTAAAAATCTATGGAGCTAATGAAAAATCAAAACAAAATCGAGTTAGTCTTTAGCTTCCAACAGACAAAACAAAAGTCAATACGACTATCTGATCTAAAGACAGGGAGTGTTAGAGTGCTGCTGCAGGGACTTTGGATTTTCATCAGGTTTTGTTCTTTATTTGTTGGGTTTTCGTTTTACTTTCCGCACATTATGAACTTTTGGCTATCGGCACACCTCAGGACAGCTATCCATCCATCCACCCATCCATCCATCCATCCATCCATCCATTAGCTTCCGCTTAATACTATGCTAAAGTTGGAGGGGGGGTGTTAGTAGATATACCCAGGACAAGGCACCATTCGATCGCTGGACACTCATTCACTCACATAGACACACACAATATATAGGTGCAATTTAGAAATGTAGAGCCAATTTACCTTAAACCTTGGGCAGTGAGAGGAAACCCACTTGGATTCGGGGAGAATTCCATTTTGTAGTCCATTTGTTTACCGATATACTTTGTTTGTCCCCTTAACTCTGTTTACTGATGACCAGGGCCCCCACAAAGCAGGTAAAACTGAGGATGTGGACCTTATAAAGTGGATGTGCAATATACAGTGTCCTAATAATTTTATCTATTATGTATGTCAAGCGAGCGGCACGGTGGCTTAGTGGTTAGCACGTTCGCCTCTCAGCACTAGGGATTCCCGGTTCGAATCCCAATCTGGGTGGAGTTTCCATGTTCTCCCCGTGTCTGCGTGGGTTTCCTCCGGGTTCTCCGGTTTCCTCCCACAGTCCAAAAACATGGATCAAGTCAATTGAATTCTCAAAATTGCCCCATATAGAGTGTGTCTGTGAGTGAGTGTGTGCCCAGCGATGGATTGGCGCCCTGTCTTGGGTCTATCTGCCCAGCGCCCGAAAACGTTCTCCCCTGGATGGGCAGGGCCACCGCAACCCTAATAGAGGATAAAGCGGAAGATAATGAATGAATAAATGTATGTCAAGCAAAGGTCTATTGCCGCATACTCAATATAACTGTAATAATAAAGAATATTTTCTTTTTTCATTTTTTTCTAGGTACAACAGCATTTCACCTCCTACAATCACTAATTCCTGTTAAGTATTGCATTTTACAGCAGTTACCAATGACTCACTCTATTCTGCTGCTGTTAGATATTATCATATTTCATATTTTATAAGATACATGTCACGGTGAGTCACATCAAAGAGCCAGAAATATCGGAACTGTCCAAGTCATTTGAGTAATGTAGAAAATACCATGTACTCACCCCAAGCCACACATGAAATATGTACTGCGTTCTTATTTATAAAGTTTATTGCATTTGTTTTCAAACAAATGTGGTTCTCCATTAAGGCTACTCTAGTTTTTTCTCTATCCTAGTTTTCCCAAATGGATTCTGCTTCCGAACTTTGGTTTTCATAAAGTCCACCCTGGCATCTTTAGGTTTCTGTGTCAGCATATAGTCCCCTTTGGATAGTGATGACACTGTTTTGCAGAAAATAGTGTGAGCTAGTACTGATAGACCTTGCTTCTGCAGCTTTTTCTACAAACTCTCAGCAACTTTGCTCTTCCAACCTTGTCCAGCAAGGTTATTTACAGCGCCATGGACTGCAAACCTAATGATGCAGAGTACAGTGGGTCGAGGAATATCAGGATCTTTGATAGGTGTGTTTGGTTGTGTTGAAAATGTTGTTATTTGTTCAACACAACAAAAGCTTTTCTATTTGAACTGGGTTAAATCTCCTGTGCATTCATATATAATATATATATATATATATATATATATATATATATATATATATATATATATATATATATATATATATATATATATTTAGGTCAGCTGATCTCTTTCTTTGGACACATGATGTGGCTGAACCCAGACCTGACAAACTACAGAGATCCAGGTGGTGACCTGTTTTTTTTTGGCTTGGCAGTGTACAGTATATATATATATATATATATATATATATATATATATATATATATATATATATATATATATATATATATATATATATATATATAGTCTTGTATTTATTGTAATTCTGATGTTTTCTTCCACTATTTAATGAAGTAGCCAAAATTAAAAACTTTAAGCTCATCTGAAGGCAAAAATATTCATCCATCCATCCAGTATCTTCCACTTTATCCTCTATTACGGTTGCAGTGGGGTTCCCCATTCCCATCCAGGGGAGAACGTTTCGGGCGCTGGGCAGATACACCCAGGACAGGGCACCAATCTATCGCTGGGTACACACTCACTCACACATACACACTCTATTTGGGGCAATTTGGAGAACTCAATTGACTTGATCCATGTTTTTGGACTGTGGGAGGAAACCGGAGAACCCGGAGGAAACTCACGTGGACACGGGGAGAACATGGAAACTCCACCCAGATGGGGATTCGAACCGGGAATCCCTAGCGCTGGGAGGCGAACATGCTAACCACTAAGCCACCGTGCCGCCCGGCAAAAATATTCTTTCCATATTCTGTTTTTTTTTTCTAATCATTTGATTATTCACTTTTCCAAAGTCTGCCTTGCGTTTGTACTTCAGCTACAGTTGTGTCTTTTGTTTCTAACAAGTATGAATATTACTTAGCAGCACACCAACTGTCTGACTAAATCATGTCACAAATGAACATTTGCAGAATTAAGCAGATGCCATTATTCATAATTGAACATTTCCTCATGCTAGAGCACATGCTCTAAAGACATGAATAAGAACCAGTGTCGGTGAAGTCACAGCAAGTCACAGACAATGAAATATAAACAGACAGTGGGTACAGTTGTGTGTGTGTCTGTGTGTGTGATGGGGGGGCATTTAATACTGTATGAAGTGGTAGGTCTGGCAGAGAGAGAAACTTATAATGACTCCAGAGAAAATGTTATTTCACTATTTGCATACTATTTCATCAGTTTACTTATTAAGTAAAGATTGTCACTGCATTTCACATGCGATATTATTCACTGTTGTCTTTGTCTCATTTTATTATCTTTTGTTTAATCCTGTACTAGGAATAGGGTCATGGGGAGAACATTTCGGGCTCTGAGCAGATACACCTAGGACAGGGCGCCAATCCATTGCTGGGCACACACTTACTCACACCAACACACACTATATAGGGGCAATTTAGATAGAAGCAGCCAATTTAGATTTGATTTCCACCCACAGTCCCAAAACATGGACTCAAGGTGGAGTGCCTACTCTAAATTGCTGCTTTTTAAATCTCCTAGTGTGTACTTCTTTGCAATGAGTGTGTTTGCTCAGTGTTTGCCTTTCTTCCATTGATGGGAATTGGGAACATACCCCACCCCCCAACAACAATAGTAAAGGATTAAGCAGAGATAATGAGATGAGAATGGAGTAATCAGGATTTCTAGGTGAACTCCTAATGCTCTGTGTGCAAAGGCACATTTTTATTATTATTATAAAGATTACTATTATTCATAATTTACTGACTAAAATTAACTGCAGCCCAGAAATTCCCGGGAATCCCTAGCACTGGGAATCCCTAGCCCAACAGAAAAATCAAAACATAAAATCATTCATTCATTCATTCATTCATTCATTCATTCATTCATTATCTCCCGCTTTATCCTCTATTAGGGTGGCGGTGGGGTTCCCCATGCCCATCCAGGGGAGAACGTCTCAGGCGCTGGGCAGATACACCCAGGACAGGGTGCCAATCCATCGCTGGGCACACACTCACTCACACAGACACACTCTATATGGGACAATTTTTGAGAACTCAATTGACTTGATTGATGTTTTTGGACTGTGGGAGGAAACCGAAGGAAACCCATGCAGACACGGGGAGAACATGGAAACTCCACCCAGATGGGGATTCGAACCGGGAATCCCTAGCGCTGAGAGGCAAACGTGCTAACCACTAAGCCACCGTGCCGCCCAACAAAAAAATCAAAACATAAAATCAAATATTACAAATATCTGCATTAATTCCTACTAATTATTAGTTTAATTATCCAACCATCCATCCATTATCTTCCGCTAGGTTCGCGGGGGGGTTCTCAATGCCCATCCAGGGGAGAACGTTTCGGACACCCAGGACAGGGCGCCAATCTATTGCTGGGCACACACACACTCACACAGACACACTCTATATGGGACAATTTGGAGAATTCAAATGACCTTAATCCATGTTTTTGGACTGTGGGAGGAAACCGGAGAACCCAGAGGAAACCCACGTGGACACGGGGAGAACATGGAAACACCACCCAGATTGGGATTCGAACCAGGAATGCCTAGTGCTGAGATGCGAACGTGCTAACCACGCCACCATGCCGCCCTAGTTCAAGTATGAACTGTATGAAACATCTTAAATCATTTTATTATTTACTATATTATGTAAATTTGAAGTATCTTCTCTAACGTGTCTGATCTTTTAAGAAATACACATAAACTAATCCACACAAATGACTTTTCTCGGTGTTGCTATTAAGATATATCGGATATGCGAGCTATTAATACTGATCTGAACACACACAAAAAAACTGAGGAGACAGCAGGCTTCTGAGCTTGCAGATGTCCCACACAGAGGGGAGGCACAGATGTTTAGGGAATGTGTGGGATGCAATTTTAAAATAAAATGGGAAAAATGGCTTTGTCAAGACAAATAAATCTGTTTGTAATCAGTCTAGATCACGCTTTAAGAAAACCATGGAGATTTAAATGAACTGCTATGACTTATATGATGACTTTAGAAACTGTATGGATTTTAGCAAGATTAAAACACACTCACTGCATGCTTCACAACCATCCACCAGACATCCATCTTTCATACGAGGCTTTTCCAACAAGGTGATTAGTGTGTGGGTTCTGGCAATACGACCAAAATAATAATTATTAAAGAATGGGTTTGTGCTTTGGATACACTATACTCCAGTTTACAATAATTTTGATACATGGAGATTCATGCTGAGATAGATCACCAAGTGTTTGTTCAACCATGGTTTGCAAATAACCTTATTATGGGGGCAATTAGTATATCTTATTTACCCATTAGCATGTCTTTAAAATGAAAGAGGAAAAAAAAAAAAGGAAAGAAAACCAACCCAGACAGAGAAGGGACTTGCAGACTCTATAAGGAGAGGACCTTCAGTCGCCCCAATGGGGAATTGAACCCAGGACCTTCTGGCTGTAAGGCAGTACATCTAACTACTATGCTCTCACAGCCCAAAAAGATGGATTTAATGTTGCAGTAAATTGCCTCTTTTATAGTATGTATGTCTGTGTGTATAAGTTACTATGACGATAAAGTTTAACATTTAAATAAATAGTTTAATTCAAGCACAATAGTTTGAAATCTTGAGTTCGACATTTTGCCAAACCGGGCAGAGGAAGCTGTTAGCTGAAGTCAGAGCTCCATTATGGCTTTTATTTCTTCTTATTTATTAAAAAAAGCCTTTTATTTCACCGCCTACACAGAATAGCACTCCATAATCCATTGTTAGAAGTTCTTGCTCAACAAACTCAAAGCCTAATTAATAACAGTACAAAGGTAAAAAGGTACAAAGGATTATTTGAAAAATATTAATTAACGGTCACTTAATTAAGTACACCTTATAATTTCTGCACTTATCATCCATATATGCTTTATCAATGCACTTTGTAGTTTTACAATTAATACTGTAGACTGTAGTTGTTTCTCTGTTTCTCTACACAGTGTGTGCGTCCTCTTTACTCTGTTCTGTAATGGTCAGGACCCCAATAGTGCCACCACAGTGCAGGCATTTTTTTGGATAGTGGGTGATTCTTGGGCCTGCAGTGGCACTAATGTGGTTGATGTCAGAGCCAAAAAAAAACAGGGGCAAAAAATTTGAAGTGGAAAAAAAATAGTCAGTTCAGTTTGTACTCACCACCAAAAAAGTTCGACCTCAGTGAGATTGTGCAACAGGGTTTGAGAAAACTGAATCATTCCGAAAGATAACATGCAAATGACTATATATATATATATATATTCATTCATTCATTATCTCCCGCTTTATCCTCTATTAGGGTTGCGGTGGGGTTCCCCATGCAAGTCTAGGGGAGAACGTTTCGGGCGCTGGGCAAATACACCCAGGACAGGGCGCCAATCCATCGCTGGGCACACACTCACTCACACAGACACACTCTATATGGGGCAATTTTTGAGAATTCAATTGACTTGATCCATGTTTTTGGACTGTGGGACGAAACCGGAGGAAACCCACGCAGACACGGGGAGAACATGGAAACTCCACTCAGATGGGGATTCGAACCAGGAATCCCTAGTGCTGAGAGGAGAACGTGCTAACCACTAAGCCACCCTATATATATATATTTATAAGAGTAAGAGCTGCATGTTCACCTCTCAGCACTGAGGAACCAGGTTGCCAATATGCCAATATGGGTGAGTTTACATGTTCTCCACGTGTCCACGTAGGTTTTCTTCTGTGTTTCCTCCCACTGTCAAAAAACATGTATTTAGAGTAAATGCCTGCTCTAAATTGCCCTTATTTAAATTGCCTCTGTATGGTGTGTGTGTGTGTCTGTTATGGACTGCCACTCTGTCCTGGGTGTGTCAGAAACATTCTCCTCTGGATGGGCGTGGGGAACCTTCTCACAAACATGGTAGAGGATTTACCGGAAGAAAACAAAATGAGCTATTTAAGTAATTTTGGATAAGATGTACAATTAAACATGAACCTATTTTTCTCTTACCTTGTTTCCCATTGTTAGCTTTTACTGTTCTCATACTCAGAGGTATTAAGAGTCCTGATAAATAAAACCATAGACGTGAACATTAGTGTATTTTTTTCTTTGTGACTTCAGTCCAAAACATCTCCGGTAATGTGTAATATTAATGTCATAATGTTCTATGCCAATTCTGCCAGAAATTGCACTGCTTCCTCCCAAGAAATAATACCTCGGTGAGCCGGGATGTCTCATTTTGGCAAGTACATTTGGCACTTATTCCCCTGTCCTTGTTTTCTTTGCTGGCATCCTCTCCATGGGCCCTCGAATCAAATTAGGCAGTGCAATAAAAGAAATGAAAAGCGCTCTACATTACCTGGCTCAGGTGCACTTGGAGCTGAAACAGACAACGAAGGCTCCTCAAAGACTGGATTCATAACTTTAATTATCTGGCACGCATTTTCAATCTGCAAACTGAGACCTAGATCTAGAACATCCATAATATAGGATTTTTCACTTCAACCAATTCCGGGGGTTTTGTTAATTTTTGGCTCTGTGGATTTTGAAAAAGCAGACAGTGTAGTTCTGCACTTTTAACAACACTATCATACTGAGCTGGGTTCAGCAGAGAGCACAGGGTCAGCCATCATACTGACCCGGGTTCAGCCATCATTCTGATCAGGATCAGATATGGCACTAAGCCATGGTTGAGTGGCTCAGTCAGTCTGAGTGGTGGTTTAAATGCCAGATACCCCGGATTGAATCACAAGTGCAACAACTATTTTAGCATTTTCAAATGGTGGTACTATCCATCCATCTATACATCTATCCATCCATCTTTCACTTAATC
Organism: Corydoras maculifer; assembly: GCA_019802435.1. Taxonomy (NCBI): domain Eukaryota; kingdom Metazoa; phylum Chordata; class Actinopteri; order Siluriformes; family Callichthyidae; genus Corydoras; species Corydoras maculifer. The sequence goes on from JAFMOD010000629.1 coordinate 1,377,070, forward strand.
CTATTCTAGGATTACAGGGGGGTTTCACCATGTCAATGCAGCAGGAAAATGTTGGGCTGCCAATCTATTGCTGGGCTCTTATTGGACTACAGTGCACACTATATTGGAGCAGCCAATTTTACCATGAATCCATGTTGTTTGAACTGTGGGAGAACATAGAATCTCCACCCATGTTGGGATTTAAACTTGGATCCCCACTAAAGGTCTGACGAGGTTACCCCTTAGCCATCATGCCACCCCGTGGTGGGGGCAATGGGAGTAAAGTTACCTCACTTAAGTACGTACCTTTAGTGCATTAGGGTTTGTTGCTAACCTCTCACCGATCCCACTGAGCTACCACACCCTGTATATAGCAGAACTGCAGCATCTAATCCACTCATACCACCTCACTGTCACTGCAGTGCGGAGAACAATTCACCATCCAAATGATACCTGCTTACCTGAAGGACCTGACCCTTCCAGACAAAAAGGAAAAGTTAATAGCAAATTATGCAAAGAAACTGATGACCTACAGCCTGTAATGTAATGGACAGTGAGATTGGTAAATCTGTGGGTTAAATAAGGAGGACATCTTTCTTCTACTAACAGTTAATGAAGTAAAATAAGGAACAACATGCACCTCACACTGGATCGGTACAGGACAGGAGATGGATGGGATGTTAAATAACCACTTTCATAAACACTATAAGGTCAAAATCTGCCCCATGTCCTCGCTGAGTGGGGTTTTAACCTGTGATTTAGAAGGGAAAAAACTCCATCTATTGTCACAATAATACAGTCATTGGAACTCAGTGTCCTAGTAGCTTCAAATAGTTAAACTCTCCTGACTGAAAATCACAGTGCGACCCTTCTTCAGATATAAACAATTTGAATCCACTCTCAAACCTACAAGCGTGCTCTTATTCCGAGCCTTTCCAGGCTTGCCTTAAGCCACAAATCCATAATAGCCTACTATTTAAAAAAATACTGTGATTGTGTGAAATGGAGCAGGAGGGTTTCAAGAGGTGCCTGGTTAACTCGGTAATGACTAACTAACCACACGCCAATTACCTCCAAAGTAGGTAACTGATGTTAGTCTGATATTCCGAAAAAAAGGCTCAATGTTACAGATAAAAAATCAGCATTGATGTTGAATGCTTCAGCAGCCCTGCTTTTACAGCATCATCGTGTACAGACTAATGTCCCCAAGTTTCGGCAAAAATTGTCATTCAGACATCCGTTTCAGTTAAAGGTAGTGTTTATCAGGAACTGTGTGTTCCTTCCTGTATGTAGGCCAATATTCTCCTAACTTACATAGACATGTTGTTTGTTGTCCACTCAACATCCCCTGTAGGTGTGAGGCAGTGTGTTGCTGATGCTCTGTGATGGACTGACAATGTGTTCAGGATGGACTTTAGACACACTATGGGCTTTAGACACACTGTAATGCAGATTAGGATCAAGCACATCCTAATGACACACATTTGAGTATAATACTACATTCCTGTCAGCATGGTTGCATAGTGGTAAGCACGTCCACCTCTTGAAGCCCAGTCTCGGTGGAGTTTCCATGTTCTCCTCATGTTCGTGTGGGTTTTCTCCGGGTTCTCTGGTTTCTTCCCACAATCCAAAAACCGTATTCAATGTTAATTGGCTGATTTAATTACCCCATATAGAGTGTGTGTGTCTGTGTGAGCCCAGCAATGTATTGGTGCCCTATCCTGGGTAATTTTTGTGCCCCCAATGGACTGACTTTAGGCAGGAATCTATTGTCATTGTTACCAAACGAATATAACGTATAATATTATAAGTCGGGTGGCACTGTGGCTTAGTGGTTAGTATGTTAGTCTCTCAGCGCTACGGATTCCCGGTTCGAATCCCCATCTGGTTGGAGTTTCCATGTTCTCCCCGTGTCCGTGTGGGTTTCCTCTGGGTTCTCCGGTTTCCTCCCACAGTCCAAAAACATGGATCAAGTCAATTGAATTCTCCAAATTTCCCCATATAGAGTGCGTCTGTGTGAGTGAATGTGTGCCCAGCGATGGATTGGCGCCCTGTCCTGGGTCCCTGCCCAGCGCCCGAAACGTTCTCCTCTGGATGGGCATGGGGAACCCCACCGCGACCCTAATAGAGGATAAAGCGGGAGATAAAGAATGAATGAATGAATGATTGAGTGAATATTATAAGTCCATTGATATGAGAACAAAGAAAGTGTTTGTAGACAATCCTCGTGTTACATCATTAGTGTTATTCTCATCTCTTTTGTCACGAGGACCAACATGAGGGACAACTGAAGCCAGTAACATAACGGGTCCATCAATGGCAAGCACAAATTTTATAATGTCTTGATAAATTATTCAAACTGTCTGCAGCTGGTGCTGATGGGCCACTCGAGCTCTCCTGATTTCACTGTAATGGAGTAACAGGAGTCTGATTCGCAAGTTTGTGGCATGACGTACTGCGATTAATGCTTTCAGACCTAGACTTTTAAAAGCATCTCACCTTTTTTCTTCCTGTTTCCCCTACTCCACAGGAAAGAATGCAATTTAGGAGGTGACATTATGGTTAAGTGTCCAGCCACTCTGTTGGAAATCGATGAAAAGCTGCAGGAGCAGACAACGGCTGTTGCCGGATTATAGCTTCCTCTCTGACACTGCGTCCATCTTTCAGCCTGGGATATCTGCATCAGCGTCCAAAGCATGCCGTGCCAAATATTCTTTAAATATCTAAATATACTGAACAGTTACTTTTGCCTCTAAACATCTAATGCAGGGCATTAGATACATTGATTGCCAATAAAACACATCTAATGATGAATTATAGCAATCAGTGTGCAGGTCCACTGCCAGAAAAGTTGGAACACTTTGGTGCAATCAAAACTAAACCTTAAAAATGTTATATAGCCAAAAATAACGACAAAAATTTGAGGGTTTTTGATGAGTGACTTAATTGTATTTGATAATTGTAACAAAAAGAAGCTGATGAGGCTAAGAACAAGAAAAAAGTTTATGGAAACATTGTTCTAAAAGATCCCACAATAAGAAATTTTACTAGTAGCAAAACCATCAAAGTTGAGTATAAAAGAAAATCTATTAAAGGCTTAGGCTCTATAATTGCCTACTGTAAACTACATAATAGAAAAGAATTGGATAAAGTTTGTCACCTACAATCCTTATCATTCCATGCAGGTATAAAAAGAACATAATTCTTATATAATTCATAATTTATAATACAAATTCAAGGCTAAAAAACAACAATTCTATTGAAATCCTTATATATATATATATATATATATATATATATATATATATATATATATATATATATATATATATATCACCGCATCACCCTCACCACATCAGTGTCACTGCAGAACTGACAATAAACAATCCACCACCCAAATAATACCTGTTCTGTGATGATCCTGACCAATATAGAGAACAGAGAACCAACAGGGGACTAACAAAAACAAAGAACACAGATTTTCATTTATATGGTAAGTGGAGGAGACAGAGAATGGAGCACGAAGGCTGTGTCCATATGTACTGTATATATATTGAATAAAGGTAATTAATGATGATTGTATAATTACTTATGTACTGTAAGTAGACTTAGTAATGTACCTCATTAAACCTTTGTTATAAATTACTATGAATCAGAATCACTGAAAACTGGCCTTTAGGATACCCAAGAGTCAGCCATGACTGAATAAATAGCACGCATATATATTTATTAGTAAGCTTTCACAAAGAAAAGATATGCCTCGACTACCTTGTTTATAAACCTGATTTTCAGTAATGACATAGACTTAAGTGATCCTGCGAGTTTTATTGTCAGTCAAATTCACACAAACCTACATGCAGTACCAATTATTAATAATGCAACTTTTTTACTGTTAACAAATATGACACCTGATCTCCCATGTGCTTGGCAGATTATTTGGAGCTGTCATGACAACTGTTTAGGAGTACGAGCTGAGCAGAAAAAAATGAGGCAAAAATGTGCACAGAACTTAATCTCTAATGACATCATTGTATAATACAACAGTCGTGACATTTAGCATTTTTGGGGAACATGACCCTGTTTGACATCAACTGTCGCATACAGTCATGGCAGCATATGACCGATGGCATGACAAGGTTTTGACAGGCCTTTGTCACTGTTGTGATGTTAAGATCAACCCCAGGTTCTACATGAACATGTGCCAAAAGTTAAATATGTATAAAGAACACACACAGGAGCTTATATTACTCATATGAAATGCATTGTTAAGTTGGAATGTGTCTGTAATTGACTGTATCTGGTGGTTTTATTATGGTTATTAATGTTTTTTAACATTACTATCAAAGTAGTTAATGCATTGAAGCATTCTGGTCACAAAAACCAGGGTTCCACCCACCCACCCCAAAGCAAATTGCCAATTTTTTAATCAGCTTAACCTACTAACTTCATCAAAGCTATGACCCTAACAATGCAATCAGAATGCATCATTTAACCACCATTGGTTTCATTTCATGGCACATGAATTAGAGCTAATTTAAAGTTCTGTTCATATAAAAACTGGAGAAAGTGCTAGGCACAAGTGTGGTTTGGTCACCAGCACTTTATACTTGAGAACAATCCTGCTACAGGACCATCTCCAGAGCATATAAGGTTTTCAGATGCAGAACAGATATCTCATCTCATTATCATCTGCATAATATTATACTAGAGAGTTTTTACTTTAGTTTTACTTAGATGCTTAATTAAACTTAAGTTAAATATCAAATTTATTCATTTATAGAGTGCTTTTTTTATAATAGTGCATTGTCTCCCAGCAGCTTCAAGGTGTTTTTAGCCTGAACCCCCCCCACGGAGCAAGCTGAAGTGACAGTGACAAGGAAAAACTCCCCGGTGTTGATGAAGGAAACCAAGGCACAGTGAGGTACTTATCCTCCTGGTTCAGTCGGGTAACATTAACAGTGCAATCAGGGTTGCGAGTTTGCAGGATCCTATCGCAAGGCTCATATTGCGACTGAATACTGAATACTGCCAGTGCATCACAACGCAGAGAGGCACAGAGACATTCACTCACACATTTACAACAAGAGGCACTTCAGTATTGCCAATTTATCTGCTAGCATGTTTTTGAACTGTAGAAGGAAAGCAGAGCTCTCTGAGGAAATTCACTAAAACACAGAGTGAAATGGAAGCTCCACACAGACGAGACTTCATTCTCCCTAAATAGGAATCCAAATCAAGACCTTGTTGCTATGAAGCAGGAGCCCTTCCCACTGTGATACGATGCCAAACAGATACATGGTGGTAAAATAGACTTCATTTGAAACACCATGACTTATGTTCGGCTGGTAGCACTATTTTTAAAATGGTGTTGAAGAGGTTGTTTCGAGTTCAAATATGAAATAAAAGCTCTGACATTTACATGAAGTCTGCAGGGAGACATCAATGAACTTTATAAGATTTGAATACCAGGTTTAGCTGGGTATGTGATCAGGTTATTTCTGACTTTCAACTGTTCTGGTAGATGCACTAAACTACTAATACTACTGCTACTACTACTAATAATAATAATAGTAATAATGCTTATATCTTTATTGTTGTTGTTGTTGTTATTCATTCATCCATTATCTTCCGCTTTATCCTCTATCAGGGTCGCGGGGGGTCCCCATGCCCATCCAGGGGAGAACGTTTCGGGCGCTGGGCAGATACCCAGGACAGGGCGCCAATCTATTGCTGGCCACACACTCACACACACAGACACGCACACAAACACATTCTATATGGGGCAATTTGCAGAAATCAATTGACTTGATCCATGTTTTTGGACTGTGGGAGGAAACCGAAGAACCCGGAGGAAACCCACCCGGACACGGGAAAACATGGAAACTCCACCCAGATGGGGATTTAAACCGGGAAGTTGTTGTTGTTATTATTATTATTATTATTATTATTTTTTGTAGTGATAGTATAAGTAGTAATAAAAATGATAAAAGAAATAGAACGAAGGTCACCAGTGGTAGTAGTAATAGTAGTGATAGTAAAAGTAGCATTGAATATATTAGTGGTGAAAATATTACTACTGATTATAATAATAGTAGTAGTAGTAGTAATAGTAGTGGTGGTAATAGTAGTACTTGTAGTTGTATTGGCGGTGGTGGTGGTAGTAGCAGTGATAGTAGTTGTAACACTAGTAACAATAGTAATAGTAGTGGTGGTGATTGTAGTAGTAGTTGTAGTGGTGGCGGTGGCAGTAGTGGTAGTAGTAATAACAGTAGTGGTTTTAATAGTAGTGGTGGAGGTGGTGATAGTACTAGAAGTAGTAGCAGTAGTGGTGGTGGTGGTGGTGGTGGTGATTGTTAAAATACTTGTATCTTTATTACACAATGTTTTCCTGAAACTCACTGGGAAGAGAAAACGGGCACAAATATTAGCTGGTGAAATTATTCAGTTTGATTTTCTTCATTTGGAAACCATCCCAGAGAGAAAATAACAAACTGTGTGGTGGAGTGTGAAGATACGTGCTGTGAAAGCAGTTGGCAAAGCACGTGAAATTACACGTGAGATTTTCTCCCCTTTAATGGGTGTTAGGGCTCAGAGCCCAGATCTCTGCGATTGCATTTTAAAAAGGGTGCATCGCTGGCTTCATCCATCAAATGGAATGCTCAACATGTTAGACATGACATTAAGGGATATTATAGCAAACAATTGTCATCATCTGTTTAAAATAACCTGTTTCAGTTGCCCTAAAGCCACAGAACAAAACAGTGGACTATTTTCTTTGTTTCTCCTTCTTTGCTGGATACTGACTATTAGCACTAAAAGAGATAACATGTTAAAATTGCTATCATCTTTATATCCCATAGCACTATTCATGTATTATATATACTGTGTGAATTGCGAATTGGTCACTTAAGATTTAAGGGTCTTGTTTACTAGTTATACATGTTGTCTCATACAAAAATAATAAAGTGCAGAATGACTTCCAGGCACATACTGAGAAAAAAGGAAGAAAAAACCCTTTAAACAAGTCTCTCTGGTACATCGCACAAATACATCCACAAACAAATTTACACCTAGGAGCAATTTGATATCTCTAATACACCTGGCTTGCATGTCTTTAGACTGCGTGAGGCAATCGATCGCACTGAAGGAAAAGCACGTAGATAAAGACATTACACACAGAGAGGACACAGAGCGTCAACCTCTGAATCAAACCAAGGACCTTCTTACTGTGAGGCAACAGCACTACCCACCACAAATACCAACAGATAGGCGATGTGGTGACATACAATACAATATATTGTAAAGATTTTTTGATTAAAACATTCGGAACTTTTTAAATAAACTTGTCTGTTGGTTATTTCATAGAATGTATATGTAATATAAGATTTATGGTACTTTAGGATGGCTGATTGTGATGTCATTAGATTTCATTGCATTAGGTCATTCTGCGGAAACATTTATCCAAAGTGATGTTGATTTAATTTAATGTTTGGGGTCAGAGAGCAGGCTGAAGCAACTTAAGGTATGAACACTCGGAAATTTTTGTATTATTATTTTATATTGCATTTTAATTGTGACAAACTGTAAAGTACCAGTATTCATTTAGAAATTTGCTCCACATATTGTCCATGAGGCGGCACGGTGGCTTAGTGGTTAGCACATTCGCCTCTCAGCACTAGGGATTCCCGGTTCGAATCCCCATCTGGGTGGAGTTTCCATGTTCTCCCCGTGTCTGCGTGGGTTTCCTCCGGGTTCTCCGCTTTCTTCCCACAGTCCAAAAACATGGAACAAGTTAATTGAATTCTCAAAATTGCCCCATATAGAGTGTGTCTGTGTGAGTGAGTGTGTGCCCAGCGATGGATTGGCGCCCTGTCCTGGGTCTATCTGCCCAGCGCCTGAGACGTTCTTCCCTGGATGGGCATGGGGAACCCCACCACGACCATAATAGAGGATAAAGCGGGAGATAATGAATGAATGAATGAATGAATGAATGAATTACATTTTAATTGTGACAAACTGTAAAGTACCAGCATTAATTTAGAAATTTGCTCCACATATTATCCATGCTCTCAGTTCCACTTTTTGTAAAGATTGACTTTGTAGTACTACAATTACAGACTGTAGTCCATCTGTTTGTGTTCATAATGTGTATATCTCCTTTACTCTGTTCTAATGGTCAGGACCCCAGTAGTTCCACCATAGAGCAGCTATTATTTGGTTGGTGCATTATTCCTATCCCAGCAGTGTCACTGAGGTGTTTAAATGAAACTACAGCAGCACTGCTGAACTAAAACCCCCTCACCGCATCAGTGTCACTGCAGAACTGACAATAAACAATCCACCACCCAAATGATACTTGTCCTGTGATGATCCTGACCAACAGAGAACAGAGAACCAACAGGGGACTAACAAACACAAAGAAGAGGAAAAAGGGGGCGTGTTACAATGTATGTATGTATTAGTAACTGGCGTTCAGTGCAAAATTACAAACAAACTTCATGCACTTCTTACAGCTGACTGACTACATTTGCAATAAGTGAAAATGTATCTTTTAATTACTTATACATTAATCAAAAATCTTTAGAAAGCAGCTTTTTTTAATCAAAAGGCCACCAACATCCAAAAAACAGTTTATTTTATACTCAAGTACCAAAAACTTTTCTTTATTTAAGTCACCTGTGAAAATCCATCTAATCTTCAAAATCTGATGTGTCTGTGTGTTTGCAGGTAATCTGTACTTTCTGCATGTCGGGTGGAAAGCCACTCTTCTCGTATCGCGTGACACGTGGTGATTGAGTAAATGTAAAGCTTAGGGAATGCCTTGGTGTCACTTACTTCAAATATGCCAGAGTTTAAAGCACACATTGTCCTTGTATTGCTCTCTTTCGTACACCACAGTCATCACAACGCTGTGACAGGAAATACTTAACTCAGTCTCCCTAAACTGTATACAACTGTCAAGCAGAGCCTCAGGCACGAATCCCGCTTTGAGATGCGCAAGCTTGACATTTTTGCACTAATTTGAAGAGCTGCGAGCGTGTGCCTCGTCTACCATGTCTAAGCAAATCTCTGAACTCCTCCCTCTAATAATTGCTTAGAACTTTGGACAACATGAATTATTTCCACTTCAACTCAGCTGCTTAAATGGTTTAAGTTCAAGGCTTTTCATGCCTCCTTTTATGCTCCATCAAGTTTTAATAATTATATAATCATTTTGGGCAACTTTGGAGGGTAAACAGAATTTTCAATGAGCTATAAGTAAAAGTTACACCTGATTAAACTGATTTTTGAATTGACTGATTTTGACTTATATATATATATATATCAATATTCTGGAAAATTGTTGATTGTTGATTGGGAGCGGTAGCTCAGTGGTTAGGGTGTTGGGCTAGCAATCTGAAGGTTGGTGGTTCAAATCCCAGGTCCACTGAAGTTACCAGTGTGGGTCCTTGAGCAAGGCCCTTAACCCTCATTGCTCCAGGGATGTTGTGATTAACCCTGTGTTCACCCTGTAAGTCACTTTGGATAAAAGCGTCCAATAAATGACCAAATGTAAATGTAAATGCAAATGATTGTATCAGTTCCACTTCCCGTAAAAAGATGGACTTTGTAGTTCTACAATTCCAGACTGAAGTCCATCTGTTTGTGGACTACAGTACACACTGTGTACGGCCCCTTTACTCCGTTCTCTAATTGGAGGAGGAAAGAGGAGGAAATAGAGAACGGTGCAACAAGGGAGCGTGTCCAAACTTTGGATTGGTACTGTACATAAAGTTTGAAAGCTAGCTTTTGCAACTACTTTAAACTGCACACTGTCTGCCCACACACACCTTTAAGTACACAATGCAAGTAAATGTGTGTTTGTTTCATAAATGGAATCTGACATAAAGCCATTTTGTAGTGCCTAACACTCATCTCCACTCTGGAAAGGATAAGCGAGTAGTAAAAAATATTCACTAGGCTAAACCCATTTAGATCACTTTCGTTTCGACCTGTCACTCCGGTACATGAAAGTGTGGTTGAGTCGAATATTTTTTGCTGTTATTTTTTTTTCGGGGTTTGCTTGAAATCATAGCTGTAGACTTTGAAAATAATTCTGTTGTCATACATTAAAACTCCAAAAACAACAGAAATTGTTTTTTAAGCTCTATAATTATTCTGATGTCAAAGTACACTCTACATATTGCTTACTATATTTGGCAAGTAAATACATTTTTATTTTCAAAATTCATTTTATTTCTGTAATATTTTACTTACACACACAAACACACACACACACACACACACACACACACACACATATATATATATATATATATATATATATATATATATATATATATATATATATATATATATATATATATATTCATTCATTATCTTCCGCTTATCCTCTATTAGGGTCGCGGTGGGGTTCCCCATGCCCATCCAGGGGAGAACATTTCTGGCGCTGGGCAGATAGACCCAGGACAGGGTGCCAATCCATCGCTGGGCACACACTCACTCACACAGACACACTCTAAACGGGGCAATTTGGAGAATTCAATTAACTTGATCCATGTTTTTGGACTGTGGGAGGAAACCAGAGAACCCGGAGAAAACCCACGCAGACACGGGGAGAACATGGAAACTCCACCCAGATGGGGATTCGAACCGGGAATCCCTAGCGCTGAGAGGCGAACGTGCTAACCACTAAGCCACCGTGCCGCCTATATATATATATAGTGTTTTACCTGCACTTTTGTATAAAGCATTTAATCAACCACATTTCCGCATCATTTGTAGCAAGGGTCGAATGGTCTGCCTAAGGTCTTCACCATCAGTACTGCAGTCATAAAGTAAGTGTACATTAAAGCAGGTGTACGTAACGTCAGTGTATTCGCTTTAGTCGAATTAAATCTGACGTTTAGAACAAAAGGACTTTTTAATGGAACTAATGTAACTTATTTTACAGCTCTACATACTGCTCATTACACTGCATTCCTGCATGATAATATATTTTTTCATAGCCAATAAATAGTTATTGACAGGTGGATTTATTACTGAAGGTTATGGTGTGAAATGCACTTTTTCCCACTATATATATTATAATAAGAAGAATAATAATATGACGGCGGCACGGTGGCTTAGTGGTTAGCACGTTCACCTCTCAGCTCTAGGGATTCCCGGTTCAAATCCCCATCTGCCTGGAGTTTCCATGTTCTCCCCGTGTCCGTGTGGGTTTCCTCCGGGTTCTCTGGTTTCCTCCCACAGTCCAAAATCATGGATCAAATCAATTAAGTTGCCCCATATAGAGTGTGTGTGTGTGAGTGAGTGTGTGCCCAGCGATGAATTGGCGGCCTGTCCTGGGTGTATCTGCCCAGAGCCCGAAACCTTCTCCCCTGGTTGGGCATGGGGAATCCCCCCGCAACCGTAATAGAAGATAAAGCGGAAAATAATGAATGAATGAATGAATAATAATATGTATTGTTATTGTTATTAACAAACAAAACCACTAAATTTTATTTATATTATATCAGGCATCAGCTCAGGGGAGCACAACATGGGCTGGAGAAATGGTAATGTTAATAGTCTGACTTGGTGGAAGTGAGAGTGAGTGTGGAAAATGTTCCGTTCCATTAGGAGAGGAGAGAGTGAGTCATGTTGCACGTTGCCTGATTCCTCTAATGAGCGTCTCAGACCACGGGCTAACACAAACATGAGCAGCACATCAAAATGATTGTTTCAACCAAACAAAGGGATTTACGTGTGACTGTGTGAAGGGCACAAATCCTTTAATCCTTAGTTTGATCAAAGTAATGAAAAACCCTTTTAAATTATTCACTGGAAGAATAAAAAACACAAATTGACAGTTTAGGCAAAAAAATGAAAGCAAATCTCCATCACTTCGTTAAATTAAGTTAGTCTCTTAACTTGACTTTTATAGTAAATGTCCACACCGTCCACTTGGTGTTACGAGATGTTTTGCTCAAAATAATGGCAATTAGTCCTTTTGCCTGTGTCAAAACAACAAGAATCAATGCAGCAGTAACTTTATTTAATTATTTACCACACAACATTTACTATAAGTACCAAAAGTAAAAAACTTTTTGAAATTTTTTTTTAATTCATTTTCTTGCTGAAATCACAAACATGATTCATTCATTCATTCAATATCTTCCGTTTATCCTCTATTAGGGTCGCAGTGGGGTTCCCCATGCCCATCCAAGGGAGAACGTCTCGGGCGCTGGGCAGATAGACCCAGGACATGGCGCCAATCCATCGCTGGGCACACACTCACTCACTCACACAGACACACTCTATAGGGAGCAATTTTTTGAGAATTCAATTAACTTGTTCCATGTTTTTGGACTGTGGGAGGAAACCGGAGAACCCGGAGGAAACCCACGCAGACACGGGGAGAACATGGAAACTTCACCCAGATGGGGATTCGAACCGGGATTCCCTAGCGCTGAGAGGCCCACCGTGGCGCCCAAACATGATACATATAAACAAATTTTAAGAGGTAAAGCATTTGCGCCTTTGTTTCTTTGTCTTCCATCTCATCAACCTATATGTTGTTAATGAGTTCTTGGTAATTAGTTAATTGTCAATTTTGCTATTCTTCATCTCCTGCCATGACATGGGTCCTTTTCGTTTATTTAATTCCGTCTTACCTTTACGTTCCTGTCAGCTTGTGAGTGGGTGTGTGTGTGTTGCTCAGTCTTTCCTACATTAAATTTTGCATATGAAATGTGGACATTGTTGCCTCTGATTAACACATATAGATATAAATTTTAAATATCTATGAAAGTTTGGACACAACTCCAATTATTTTCCATTTTATAACTGTAGAGATGGACTTTGTTGTTTTACGATCCCAGACTGTAGACTGTGTACATCCTCTTTACTCTGTTCTCTAATTCTCGGGACCCCAATTGTACCACCACAGAGCAGGTATTATTATTATTGGTGGTTCCTATCCCAGCAGTGTCACTGAGGTGTTAAATGAAACTACAGCAGCACTGAGAGGTGGGCGTGGAAACCAAAGTTCCAAAGTGCTGCCCAATCTGTTGATGTATATATATATATATATATATATATATATATATATATATATATATATATATATATATATATATATATATATCAAAACCCAAAAGTTATTTCACATTAAAGATTTGTTGTTCACCCGTCTGTCCATCCATTTCCTATATATTTTTAGACTATTTATTTTATGAACAGACTCTTATACCTCTCCAGTCAAATGTCTTTTTTGTGTATTAAATCTCGTCATAATGGGAAAAATCTATTACTGCGAAACACAAAACCCAAGAGAAATTTAACGATAACCTAAAATTACATTAAAAATACATCTCTAAAGCATTTGCTCATAAACCAATGGGCTACACAATTACAAATCAATTAATGTGTCTGAAGTGTGACAGTCCTTTTTTTTTAACACTGACACTTTACACAGGCTGCAAAATGTCATCAATTACTAATAGCTATTTGATTTATTTATTTATTTTTACCTACGCCATATGGTTTATTTCTCACACAGGGGAAAAGAATAATTATGGTAGCTGGGGGTAGCTGAAGAGTGAGTAATTGAATAACATAATTAGCAATTATAGCACTTTTTTATTACTACATAGAAACAATATACTGTAGGTACCATTTTTTATGTTAATTAATTAAGAAGTGATATTAATCTTGAATGCATGTGTCAATTTATTCAAAGTACAGTTTGAGTTACAAAGTCATGTGTCAAAAGTTCAGTATCTTTTTGAAAAGCTGTGTTATAATCTTTAAGAGATTTAATGATCCGTCACTGTCTACCAGATCTGTCGTTTACCAGTTACGTATACAGTACCAGTCAAGAGTTTGAACACAATAGATGGGGTTTGTAGTTCTTTAATTCCATTCTGTAGTCCATCTGTTCCTTTACATTCTGTGTTAAACTACTTTACTCTGTTCTCTGGTGATCAGGACCCCACAAAGCAGGTATTACTGTATTAGGATGGTGGATGATGGTACAAGTGGATCAGACCCCTGTATGTTCTGAGTGGTGTTCTATTCGCTGTCCAGCAGCCATATGTCTGATCCACTCGTACCAGCACAAAACACATTAACACACCACCACTATGCCAGTATCACTGCAGTACTAAGAATCATCCACCACCCCAATACCTCCTCTGTGGGGAGAATCAGAGAACATACTAAAGTGGACTGCCAAAGAATGTAGAGAAGCAGAGGACTACAGAATATAATTATAGAACTACAAAGTCAATCTATAGCACATGGTACATGGAGAAGGAATGAGCTGTACCTAATAAAATGGCCGGTGAGTGTCTATTGTCCATACTCTTTATATTATGAATTGCCATGCTATTAACCTGTTGGAGTTTGGTGCCTCCTAAAATGCCTGGCCAGAGCAACATCATCTAAATTAGTTTAAAGAGGCATAAAATTATTATTTAAACCCTGTAACACAAATAATAAAGCGATGAAATTGAGTTGACCCCAGAACTCTTTTAAACAGAACGAGTTACTATGCCAACCGATCTGTCCAGCTGTGTGATATCAACTCCCAAGTGAGATCCATGACTGCGGCATTCTGGGCCAGGTGAAGCATGATGGTGACACAATGGGAGACTTAGCCGACAGCACAGAACGGCAGCATGGAATCATTTATTACCAGCATTTCTTATTAGACCCACTAATGTTCTATTATTCTGAATGTTTATGGTCGCAGAGAAAATTGTAGTACAAACACCTTGCCTTTTCCTCACATGTACAATTGTTGGATGTGTAATTATATTTGAGTCATGTTGTATATCAGAGTGGCAGTCAAACTGCAGTCTAACCTAACAATTACCCAACTACCACCTGCACCACTAATCAAATCATGTTACGTTAGCCTTTCTTTATGTTCGTCTGCAGCAAGATCTCTCTGGCTTTTGAGAATACCAATGACGCCCAATTCTTTATTTAGTTTTGCGTTTATTTGTACTATTACTACCTCTTTACTACCACATGAGGGGAGGGGGGTTCTTCATGCCAATCCAGGGTAAAAATATTTGGGTGCTGAATCCGGGACAGGGTGCCATTCCATCGCTGGGCACACACTCATTCACATATACACACAAACAGTTAGGGGCAATTTCTCATCTTATCTTATTCTCTTCTGCTTAATCCTATATCACAGTTGTGGGTGGGTTTGGACGCTGGGCAGATACACCCATATACACGGGGTGCCAATCCATCGCTGGGCACACACTCACTCACAGAGACACACACATAATATAAGTGCAATTTATATTGGGGCAACTTCCTATCTCATCTCAATATCTTCAATCCTATACTAAAGACTAGGGTTGTGGGGGGTTTACAATGCCAATCCAGGGGAGGGTGTTTCGGGTGCTGGGTGTAGATACACCCAGGACAAGGTGCCTATCTATTACTGGGAACACTCATTCACACACAGACACACACAAACACATAATATATATGGGACAATTTACCTTAAATCCAATTTTTTGATTGTGGGATGAAACCATAAAACAAGGCCATGGGGAGAACATGGAAATCCACCCAGATTGGGATTTGATCCTGGATCCCCAGAGCTGAGAGGCGGACGTGAAAACCACTACACGATCGTGCTACCTCTTGTTTCCGATATTGTAATACTGAATGAAGTGATGAAACATCTAGCAAAGCATATATCATGTTTAAGGGAAACTGTATCAGAGGAAAACAGAAACTATAATTATATTGATTTGTAGATGCATCACTATATCACTGTCTGCATTAACTAAACCCAGCCTAACCTGTTACATGCTGTCTAAAGACATATCCAAATTTCCCCCTATAATTTCATAGGTCAACAGATCCCAAGTGATCCCAACAGGGGGGAAGGCAGTTCACCTTAGAGGGTGGAAGAAACCTACCTGTTTAGATAATGAGGTCTTCCAGGAACCGTTCATTAAAACAAAGCTACAAACATAATGACCTTTAAGGACTTTAAAGGTCATGAAAACAGAATAGTGATTGAAACATATACACAGCTTGAGATGTGTAACATGAACGAAATTGGCACAGCATGTCCTCAGATCCTAATTAGTAATGTGCCTTATTATGGATTCACACATCGAGGGTTTGACTTACAAGTACGTAAGATTATATTATCTACCCGTCACAAGACAGGCACTACATGGGTGGCTTTATACGAACCCAAAATCTGTCTTATACTAACAGGATCCTGACATATACCATAAGCCTGGCAACAAGTTCTAACCAGAGAGGTTTAAACTGTGTCTGTAATGGTTGGAGTCTTGTAGCATCTGCATCAAGTCTCATACTTTATCTCACGATTCTGAAAACCAGCCTGAGAGTTGAACAGCTGTGCTTCTCATGCTGTGTCTGGTGTACCTTCTTAAAAGGCTGGCTGCCTGGATAATTCGGGGCAACATTTGTTTAAGGGAATTGTGCCCTATGGGTTTACAAGAGTTCCACGCTGCTTGTCTATTTAGTCGCTGTTCAGTGAGTGAACGCAGGAAGCTCTGGCATCAGGGCAAAAAGATGAGGACTTCCTCAAACCAGTGTTGAGGCCGTTTGAATAATCAGGTTTGGTGATGAGCACTATCTGTGATTTGTGTTTTTGCGTCTGTATTATCTCTCAGCGCTGGGGGTCCTGGTTCAAATCCTGATCTGGGTGGATTTTCCATGTTGTGTCCATATATGTGTTGGTTTCCTCCCACAGTCTAAATTGCCCCTATATAATGTGTGTGAGGGCGGCACAGTGGTTTAGTGGTATGCATGTTCACCTCTCAGCACTAGGGATTCCCAGTTCGAATCCCAATCTGGGTGGAGTTTCCATGTTCTCCCCGTGTCCGTGTGGGTTTCCTTCTGGTTCTCCAGTTTCCTCCCACAGTCCAAAAACATGAATCAAGGTCAATTGAATTCTCCAAATTGAGTGTGTTTGTGTGAGTGAGTGTGCTCAGTGATAGATTGGCGCCCTGTCCTGGGTGTATCTGCCCAGCGCCCAAAACGTTCTCCCCTGGATGGGCATGGGAAACCCCCCCCCACGACCCTAGTAGACCCTAGTATGTCTGTGAAAGTGAGCCCAGCGATAGATTGGCGCCCTGTCCTGTGTGTAACTGCCCAGCGCCTGAAACATTCTCCCATAGAGAATCCCCCCACCACCCTAGTATAGAATTAAGTGGAAAATAAATATCATTTAATCACAAAACCTAAAGTATACCATGTACATCAAGGTAAAATATATTAGATATAAAAAGCATTAAATTAAAGAACATTTTTGGAAAAATAACTCAGAGCTTAAATAAAAACTCAGGTATATCAATAGAAATACTTAGCAGATTTAGGACTTTATGTATTAAATATATACAAGGCAACTTGTCAGACGGATAACTATCATAGTCTATCAAATTCCGAGCTGTCAGTTTTCACCATAAGTTAAATTAAAATAGCTTTGGAATTAATTTGTTTAATATAAATTAAAGCTGACACTTACACAAAGCTGTGAAACACCTTCATCAGATTTTATAGCTTTGACAGCAAAAACACCTCACGCTAAATTAACATAAACCAATGTTTTAATTAACTTTTAAATAAATAAAAACATCAGGATTTGAAACTTGCTATTAATCTGGTATTCATAATACACAAATTGCATATATGAAGCTTTATAAAGTATTCATAACTCTTAATAACCCCTGTTAAGGTACATAGATGTTTATAATCACTGTGAGAAAGTTTTATAACAATATGATCTACAAATATAAATCTAAACCTATATAATCACCTTTCAGCGCTAAGGATCCAGGTTCGAGCCTCCGACTCCGCCCATTCCCTCAACCCTACTGCGTTCCCGCCACACTGCGTGATCAGCTGCGGCATGTGATGTTGCTGCTTATAAAGGGCGCACCCACTCGATGGGCGTTAATTATCCCCAATTAAACGCCATTGCCCTCCTCCCAGCACCGCTGAGCTCTCACTACAACAATTTTTTTTAAATAATTTAGTTTACATTTATGTATTTAAACTTTTTATAGTGGTTTTATAATCGTTTTATTAAAATAATATGGTACTTGATCATTATTGTGAATAAATCATGGGAAAGAAATGTATTGGGAAATTTCGCCTCTTTCCTGTGATTTGTTCACTATGATAAATTCCCTCTCGTACCTTGATGTTTAATTAAATAATAATAATAATTAAATTCTGGCAAGTGGCATTACATGTAAAATCAGTGTATAAATTGTATCAGCAATATGATTATCAGTAAAATCTCATGTTGAGTTGGATATCTGCTTTGTTTTCCTGATGACACCGTTTTGTTAGTATTTGAAACATATATATGCAAAAGTATAATTCCATAGTTACTAAAAAAAGACAAATCCAGACATCTTACCTTCACTGCAGTCTTTCCCCTGATAGCCAGTCTCAGAGCAATCGCACTTTGGTTCATTGTCTACAATGTTGCAAATTCCTCCATTCAGACACATATTACCATCATCACACACATCGCTCTCCACCCCTGCACTGGCGAACATGACAGGTACGGAGTCATTGACTTTTAAGTCTGTTATCCACCCATTGAAGGGAACTTGGTCTTTCACAGTGTTCGACGTGAGCCGAAGTGCCACGGATTGGGCCTCTGGTGAAATCCCTCCCAAAAACAAGGGACTGAAGACTGTCATGTCCCGTCTCTTGGACTGTACCTCCACCCACTTGACATCGCTGTCCACAACGAGAGTCGTATTTTGGAAATTTCGCTTTATGGTGACCGTGTGCCACTGGCTATCGTTGACCTCTACGTCTGAAAACACAGTGACTGGCTCAGCACAGAAGATCGAGAAGCGCAGCATAAGCTTGCCGTTGCTCATCAGCAACTCGAGGAAATCACAGAAGCCTTCATCATCAAAGTACACAAGGAGCCCCTGGGAGCTCTTGGTTTTCATGCTGAACCTCATCTCACTCTCGCAGCAGGCGTTCCATGTGGGGAAAGAGACCCATTGACCTTCGGCGCCGGAGAACCTCAGACTGGTGCTGGCTTCCACCATGGTGCAAACAAATAGTCCAAACCAGAGGAGACGGGCACCACACCACATTGTTAGCACCATGATGCAGAGGTGTTTGTTTGCTGAAAATTATTGAATTCTGCTGGATGTTATGTTTAAACACCGAACAATTATTAAAGTTATATTAATATTAGTTTGCTTCCAAGAGATTGTTTGCAAAGTTGACCTTGGTTCCACTTCTGATGGGCAGATCTGGCATCGCCGCCACGGACCCCAGACGTTGTACTGCGACCATTATTTGCCAGACATTGCAGATTTTTTTCCTTTTAAATCACAATATTTATTTTTCTTCTGCACACATTCTGTTTTTTAATCCGAGTTTCTTGGTGTCTGACAGGTTCATGTCTGGTAATAGGCTTTTTGTGAAACTAAATGCAAGAAACCTGGAGCAAAATATTCATTCTGTGGAATAAATGAGCTCAGCAGTCACTGATTATCTTCGTGTTATGATGTGTGGACTCTAAAGAAAAAGAGAAAACATCAAATATCAGAGCCAAATAAGCATTTTTTTTCAAGTTTAGATCACGGAATGGTAACAGTAATTATCATTTATTATAAATCCTAATAAAAATATTTTAGAATGTAATTAACTCTGGCGGCACGGTGGCTTAGTGGTTAGCACGTTCGCCTCTCAGTGCTGGGGATTCCCGGTTCGAATCCCCATCTGGGTGGAGTTTCCATGTTCTCCCCGTGTCTGCGTGGGTTTCCTCCGGGTTCTCCGGTTTCCTCCCACAGTCCAAAAACATGGATCAAGTTAATTGAATTCTCAGAAATTGCCCCATATAGAGTGTGTCTGTGTGAGTGAGTGTGTGCCCAGCGATGGATTGGCGCCCTGTCCTGGGTCTATCTGCCCAGCGCCCGAGACGTTCTCCCCTGGATGGGCATGGGGAACCCCACCGCGACCCTAATAGAGGATAAGCGGGAGATAATGAATGAATGAATGAATAATTAACTCTTGTGTAGATTTTGCGATTTGTGCAAACTTAATCATACAATTGTAACAGGTTAATAATTTGGACATAAACAACTAGGTCTTTGTCCATTATTGGATTTGTTCTGCATCAGCTCTTATAAACTGAGGTGGGTAAAGGAACCAGCTTTGCGACCTGAAGGTCCCCAGTTCAATTCCCGGTCCCACCAAGTACTATGACTGATGTGCCTTGGGCAAGACACCTAACCCCAATTGCTCCCTGAGCACAGTGTACAAAGCCGCCCACCACTCTGAGAACACGTGCTTACTTCATCAGTGTGTGTATATGTGTGTTTCACTGCACGATGGATTAATTGTGGAGGACAAATTCCTCTGTGTTTCTCCCTGTCTTGTCTTAATCTTTCTGATTTTAATAAAAACATTAAATACTAACTCAGAAACTGTTTAATCTGCTGTATTATTAACACATGGGTTTTAAAACCAATGCAGACATGTTGACAACATGAACGCTCCACCCACATTAGGATGCAAACCCAGACCTCCAGCGATCAAAGGTGGACGTGCTAACCGCTACACCACTGTGCCTGTGTTAACCTTTCGATTTTTTTTATTTAACTGCTTTCAGATTCTCTTATAGTTTATTTTTTATTCGATCAGTAAGTTATTTGTGAAGTGAATCATACGAACTGGCAAACAAATGTGAAATGCAAACTTACAATACTGCAAAGATATTAAAGGATTCTTTTTGTGAGTGCCAGTACATCTGATGCCTTGAAGGGAGAAACTGTCCCTGAATTCTCTGCTCGGAGTACTAACTGTTCTAAACTGTGTGGGCATGGAGTCTGGTTTTTTAAAAGCCAGGATTCTTTTGATATTTGTGGTAAATTTGTATAAATTGTTTTTTTAAATGTGTCCATGAATCAATTAAACAATTGTTATCATTATGTTAAATAATGAGGCATTCTTCTGTAGTATGTGTGTTTTATGCTTTGAGGTGCAGAGGGTGAGGTGGCAGAGTATGTACTGTAGTCCACAAACAGATGAACTACAGTCTGGAATTGTAGAACTACAAAGTCCATCATTACAAAAAGTGCAACTTGAAAAATGGACAATAAATAGAGCAAAAAGGGTACTGACTGGTACTGTATATACATATAAAATTGCAACATTCTTATGTGCATTTCAAAATGAAATACCTATACAATATATACAAATAAATACAAATACAATTTTACAAGTTATAAGATAAATCACCACACTGATTATATTTAGATCTGACTGTAAAATGCAGAAAAACATCTGCATTTTAATAAATAAATTCCACTTACAGAATAAAGACTTTAATATAGAACACAGCAGGCATTCAAATAAAACTAAAAATATAGATTCCAGACAGTAGGTGTGTTCAATTACAACTGTGAAGGAGAATTTAGCACCATAGGTATTGGTCTAAAACCAGTGGTGTTCAATTAAGAGTGTGGGTGATACCAGCAGAGTTCATTCATTGTGTTAGATAAATTAGTCTTTGATAAATTGAAAATTTAGCAAAAGCAAGACGAGCATTTATATCTCGAAGCTTAATGAATTCCAACCCTGAAGTTGATGGGTTTTAATGTAAACCATTAATGACATCACAGAATTCATTACATTTCAGCAATCTTATTATGAAATTCGGGACAACACACTATTACTTTATAATTCAGCCTCAGGGCTGCACAGTGGTGTAGTGGTTAGCACGTCAGCCACTCAGCACTGGGGTTCCAGGTTCGAATCCCTATCTGGGTGGAGTTTCCATCTTCTCTCTGTGTTTATGTGGGTGTTACTCAGGGTTCTTTGGTTTCCTCTCACAGTCCAAAAACATGGATTTAAGGTGAACTGGCTGCTGTAAATTGCTCCATTTCAATTGCACACACACTATATATGTAATTTGATTAGAGCTACTTAATTCATAATACTGTAAAATGTTGACTTTACTACATTATTAGTATAATTTCCAGGTTGTAATTGAGAAATTACCCAGCCGTGATATTTAGCTTCAATCCACATTGATCCATTCATTCATTTTCAGTTTGGTCCTGATGCCAAATTAAATGAAATACTGGACAGAATCCTTTCCACACATTCCCTTACTCATTCTTACTTACTCACACATAAAGAAAGTGGAGCACTTGGATGAGCAACTCCACCTACTGGCATGGGTGTGGGAGGAATGCAGAGTTCCCAGAGAAAGCTTAAGCTGCCAATGAAAGAACATGCCAAATTCCAGACATCGTGCAGCTGAATGTTCCTTGGTTTCTGTGACGTATTTTAAAACCATTTCTGGAGATTTTTCACAAACTCGATTGCTATATATATTTGCAACTTCATCTGAAAGACTAAAAATCCCATTAAAATGTTTGCATTTCAGATCTCACCTGTCTAGAATACTCTTATATTGTCTGCCTTTCTAATCTGTCCAATTATAAACACCAGGCTCATGTCTTGTCTCGTCTTTAGCTAGTTAACATATAATATAATAAGTCTAATTAATTACCAGTTACTTATCGTGTTAGAAAAGAAATGCTCCAAATGAAGAAGTGCCGATAAAATAAAATGACTAATGGATTTCACAAATAAGATTAATTATTTTAACAGAACCTCATAATGCCATTCAGCCAAGGATATTCATCACCACCAAATGATTTATTATCCATGTTAGATATTTTTTAGATATGTTTTACTTATATACTGCTTTTTATGATTAAATAATAAATAACAGCAAGATGTTTCATGTCCTCTTTGAGTTATAAAGACAGAATGGCATTGCATCTTTCATAGTTTGTCTGCGCTTCATTTCTTTTGAAATTCAATTAATGCATTTGATCAGAATTAATTTAAGCAGATCTTTTTTTCCCATGGCAACAGAATTGAGCTTGTACACAGATACCACCCTGTTGCAGAACAGCAGAACAGCAGAAGAGCAAAAAAAAAAAAAACAGCAGAACAGCAGAACAGCCCACTAAAATCCAGACCTGCAGATCCTTCACACATTCTGATGCACGCAAGTTCTGCAAAACCCCGGGCTGCAACTTCTCGGCTCCCTCTCGGTTTGTTTCTGTTTGGTTTGTTTGATATCCTGTTTTATTAAATTGTTTTCTATAATATTGAATGATGATAATGTTTGCGTCCTCAGTCGGACACCACTCCCTGTGCGGGAGCGCAAATGAAGGCAGCTGAAAGTCATTACGCAGTTACCTGGTTCGTGCGCGCCGCGCGTTCACGGCTCAACCGGAGCGCCGCATGTCGGAGCCGCGCTGCCGCCTCGCCTTACAGACGCGCTGATCGGCATATCAGCCTCGATATTCACCTCGAACGCGGAGGAATCAGGAAAAGTTGGCTGAAGAAAATCCGCTGAATGGCACTGAGCTGGAGAGAGAGCGCGCGCGCGAGTGGGAGAGAGAAAGATTGCGAGAGAGAGAGAGAGAGAGAGAGAGAGCGAGAGAGAGAGAGAGAGAGATAGAGAGAGAGCGCAAGCGGCTGAATCTCGGACCGCCACAAGGCAGGCGGAGAGAGCCGAGCGTCACGTGAGTTAGCCCCGGGGTGGGCGGGGCTCCGGAAATGCTGCAGCACCATGGACAGCGCTCGCTGGATCATGTCAGCGTGTCCAACCTCTGTGCTTTTTACTCACCTGAGTGAGTCCATTCTATCCATCCATCCATCCATCCATCCATATCTTCCGCTTTATCCTCTACTAGGGTGGCAGGGTGGTGGTGGGGGGTTAGTTGCCCATGCCCATCCAGGGGAGGATGTTGGCAGATGCACCCAGGACAGGGTGCCGATATATCGCTGGGCACACACTCACTCACACAGACACACATACATTTACATTTACATTTACATTTACATTTGCTTTTATCCAAAGCTACTTAGAATGTGAACACAGGGTTAATCACAACATCCCTGGAGCAATGAGGGTTAAGGGCCTTGCTCAAGGGCCCACATTGGTAACTTCAGTGGACCTGGGATTTGAACCGCCAACCTTCAGATTGAAAGCCCAACGCCCTAACCACTGAGCTACAGCGCCCTCCATACACACTCTATATGGGGAAATTTAGAGAATTCAATTGACTTTGATGCATGTTTCGGGACTGTGGGAGGAAACCCGGAGGAAACCCATGTAGACAGTTTGGGATTCGAACCGGGAACAAAGCGAGCACAGGGTTGACCACAGCAGCCCTGGAGCAATGAGGGTTAAGGGTATTGCTCAATTAGCAGAGTGGGATCTTCAGTAGACCTGGAATTTGAACCCACAACCTTCACATTGACAGCCCAACACCCCCCCCCCACACACACACACACAGACAGCCGAACTGAACCCAGCAATAAGAGATGATTCTATAAAGTAAAAGAAAAATGAAAACACTAGAGCACTGAAGAAACCCACACATGGATTAGCACCCTGTCCAGTGTATTTGCCCAGCCGCCATAATGTTTACCCTGGATGGGCATGGGGAGCTAACGGTGATTTGCTGCTGATTTTTGTTTGCTCTTAACAGCCAGTGAATCTAGCAATAATCAGACAGATTCCAGTAGCCTTGGTAACACTTTTTCATAGTGGCAATGTGTTGATGAAAGCAGTTACCATTTTTCATCACTTAATGCAGCAAGATTATTAGTAACAAAAAGCACCAGCTGCTCTTCCAACTGACTGTAATCTATAATGCGTTTAAACTGGTAACCAACAAAAACGCCTTACTAAATCATCAATCTATTCATCGTCTTGCTTATAATCCTATACTGGGGTCACGCGGGGGGAAGGGGGGGGGTTCCGATGCTCATCCAAGGGAGAACATTGTGGGAGCTCGACAGATATACCTAGGACAGGGCACCAATCTATTACACAGGCTCACAAACACAGAAAAACACACTATATAGTGGCAATTAAAGCAGCCAATTCACCTTATATCCATGTTTGTGGACCATGGGAAAGAACCCATGTAGACAGGGGGAGAACATGGAAACTCCACTCAGATCAGGATTTGAACCTGGTGCTGTCTCCTTCTTCACCATACATCACTTATTTTTGGGAACACATCTCATATGTAAATGAAACCACAATTTAAACTAATAAACAACTCAAAAACTTAATAATTTGGTTGTGAACTAGTATTATGAAGAGTGTGTATCTCATAGTTTAAAAATAATTGAGTTAAGTAGATACTTAACTCAGGGCGGCACGGTGGCTTAGTGGTTCGCCTCTCAGCACTAGGAAATCCTGGTTTGAATCCCGATCTGGGTGGAGTTTCCATGTTCTCCCTGTGTCCCTGTGGGTCTCCTCCGGGTTCTCCGGTTTCCTCCTACAGTCCAAAAACATGGATCAAGTCAATTGAGTTTTCCAAATTGCCCCATGTAGCGTGTGTTTGTGTGCGTGTCTGTGTGTGTGAGTGTGTGCCCAATGATAGATTGGCGCCCTGTCCTGGGTGTATCTGCCCAGCACCCGAAACGTACTTCCCTGAATGGGCATAAGGAACCCCACCGCGACCCTAATAGAGGATAAAGTGGAAGATAATGAATGAATGAATGAATGAATGAAAAAGATACTTAACTCAAGAAATTTTTAGGCATTAAGAATGCTTAGTAAGTGTCATTAATAGTCGTTGCCAAGAAGTGCAGGAAACTGCATGGTGAGTAAAGAGTAGTATTAAAAGAGAAGCAGCTGATGTTCATGATCGATCCTTGTGTTTCTCTTATGCCATTGACAGAGGATCATTTCTCTAAACAATGATACTACACATTACAAAGTTTTTAAAAATGGGCGCTGTCACGAAACCCCTTTTGTTTGTTGATGATGAAACAAAGAGTGCCCATGGCCATTCCACTTTCCGGTTCTACCTTTGGGCTATGCCGTCAGTTTTGGGCGTCAGTCACATGCTGAAATATGAAACACATTTCTGTTTATGCATGTGCTACTCACACATCTAACTTTATATTGTCTCGCTTTAAAAATGTTTCTGCTGCCACCTGTTCCCGCCTTCATACTTGTGGTCCAGCCAAAGTGACATGTGGTCCAAGTGCTGCAGCCCGGTTTGGATCCAGTATAATTGCAAATTACACAGAGCAACCGGCCAAAAAGGCAATCATTTATTTATTTTCTAGTCTGCTTATCCTAATTAGGGCCACTGGAGCCTATCCTAGTGTTCAATAGACAAAGGACTCTGGAGCAGTCACTAGTCAGTTGCAAAGCACTTACACAAATGCATTCACACACAAATATGAACTGAGGTAGTTTAGATTATTTAACCTGGCTGTTGTCTTTGCATCAAGGTGAACTCAGCAAGAACATGCAAGCCCTGAGCCTGACCTGGTCCATCTGCGAGGGAGATAAACTCTACCTTCATGGCATTTTAGCTCAAAGGTGTATATTAAATAAAAAGTACAATGAGTCCTGTAACTGATACTGTATTAAATTGTTCAATCTGTTAATCCTATTAAGTGTACTAGCAAACCCATCTAAGAGGAAAACATATTAGAGAGATACACCCAGGACATGTTGCCAATTCATTGCTGGGAGAAAATTAGAGATCCCAGTGGAATCCCATGCAGATACAGGGAGAACTCCACCCAGATTGGGATTCAAACCTGGATCCCAGCACTGAAAGTTGATCGTGCAAATCACTACACCAGCATGACACCCATAAAATGCTGGGCTGTGCACTTAATTGGCTCTAAGTGTGAATGTGTGCATAAATTTTGTAATTCATGCAATGGACTGGCAACCTGTGCAAGGAGTTTCCTCACCTTTAAAGCAGTAAACACTGGGATAAGCTCCAGCAACCGCTTCAATTCCAAAAAAGACTTTAGAATCAGAGAACTAATTGTTTGTGCAAAGCTGCATCTGTATTCACCTTAATGAATTAAACATCCAACCTATAAAAAGTGTTCACCACAATACAGTGCAATAAGTGAAGGTTTCATTTACATAAGCAAGTGCTTCTCAGTCCCAATCCACAAAGCCCTTCAGAGCAGCTTTATTACTTTCCCTGCATTGCACACCTGATTTGACTTACTACTTAATAAGCAAATCCTTCATGATGTTGCACTGAATTTTAAGAACATGAATATATATATACAATGCAGTGGCACAACTCATTTTAAATTTCTGCTATTCAGAATGCAGACTATTATTAAAGCATTTTGACCTTTAAAGATCGAGTTCTAGCGATGTTAATGTGGCAATGGAATGAAAATAGCTGGGTGTCTATATTTACTTAATGATCGGGTTCTGCCAATCAGTATTATCTGGATTCTAAAATGACAACGCAATGATTCTTCTGACTCAAATTGAAAAAAAAATGGTTGTGGGAGAGGGAGGAAATTTTAAGCATCAAATGGCTCTAAAAAAGGCTTTATTTAGGGGTTGTGACATCACAAGTTGTCGAAAACAATGTCAGGTGAATGTGCACCATACCAAAAGTTACCAATAGCAGGGATAATGATACAATCTAAACAATATATACAGTAACACTCAAAAGTTTTGCTACACTCAGTGTCCATGTTCCCAATTACACTGACCGTAGAGATGGACTTTGTAGTTCTACAATTACAAACTGTAGTCCATCTGTTTGTGGATTACAGAACATACTGTGTACTCTGCTCTAAATGGTCAGGACCCCAATAGTACCACCACAGAGCAGGGATTATTTGGTTGGTGCATTATTCCTATCCCAGCAGTGTCACCGAGGTGTCTCTGGTTTAGGAGCATCTCTGCACTAAAACCCCCTCACAACATCAGTTTCACTGCAGAACTGACAATAAACAATCCACCACCCAAATGATACCTGTTCTGTGATGCTCCTAAACCAATAGAGAACAGAGAACCAACAGGGGACTAACAAAACAGATGGACTGCAGTCTGTAATTGTAGAACTACAAAGTCCATCTATGTAATAATCGGGCAAGAAGGTGGTGTGCATTTTTTAAATAGCCAATTTAAAATTATTTATAATAACCATAATCAGTAAACATTGTTTTGTTAGGAGCCGTTATCGTGCACCATCAGTGTTGTGGCGCCATCTACTGGCTACATGTTTACAACAGCTTTTATTTCCAAGTAAGAAAACAGATGAATTCTTATAGAACATTGTTAATAATTTGGCATCATTTCTGATACAGATATAAGCAACATTAGGGATTAATAATAGAGCACATTCAGTACCAGCCAAAAGTTTAATTGATAACATGGACAATAAGTGGAGCGAAAAGAAGGCATGATTAATCTGTATTTGGATAAAAATCTTATTTTTTTATTTTATTTGTGGAAAACTTCAGCTAATTATAATTCAGTGAGCGAATATGTACACAAAGCTTATGCTTATCATTGCTGCTAATTATTTTATTATTATGATTTCCCTTGAGACACAGGATGATGACAATTCATCAGAAAATGTTATGCTTTGTTGAACTCTTTAATTGCACCAGCTTAATCCCATTAAGTCCATGGTGTGATTTCTCATTTGTACATAAAACAACAAAGACAAGACACATTTACTGCACACTAAAAAAGGCCTTCTGTTTGTTTTCACAGAGTCTTCATCATCAGAGTCTTCATCATCAGAGCATTTTACAAAATCCTGTGGCACAAGGCTGAAGAATAATAATGCTCAATATTTGTTGACTAGATGGTACCTTTTTCTCTAAGCATGCAAGTGTGTTGCTGATACATATTTATAACTGCATATCCTATGTTAATATATTAATTCATTCATCATTCTGTAGCAATTCTGGTTTATCTCATATTTTCAGTTTCACACAAAGATGAGATGCATCTGTGTCAAGAAGAAGCCAAGCAGAATGTTTCCTGGGGAATGACAACACTGCCTGCTACTTACCTCCATCCTATCTGTGTACCCACAGGTTATAGATATAAAACAGGTAGATAAAAAAATTTTGAACTACTAAACAGAATAGTTAAAGTACTGCTTCAGCACTGTTGCAGATTATGTTTTTTTTTTTAAAAGTGCATGTTTATTATATCTATTTATTTATTCATTTAGGGTCTAAATTGCTGGTTCCACATAGGGCCATGGAGGTGAGGACGGGGTAACTGGAGCCTATCCTAGCAATTACACATTGTACCGTTTGCCAGGAGAAGAACACAGACAAATAGGTGCATGTAGGAGCAATTTAGTATTTACAGTCAACCAACTAGCATGTTTTGACTGTTAATTGGTTTGACATGTTTCTGACTGTGTTAGATACCACAAACAGACATAGGGAGAACATATAAACTCATAATAATAATAATAATAATAATAATAATAATAATAATAATAATAATAATAATAATATCTAGTTTCCTCCCACAGTCCAAAAAACATGAATCATGAATCAAACTAATTGCCCCATATAGAGTGTGTGTGTTTGTGTGTGTGTGTGTGTGTGTGTGTGTGTGTGTGTGTTTGTGTGTCTCCCCCTCCGCAAACCTAGTAGAGGATTAAACAGAAGATAGTCACGGTGGGGTTCCACAAGCCCACCCAGGGGAGAACGTTTCGGGCGCTGGGCAGATACACCCAGGACAGGGTGCCAATCTATCGCTGGGCAGGAAGATAATGGATGAATAATATTGTTATTATTATTATTATTTAATCTTTTTTTTTATCATCATCATCCTCATCATTATCATCATAATGATATTAATTAAATAAATTACAGATGATTACATAAAATTTCATATTATTCATTATAGTTATCAATGATATAAAAGATTTTTAATTCATTCATTCATTTATTATCTTCCGCTTTATCCTCTATTAGGGTCACGGTGGGGTTCCCCTTGCCCATCTAGGGGAAAACGTTTTGGGTGCTGGGCAGATCCCAGGACAGAGTGCCAATCTATCACTGGGTACACACTCACACATACAGACTCTACATGGGGCAATTTGGAGAACTCAATTGACTTGATCCATGTTTTTGGACTGTGAATGGAAACCGGAGAACGCGGAGGAAACCCACACGGACACGGGGAGAACATGGAAACTTCATCCAGATGGGGATTTGAACCGGGAATCCCTAGTGCTGAGAGGAGAACGTGCCAACCACTAAGCCACCGTGCCGCCACATTTAAATTTTTTAAATAAATATATTTAAATTTTATATAAATCGATTTTGAATATAAAGGCGGCACGGTGGCTTAGTGGTTAGCACGTTCGCCTCTCAGCGCTAGGGATTCCCGGTTCGAATCCCCATCTGGGTGGAGTTTCCATGTTCTCCCCGTGTCTACGTGGGTTTCCTCCGGGTTCTCCGGTTTCCTCCCACAGTCCAAAAACATGGATCAAGTTAATTGAATTCTCAAAATTGCCCCATATAGAGTGTGTCTGTGTGAGTGAGGGTGTGACCAGCGATGGATTGGCGCCCTGTCCTGGGTCTCTCTGCCCAGCGCCCGAGACGTTCTCCCCTGGATGGGCATGGGGAACCCCACCACGACCCTAATAGAGGATAAGCAGGAGATAATGAATGAATGAAAGGATTTTAAATATAATTAACTTTTTCCCACTAAAGCGAGTCGGCAGTGTTTCAAAAAGCTTTTTTTTATACTATTCCAGAATGATCGCCAGAATATATAATGGGCGTCTGCATCCTTTAGTGCACACTACAAGGCTATTTGAAACACTACTGAAATCAGCCAATCAAAACGTCGGATCCAGCGTGTTGGGCCATTGACGCGTCAGCAATAGAGCTAAACAGGTAGCAATGTTCAATCGGACCCTCACGCGTAGTTAAGGTAAGGCTTTCCTTTATTGACTGGGTTTTAAAGCTGGTTTACTAATTTAATAACCGAACAGAAGGTTGATGACGTGTTGCAGCTTATTTCTGTTTTCTTTGTCAGCATAGGGCGCGTGTTAGCTTAAGCGCTGGTAGCACATTTAGCACGAGCGCCATAGAGCATACTTGCAAACTACATAGTGTGTATAGGAAGTATGAGTGCAGCGGTTACGTCACCGTCGCTGTATACTACTAAGAATGATAGTACGCTAATGTCACAGCCATTCATTCTTTGCACGGCTAACTGACGTGACGGTGTAGACTTAATGCACGGTTTGTTAAAGTGACTTTCAATTAGAAACGTTTCACAGATATGTCGGTTTATATAAAACTTGTTTGTGATTGCATTTAATTAAGAATACCATAAAAAAGACTGGTTAGCTTTGCTTGTGCTCAATACAAAATGTGACGTTTTGTTTTCTGGCCATTTAAAAAAAATGTGATTAAAATAGTTCTTTTTTCAGAAGTTCGTTCATTTTAGCTTTAAAAGGGGTGTGAAGCTATGATATGTGTTGTGCAATAATGCCCACAGTCGAGATTCCCATTCATTGCATGTAGGCCCCCTTACCACATCAGTGTCACTGCAGAACAGACAATATACGATCCACCACCCAAATGACACCTGTTCTGTGACGCTCCTGACTAATAGAGAATGGAGAACCAACAGGGGACTAACAACAACAAAGAATACAGATGTGACTACACTCTGTAATTGTAAAACTAGTTCATCAGTATGATAAACGGAGGAAACAGACAATGGAGCAAGAAGGGGCTGTGTCCAAACTACTTATTGGTGCTGCACGTGTTAATGTTTTGTGCCCTGATGTCTTGATAGAACATAAATATTCAATTTTAAAGAATTGTGCCAAAAGCGTTGTGCCTTTTATACCAACCAATGTAATAAAATTCTTTCTTACATTGAAACATTTTATTTTATTCTCAAACAGGTCCACAGAAGAATGGCAAGGCAGCGGAAAAGGAACGTGGCCAGGAATGGCGTGCCAAACTCTGCGAAAGAGGAGAAGCCACCCATTCCAGGCCGGAAAGACAAAAAGAAAAAGAAGTCGTCAGCAGACATCGGCAAAATCCTTATTAACATATCCATTGGATTGTGCATTTTCAGTCTCGTCTGGTTCTTCTATGCCTTGTACATGCGCTCGTCTTTAGCCAAGCAAGTCGTGACCCTGCACCCCTCACCGAAGGTTTTGGATGCCAACAGTACCAGCGCTGCTACGTCTCCTGAAAGGTTCTGGGGCTCGTACCGGCCCCAGGTCTATTTCGGTATGAAAACAAGGAGCCCAAAATCTGCTGTTACAGGTATGGCTACTTAAATACTACTTTAATACTGTGAACAGTTTGTTTCATTGTACGGCAATGGTACATTGGTGTAAAGCTGTGTTGTTCCACAGGCTTGATGTGGATGCGCCAGTTTTCTGAAGCTGATCTAAAACTCAGGCACACTTGTGAGCAAGGGGACCATCTGCGCTCCTACGGCTGGCTGATGCACGATGGCCTCAACTTTGGCATCCAGGAAATACATGACACCGATTTTACTCTTACAACAGAGTTTGTGAAACGTCCCGGAGGAGAGCATGGTGGTGATTGGACATGGAGGATTACAGCCAAACAGCATGTATGTACAACCTGTGTTACATTATATGGAAAAGAAGTGGACTGATCCTCTTTAATTAATGAATTTAAGTATTTTATTCAGTTCCATTTGCTGCAGGCGTCTAATATCAAGTGGGAATAAGGTGCCATAATATCTCCTGTTGATGTAATATGTAGGTGTCCCAAAACTTTGCCTAATAGTTTGTATATCAGGGAATACAGTTTTTATTTCGTATTGCTTGTTATTAAATTCAATCAAGGTATCAGGGTGCATCAAAGTGTTTTGTGCAGTGTAATCAGGGTGTTGATAAATAAAAAAAAGAAAAATGTACGTCAGCATTAATGCTTAAAGATTTGTAGCCAGATGTAAATTATAAAAGGGTCATGCTATCACCAGTAGGTGGCGCAAATGCACCTATGATGTACCTTGCCGAAGGTCCTTAACTAACACACGATGTGCTGTCAGATCTGTAGTCAGACACCATTATAGATGTCAGATGTTCACTCATGTGGGTTTTCCCGCTATATTGCATTTTAGTACAGTACCAGTCAAAAGTTTGAATACACCTCCTTCTTGCTCTGTTATCTATTCCTTACCATATAGATGGACTTTGTAGTTTTGTTAATCCACTGTTGGTTCTCTGTTGCCTATTGGTCAGGATCATCACAGAACAGTTATCATTTGGGTGGTGGATTGCTTATTGTCAGTTCTGTAGTGACACTGATGTGGTGATGGGTTTTAGTGCAGCAGTGCTGCTGTAGTTTTATTTCTCCACCTCAGTGACACTGCCGGTTAGGAA
This sequence comes from Corydoras maculifer, assembly GCA_019802435.1. NCBI lineage: Eukaryota > Metazoa > Chordata > Actinopteri > Siluriformes > Callichthyidae > Corydoras > Corydoras maculifer. The sequence continues at coordinate 1,410,279 of JAFMOD010000629.1, forward strand.
TAATGCACCAACGAAATAATACCTACTCTGTGGTGTTGCTATTGGGGTCCTGACCATTAGAGAACATGATAAAGGAGACTAACATACTATGTCTACAGTATGGACTACAGTCTGGAATTGTAGAACTACAAAGTCCATCTTAACCATAATTGGAACCTGAGAACATGGACAATTAGTGGAGCAAAAATGAAAATTACTATTTGATGGAGCTGCTAATAAATTAGTTGCCCGCTCAGGCACTGCTGAAAATACTATGGCTTTTTTATGAGATACAGCTGAATATAGTAGAAGTTCCTTGGTATTTAAGGATTTTTTTTTTTTTTGGTGGCATTGCAAACTAATTGGTTCACTCCAAAAGCTTCAGCTTCTTCTTTTCTCTTTTGATGTGCCATCGATTGGTCTAATGAACTTACTATCAGAATTCCAAGCATGCAGCTGTGTGTCTTTAAGTATTAAAAAAATGATAGAGGCTTCAAGGACATATAATCTGGACTTGTTATACTTTTAGATGGACTGTAAGGCATTTGCCATTTATTTAATTTGTTGTATTCAAAAATAGTCTTTAGTTACATTTGGAAGGAGAACCATTATTGTTCCAAACAATTGACTGACTGTACATTCATCTCAGAAAGTCCCTGACTAACCACTGCAGACAGGTACAATAACAATAACTAAGAAACTGTTGCAAAAACACAGACGTGAGGAGAAAGGTGTCAGCCTCCTGACAAGAATGTCAGCCAAATGTGCTCTTTTGACAGCTTGGGTATCAGTGCATGACATGGATGTAGCTCTGCCAGAAGGTGAAAAGGAAGTGCGCCAAAAAATATTAATGCAGTCAGCACAATAGTGTTTTAATAGGTATGAGTGGACACTAAAGAGCAGCAAGAAGATGCACGTCTGGCTCTTCAGAGTCTGGCTTTTCATTCCCACCTGTCTTTTCCCTCAGAGCTCAGCCTCTCATGCTCCAGTCATCTCACTGATGTTTTATGTAGCTACGGATACTCAGGGCTCCCTTCAAGCTCAGGTGGAGGGAAAGAGTCGCCTCAGCTCCATCACTGGCTATTCAGAGGAACTGGGAAACTTCAAGGTCACGTTTGGCAAACCCTCAGCTGGAGAGGCGGCAGGCAGTAAATACGCAAGGTCAGTGTCTTAAAGTGCAGCGTCATGAAGAATACCTGACTTCGGCTGTACGTGTTTGCTGGTACTCAGTTTAATGTTTGGCTTTTAATTTTGCTTGGCTATAAAAATACAGTGGAACCCCCTTTTACATTGACTTTGGATATCAGTGAATTCGGATCAGTTTTCTTCGTGAAAATTACATCTGTTTTTATAAGTTGCTTCAGATTTAATTGAGGTGCTCATGTGAAACCTGCATAAATTGCCCTATCCCCTTTTTTCAGTATTTAACCCTACATCCATTCTCTAAAAAAAGGTGTATGTATCTTTGGAGTCTCTAGAATGAATTATTTGGATTTAAATTGGTTTAAATGGAAATAAGTGCCTCAGATTTTGTATTTTAATGATTTTGTATTTGTGTAACATCTGCATAAATTGCCCCATCCCCTTTTTTCAGTATTTAACCCTAAATACATTCTCTAAAAAAGGTGTTGTATGTATTTTGGAGTCTCTAGAATGAATTAATTGGATTTAAATTGGTTTAAATGGAAATAAGTGCCTCAGATTTTGTATTTTAATGATTTTGTATTTGTGTGACATCTGCATAAATTGCCCCATCCCCTTTTTTCAGTATTTAACCCTAAATACATTCTCTAAAAAAGGTGTTGTATGTATTTTGAAATCTCTAGAATGAATTAATTGGATTTAAATTGGTTTAAATGGAAATAAGTGCCTCAGATTTTGTATTTTAATGATTTTGTATTTGTGTGACATCTCATGTGACATCTGCATAAATTGCCCTATCCCCTTTTTTTTTAGTATTTAACCCTAAATCCATTCTCTAAAAAAAAGGTGTATGTATTTTTGGAGTCTCTAGAATGAATTAATTGGATTTAAATTGGTTTAAATGGAAATAAGTGCCTTAGATTTTGTATTTTAATGATTTTGTATTTGTGTGACATCTCATGTGACATCTGCAAAAATTGCCCCATCCCCTTTTTTCAGTATTTAACCCTACATCCATTCTCTAAAAAAAGGTGTATTTATTTTTGGAGTCACTAGAATGAATTAATTGGATTTAAATTGGTTTAAATGGAAATAAGTGCCTCAGATTTTGTATTTTAATGATTTTGTATATGTTTGGAGGAATTAGTAATGAAAACGGTGCTTCCACTGTATTTTTTAGCATTATGCTTTACTTTAGTACCAGGTGCTGGAGTTTTTGTTGGTTGTCCCTGGCTTTAGTTGCCGGGGACAACCTCTAGCACCTGTTACTAAAGTCATACTGTAGGTTCAGGTAGATTGTAGGTCTGTTCTGCATATACTCATGTTATAAGTGCTCAACAACATTTGCAGGTTCTCTACAGGACCTTGAGATGTGAGACATCTATAACTGTAGAGAGATATTAAGTGTTTTCAGGTAATGGCTATGCAAGTGGACAAAAAGTGGTACAGTGCTTTCTGTTTTTGCTCTATTGGTATCATGGTGGTTAGAGTGTTGAGCTATCATTCAGAAGGTTGGAGGTTCAAACCCAGAGTCCACCAAAGTTGCCAGGGTATGCTATTGAGCAAGGCCTTTAACCCTCATTGCTCTTGGTGGCTATGTCATGATTGGCATTGGGACACTACAATAATATAACTACAAAGTGTTTATGTACTATATAGAGAAGTCGATAAGTGTAAATTAGCCAGATTACAAAATGTCGTAGTGGACAGACATTAAAGGCTGATGGATTAAGAAAAGGGGAAATGGTGAATGGGCTATATTGTTTGAATTTTAACAAAACCTGGTATATCTCCTCTTTGCAGTTATAATTACCTGCAGACGTTAAGCCCCGGTTTGGATAAATTGACGGACATAGTGGAGCGCAGCATAACTCAGAGATTTGTTTTCAGTCCACCGTCTGGTGAGAAGAGGCCTTACTTTGCTGTGGATACTTATACCCCCTCTCCAGATCGCTCCAAGCAAAAGGATAACATAGAAAGTGACTTTGTGGTGCACCAGGTTACCGTTCAGACCCCCTTCCAGATTGAGGTTCTATTCGAGTCTGGAAGCTTCCACGGTCGACCCAACCAACTGGTGGGTCCGGTGCTGACGGAGGAGTTGGAGCGGCACAAGGCAGCATTCAACGAGAAGTTTGAGAAGACTTTCAGACTTCAGGACAAAGGGTTCAGTCAAGCCCAGGTGAAGTTTGCTAAGGCTGCACTCAGCAACATGCTCGGCGGCATGGGGTATTTTTTCGGGCAGTCCGTGGTGCAGTCTGTTTATAACGAGCACCCGCTACTTTATCCCGAAAGTCCCTTATTCACTGCAGTACCCTCCAGATCCTTCTTTCCAAGGGGCTTTTTGTGGGATGAGGGCTTTCACCAGCTCCTTCTCAGTAAATGGGACCCACTTGTGACCCGTGAAGTTGTAGCCCACTGGCTGGACTTGATTAACGTCGAAGGCTGGATCCCCCGTGAGCAGATTCTAGGTAATGAGGCACTCAGTAAGGTGCCGGCAGAGTTTGTTGTACAGCACAATAAAAATGCCAACCCGCCAACCTTCTTCCTAGTCCTGGAGGAGCTGGTTGAACAGATTGATGCCAATTCTGATGCCCTGGCTTTCCTGCGCAGACTCTACCCCCGACTGCAAACCTGGTTTGAATGGTATAACACCACTCAGGTAGGACCCCTGCCCAACTCGTACCGCTGGCGAGGAAGAGACAAGGATACCAACCTTTTCCTCAACCCTAAAACCCTTACCTCTGGATTGGATGATTACCCTCGTTCATCTCACCCTTCAGGAGACGAACGACATGTGGACTTGCACTGCTGGATGGCGCTGGCATCTAAAATCATGGCGAAGACTGCTCGACTGCTCCGGGAACCCCATCAGGAATATGAACGTACCTACCTGACCCTTAGCGACAACAATCTTCTAAACGAGTTGCACTGGTCCGAGCAACACCGGGCCTTCTGCGACTATGGCAACCATACCAACGCCGTGTCTTTGCAGCAGGAAAAGGTTTTTGTCCCACCTGGAGAATCCAGACACAATTTCCCAGTTGCACGTTTGGTGCGATCAGTGCGCAAAGCTCCTAAACTCCAGTATGTCAACGCGCTTGGCTACGTTAGCCTGTTCCCCTTCCTCCTTCAAATCCTGACGCCGGATTCTGAAAAGCTGGAGCACGTTCTGAAAGACATCCGGGATCCCGAACGCCTTTGGACGCCCTACGGCCTGCGCTCGTTGTCCCGTTCAAACCCGCTCTACATGAAAAGAAACACTGAGCACGATGCCCCCTACTGGCGAGGAGCAATATGGATCAACATGAACTACCTGGCATTGAAGGCACTGCATCACTACAGCAGCGTGGCGGGACCGTACAAGGAGAATGCGACTGTTCTTTACCAAGAACTTAGAACTAACATCATCAGTAACGTTTATAAACAGTACCAGGCAACTGGCTACATCTGGGAACAGTACAATGACGGCACAGGCAGGGGGCAGGGCAGCCACCCCTTTACAGGCTGGTCAGCCCTCACAGTTTTGATGATGGCGGAACGATACTGATTGCAAATTCTGTATTTCAGGAGGTGTTGTTTGAAAAACGGCTCCTTTTTCCTCATGTGCCATCATGTCGAGGACTCAACGGATAATTTACTAGTGGTGGAAATTTGTTTTTTATTATTAATGTTCTGTATGTTTGTACAAGAGCTCTGTTTCCTAAATTCAACCCCATTGACTTTTTTATAACAGGGTAACAAACTACTTTTATAAGTTGATCTTTCTACGAATGAAACATCCCGTGGGATTGTGTCCCTTTTTTATAATAGGTTAAATGTGGCAAGGCAGATCTCAGGTCTGATTTGTCCCAGGGTGTTCCGAAATGTCTCGATGCTCAAAGCATATCAACCGTAAGTGTAGAGTGCAGTGATTTTTGTCTAAATTTCAGACATGTTCAATGAATAAACCGCACAGTCCTACATATTTCGGTTGGATTGAGGGTTACGGTTTCTCAAAGTGTTCGGGGTTTCACAAAACGGCTTTTGAAACCTTTGTCAGTTATGAATAAAATGTGTGGTATTCTCCAGCCTTTGTAATTACTTTAATGTTGTACATTTTTTGTAACTAATGCTAAAATAACCCACGGCACGCGGAGAGTTTTGCAATCAAAATTGTGGCAGAAATTCACCAAAGTGGAGAAAATCATTAAAGGGGAAAAAAAAAAGCCCAGTCAACGATATCTGTCCGTTTTATTTCCTAGACAGACGAAGGCCATCGGCTGACGTTTGCTGGGGTGATATCTGTTTCAGGTTTCCATTAAGAGTCGACAATAAATTTCCCATCATTTCTTATAGACAGCAATTTATTAAAGAGTGTACAATGCTGTTAAAGAACAAACTGTCTGTACACGCTCCCCTGCTTTCCTAACAACTTTCAGTAAACTACAATTTTTATCTGACTTTTTTGTTCGCATGCCCTCCTTTCCTGCACTCTGGAGGGTCAAGGTACCACTGCTTTCATTCCTTAAGTTTGAATAGATGCAGAGGCAGAGCTGGGTGCATACGGGTTACAGGACTATAAATAGGCTTTTTCCCTGGCACCTGTGCTGCAGCTTTTAACTGGAAAAAATAATGGTATGTTCTGTAGGCTGCCTGTCTTTTCTTCTCAGATGTACAGTACGCGTTTACAGTGATTTGTCAGGTCGATTTAATTTTTTTAGCACTTTTAGCGATACATTTTTACAAACGATAAATATATAGGTCTAAGCTGCAAGTGATGAGGGAAGTATCCCTATCCATCATCCATCTATTATGTTCCACTTAATCCTCTGCCAGTGTTGTGGGGGGTCATCCGGTGGGGAAGTTTTCCAGTGCTGGACAGATACACCAATCTATTACAGGGCACACACTCACTTACACAGAAACATAGGGTTGATATATAGCAGCCAATTTACCTTGTATTTAGGGTTTTGGACTGTGGGAAGAACCCAGAGGAAACCCACACAGAGTTCGGGACAACATGGAAACCCGTACCAGATTGGGATTTGGACCTGGATCCCGAACGCTGAGGGGTAAAAGTGTTCTTGTGTGTTGCACAGTAAGCTGTAAGCTGATGGAGTCAATGGAAACTATACTGATTTCAAGAAGAATCCATCAACCGAACAAGTCCAGCTAATAAAAAGCAAGTAGACGACGAGCAAAGAAATAAGCCGAATCTAATAAAAGGACTGAGAAATATACGTTACAGTGAAAAATTTCCGTTCATCCATGTGAGACTGAGGCAGCATATGGCAGCGGATCGGCAGCCCGTCTTGGATGGCAGTGGGAGGCACAGCCGTAGGAGCGTGATACATGGGGAATTAGATATAACTAAACTGAGTGGAGAAATGCTGGATGTCCATGATACCCACTTGTCCATTAATAGAGTTAGCAATACATAAGTACAGGATTCATTTGTACAAGAGCACACATTTTAGAAAATGATAACTGGATTATTAAATAAAGTATTGTATAGCAACAATTAAAAAAAAAAAGTCTCTGGTACATAAGTATATGTTGCTGTTCTCTATATACAGTACCAGTCAACTGTTTGGGCATGCCCCCTTTTTGCTCCACTTATTGTCCATGTTCTCAGTTCCACTTCCTGTAAAGATGGACTTTGTAGTTCTACAATTCCAGACTGCAGTCCATCTGTTTGTGTTCTACAGTATATACTGTGTACGTCCCATTTACTGTGTTCTCTAATGGTCAGGACCCCATTGGTAGCACCACAGAGCAGCCATTATTTAGTTGGTGCATTATTCCTATCCCATCAGAAACTCCAGCAGCACTGCTGCACTAAAAAAAAAACTTAACCACATCACTGTCACTGCAGAACTGACAATAAACAATCCACCACCCAAATGATACCTGTTCTGTGATGGTCCTCACCAATAAAGAACAGAGAACCAACAGGGGACTAACAAACACAAAGAACACAGATGAACAGTCTGGAATTGTAAAAATATATATTTTAAAAGTGTTCCATCTATATGGTAAGTGGAGGAAATAGAATGGAGCAATGGAACACGAAGGGGGTGTGTCCAAATTATTGAGTGGTACTAAGGTTTACAGTGATGATGGTGCATGTTGGAAAGGTTCCTTTGACGAAAGGCTTTATGCTAAGACTTATATCTTGTACCAGGGGCGTGGTAGCTCAGTGGTCAGGGAGTTGGGCTATCAATCTGAAGGTTGGCGGTTCAAATCCCAGGTCTACTCAAGTTACCAATGTGGGTCCTTGAGCAAGACCCTTAACCCTCATTGGTCCAGAGTTGTTATGATGAACCCTGTGCTCACCTTGTAAGGCGCTTTGGATAAAAGCATCTGCTAAATGATGAAATGTAATGTACGAGATGACAAAACAAATACTCTGAAAGCAGGATGGTTAGGTCCTTTCACTATCCAAAAATATATATTATACCGTTCTGTATTTAATCTTCTGATCTGAAGGGCAGAAGTTGATTTGGCCCAAACTCACATATTGATTAGTCTAAAGTTTGCTCACTTGGTTTTGCATTGAAACACTTTATTTTGTGTTATATCAACTCTTCCCAGTGAATTGAATTGAAATTGTCTGAATTCTTGACCTGTTCTAACATTAAAACCTTCGCACCGTACTGTGGAGAGCATCATGGGAGCAATTAGATGTAAGATGTATACACTCGCAGTCACAGTCTGTATTCACCTTCGCAGAAAAAAAAACCCTGCATCTCTTTACTGCCAAGCTTCCATTAAAATGCGGGTCTCTGCCTTTGTAGTGCGAGTCCGATCGGTGTGACTAAAGCACCCGTTGCGCAATCCCGCTCTCTTTCCAAAGACTCTTTCTCACTGAGCAATGGGATAATAGCCAAAACAGCATTAGTGGCATCTAACACACATGCATAAATAGATGAGTCAGAGGGACTCCATTTGCGTATTGATGAGTTCCTGATCCTCTATGTGCCGCTTTTGATCAGAACAGTTGGGCTGTAGTTATATGAGTCAATACTTTAGGGAACTCATTCTCAGTGGGCCCGTAGCGTGCGTTACTCAAAACTCTTTAGTAAAGACTAAACAGCATTCCGGGCGGCACGGTGGCTTACTGGTTAGCACGTTCTCCTCTCAGCTCTAGGGATTCCCGGTTCGAATCGCCATCTGGGTGGAGTTTCCATGTTCTGCCCGTGTCTGCGTGGGTTTCCTCCGGGTTCTCCGGTTTCCTCCCACAGTCCAAAAACATGGATCAAGTCAATTGAGTTCTTCAAATTACCCCATATAGAGTGTGTTTGTGTGAGTGAGTGTGTGCCCAGCGATAGATTGGCGCCCTGTCCCGGGTGAATCTGCCCAGCGCCCGAGACGTTCTCCCCTGGATGGGCATGGGGAACCCCACCGCGACCCTAATAGAGGATAAAGCGAAAGATAATGGATGAATAAACAGCAATCCAGGCAGCACGGTGGCTTAGTGGTCAGCACGTTCGCCTCTCAGCACTAGGGTTCGAATCCCAATCTGGGTGAAGTTTCCATGTTCTACCCGTGTCCACGTGGGTTTCCTTCAGGTTCTCCGGTTTCCTTCCACAGTTTAAAAACATGGATCAAGTCAATTCATTCATTTATTTATTCTCTCCTGCTTTATCCTCTATTAGGGTCGCGGGGGGGTTCCCGATGCCCATCCAAGGGAGAACGTTTCAGGCGCTGGGCAGATACACCCTGGACAGGGCGTCAATCTATCGCTGGGCACACACTCACACAGACACGCACGCATACACACTCTATATGGGGCAATTTGGAGAACTCCAAATTGACTTGTTCCATGTTTTGCACTGTGGGAGGAAACCGGAGAACCCGGAGGAAACCCACGCAGACACAGGTCTAAGAGCAGTAATTACTCTCATAATTAATAGTCTATTAAATTTATAGAAGTAAGCATATTATTCTTAATCTATAAAATAAGTCAAGGACATTTTTTCAGGTACAATAATTCAAAAAATACAAATTATGATTCTAATGATCTCAAGTCATTGCACTAACAAGGTGCCATTTAATTAATTAATCTCAGTACTTAGTTGCCATGTTCACCCTGATGGGCTAGATGGAGCTGTTTCTTTATACTCTGTAAAGTGCCTTGATTTAATTGTGACTATTGTCAGATTTCTTGTTTCCACTTATATCAAGAGGCTCGTGCTGGTCTGCGTATTAATTCATTATAATTTTTTTAATTGGCAGCACTTTGGCACACAGAGATATGTTGACGTATTTGCTGACCGGCCTTTAGGCCTTCAGTGGTACTCCCACATCGAGTGTTGACGTTGTACCTGTTTGGTTGTAAACCGAACAGTGTGGCTCACCGAGCCTCGTGGCTAAAGCCTGCCTGTTTGTTTACCCCTGCAAATGTTTTCCTCTCACTCATAAACACTTGTTACCTCAACAAGTCTAGGGATGATGTAATACGTGGTGTAATGACGCTTGTCAGCCTTGCACTCCTGCTGCCTCGGGCTGCTAGCAGATGTCCCATGGGAGTTTCAAATCGACAGTCATGTTAGCCATCAGCTAAACCTCATCGACCACACCGATCATGTTCTACCTCCCCTCTCTGGCTGTGGCGCTATTTCTTGTACTACTCCACTCTTCCGCCTCCTCCGGTGATTCTCTGTGATCTCCCATCGCATTCGGCATGACCCACAGATGGAACCCGTTCTCTCAGAAAGCCAGTGCCCCCCGTTTCCATCGCCGAGCCTCACCCCGCTTCGACTGGCTCTGGTGAACATTATGTAAACCCGTGGCTATAAATAGTCTCGCCCAGGATCTTTTGTCTTTACCTGCTCACTCTTAGCCCAAGCGTTTTATTTCTGGAGAGCAAGTGGAAGCGGTGCCGTGCAGAGGGCCGTTTCCATAGTTACTTAACGAGAGAGGCGCTACATTCTTAGCCAGTTTCCTCAGAAAAGCAGCGATCTGTGCGTTTCAATAGGCTCATCCCTTTTTTACCCTACGGTTCTGCTTCAGAAAATGTTCTGAATGCACTGAAAGGTTCCACTGAATTACCTCTGTGTGACCGATCTGGATAAAGGCTACCCTGCATGGAATTGTGCCATACAGAAGAACTGACAGAAATGCACTGATGTTAAATATGCAACAAACTCTAATTCCTTTATCTCCTCACATACCAACTTTATAAATAACCCTGCATGGGAAATTCACTTACGCAGTGCTGTGTATGTAGTTCTTAGAGCTCTGCAGGTAGCTGAAGTCATGCTAAGCTTGACCTGATTTTACTGAACAAATGCTATTAAGAATTTCTTTTGGAACCTAGAACCTGCTAAACAAGAATGGTACCTAATATTTACATATAATATTACCATTCATTCATTATCTCCTGCTTTATCCTCTATAAGGGTCGCGGGGGGTTCCCCATGCCCATTCAGGGGAGAACGTTTCAGGCGCTGGGCAGATTCACCCGGGACAGGGTGCCAATCTATCGCTGGGCACACACTCACTTACACAGACACACTCTATATGGGGCAATTTGGAGAACTCAATTGACTTGATCCATGTTTTTGGACTGTGGGAGGAAACCGAAGAACCCAGAGGAAACCCACGCGGACATGGGGAGAACATGGAAACTCCACCCAGATGGGGATTCGAACAGGGAATCTCTAGTGCTGAGAGGCGAACGTGCTAACCACTAAGCCACCGTGCCGCTCATATAATATCACTATTAAAAATAATTTAACGCTAGGGATGATCGCATAATAATAAAACCACAATGCCCCCCTCCATTCCCAGTAATATGTTCCTGCACTATAATTTACTGTTGGTGTCACGGTTAGCATGTTTTCCTCTCAGCACTGGGGACCCAGGTTTGAATTCAGATCTGGGCGGAGGTTTCATGTTCTCCCTGTGTCCGTGTGGGTTTCCATCGGGTTCTCCAGGTTTCTTCCACAGTCATAAAACATGGATTGAAATTAAATTGGCTACTTTAAATTGCCCCTATACAGTGTATGTGTGTTTCTGTTTAGAGCCCTTGCATGGGTGTATTTGCCCAGTGCCTATAACTTTCTCCCTTGGGTAGGCTTTTTAAACACCCCCCCCCCCATCACCACCACCATTATCTTCATCTTAATTTTTAGTATTGTAATGAGAGTATTACAAAGTATAAATCAGAGTAAAGAGCCTTGCTCAGCAGACAAACCATGGCAGATTGAGTCTGAACCACTGATCTTTTGATGTGGAGTTCACTACTTTAACCATGAAGCTTTCACTGGAAGATAATAATTGAACATTTACTGAATGCGTTGAATTCATTCCTGAAACTTTTTGTCTTGCAGTACATTATGATAATGAGATGAGATGATGAGAATAGCAGTAGTTCTGCGTTAATATGCGTCTGTAGGATAATTACATCATTTGTCTTAACTAGTATTATCTTTTTTCATTATCATATGTGAAGAATTAAAAATGTCTTTTAATATTTTACACTTTATTATTTCGATTCAGTTTTCTGTTTCTGAATACACAAAGCTACGCATGACAACTTTCTGACTACATCCTTTAGGATATTGCTAAGTTTGGTGTTGTTCATACACCTGCTTTTTAAAGGTTTCTGGGTAATTATCCACCCCGTCAGAAGAGAGCCACTCAGAAGAGTTTATACCATTTTAATAGGACAAACTGTTTCGTTGAGACGGCGCTGCAAATCAGGCTTTTCTGCAGTCACGAACTGGAAAAGCTTACTCCCCTCCCAGCCTGAGAGGCGAGGACAGGCATCCGGGTTTGGGAGTGGGCGAGCGGGGTGTATTTCTGGAACATAAGGGAAGCCTGCAGCTTTGTGAGTGGGGCTTCAGTACAGCGTCGGGCTTCCCTAACCCATCTCCCACACTCAACAGGAAAGACAGATGAACCATGTCCTTAAAAGAACATCGCTCCTGCTTCGTTTTGGGTCTCGCAATAAGACCCATGTTTAATGCAGAACACAAACGATTGCATTTAGAGCAAGAAAGGAAAGTTCAAACCATCTCGGGTGTCGTGTTTCCGGCTGAGGTTCCGTCGATTTCTTCTGGCACTCTTTTAGGAGCTTTATTGTTTTGTACTTTTGACAGGTTCACCCTGTGCCCTCAGGGCAATTATAATGTGGGACGTGTTGCAAGAATATGATGTGTATGTAGGTGGGGGACCATCTTTTCTTTTTTGCTAATAAAGTTCCTAAAATTCTTTGCACTTCAATACATCTTTGATGGAAATTCACAGTAGGGCAGGAGGAAATGAGCTGTAAGGAGACTGGAGGCTGTAATGGTGGGTGGTGGGAGGAGAGGAATCCATTTTATTAGCCAATCATTTGGAAGGAAGTTCTCAAAAAGCTCTTGTTAATGTGGTGGACATGAAATCTTGAATGTGGACAGAAATTGTGAAAAATATTTAGGTATACAGAATACTATACCTCCTGTGGTTGAGTATTTCCATTTGATGGTACTTTATACAGGACTGCACCATGGCTTAGTGCTTAGTATGTTCACCTCTCAGCATTAGGGTTCCAAGTTCGAATTCCAGTCTGGGTGGAATTTCCATGTTCTTTCTGTGTCCATGTGGGTTTCCTCCAGGTTCTCCGGATTCCTCCCACAATCCAGAATCATGGATTCAAGGTGAATTGGCTGCTCTAAATTGCCCCTATATAGTGTGTTTCTGTGTGTTTGTGTGTGTGTGCTCCCAGGGATGGATCAGTGCCCTATCCTGGGTGTATCTACCCAGCGACCGAAACATTCTCCGCTGAATGGGCATTAGGAACCCCACCATGACCCTAGTATAGGAATAAGCAAAGAATGATGGATGAATGCTACCTTATACCTACACATCAGAAGTAAATAATGCACTTTTTAGTCAAATACATTGGTTTAAAAGCAATAATTACTTGTAACTTAAAAAAAAAAATCATTTAATAGATTAATATGTAACTGTTCTAATTTGTAACTTTTCATGCAGGACTTGAACCGAAGGATTTTTCTATATTGCGGACTTTGGTGCCTTTGCTTAGGTATCAGGATCAGAATATCACTTCCACCACTGGTGTCAAGATTATGCAAGACATTAAAAGCAAAAATCAATGAACTGTGGGTAAAGGAAAAAAAGGCTTTGAAACACTTGAGCTTTTCATTGTGCAAAAAACTGAACTTCCACAGTAATGATCACACGCTCAGCTCCCACACATCGTCTTCATGCCGTTGCTTACCTTTTTGATTTGTCCTTTATTGAAATTCAGGCATTGTACATTTACATATAGTCCGTACATTACAAATCCGTGAACGGTTCAAGGCGCATGTTTACACATATTTGCATAAAGCACTTCAGGAATATAAAGAAAATAAGAAATTACAGTAAGTGCATCCTACTTGCATTCCAAAGTATGACCACTTCAGAATTATATACATATGTACATTCATGTGTATATTTAGATCTTTAATTCATTCATTCATTATCTTCCGCTTTATCCTCTATTAGGGTTGCGGTGGGGTTCCCCATGCCCATCCAGGGGAGAACGTCTCGGGCGCTGGGCAGATAGACCCAGGACAGGGCGCCAATCCATCGCTGGGGACACACTCACTCACACAGACACACTCTAAACGGGGCAATTTTTGAGAATTCAATTAACTTGATCCATGTTTTTGGACTCTGGGAGGAAACCGGAGAACCCGGAGGAAACCCACGCAGACACGGGGAGAACATGGAAACTCCACCCAGATAGGGATTCGAACCGGGAATCCCTAGCGCTGAGAGGCGAACGTGCTAACCACTAAGCCACCGTGCCGCCTAGATCTTTAATTATAACATATAAAGTCAAAAGTGTGTGCGTGTATATATATATATATATCATTCATTCATTCATTATCTCCTGCTTATCCTCTATTAGGGTCGCGGTGGGGTTCCCCATGCCCATCCAGGGGAGAACATCTCGGGCGCTGGGCAGATAGACCCAGGACAGGACGCCAATCCATCGCTGGGCACACTCACTCACACAGACAAACTCTATATGGGGCAATTTTAAGAATTCAATTAACTTGATCCATGTTTTTGGACTGTGGGAGGAAACCGGAGAACCCGGAGGAAACCCACGCAGACACGGGGAGAACATGGAAACTCCACCCAGACAGGGATTCGAACCGGGAATCCCTAGCGCTCAGAGGCGAACGTGCTAACCACTAAGCCATATATATATAATAGTTATATAATAGGGAGATAATGAATGAATGAATGAATATTTTAATTATCACACACCTTGTGGCCTTTTACTGCAATTGCTGCACATATGAGTTAACTCACTAAATCACTGCATTTATTTACTTTAGTTATCTAAATGCTTATGTTAAAGTTGGCAAGAACTAAAAAGTAAATCGATGTTCGCCTAAATGAAGGTCTATGTATGTTAAAAGAGATGTGATCTGTGCTTTTAGGCATAATTACTGTTGCCATAGGTAACAGTGCTGCTGTAGTGTAGCCTGGTTAAGACAGACTTGTACTGCAGGTTTCACAGTGTTCTTTCATGAAATTAGGCGAATATGAGCTCAACAGGACCTCGATTATTCAAAAACGACATGTTATAAATTATTATAATTCTTATTATTGCTGCTATGTCTTTTGTTTATATGTATTTCTGTATGAAATGTGCAAACTTCGCACATGTGTTTTAATCATGTGTAAAATCATGTGTTTTTTATGGTGATGTAGTTTTAAAATTTAAGTTTTGTGTCACAGGGTTATTACTCCTTAGTCGGCACCAGTTACTGTTGCATCTACGGTTCAGTTACGTCTCTAATATTCAATTTATAAGCAAAAAGACAATATAATACAACAGGGCGGTCTGAGGCTTGAGGTTTAGGAACAAGCCTTGTGGCCTGAAGTTCCCTGGTTTGATTCCCGGTCCCACAAAGTACTATGGCTGAAGTACTCTTGGGAAAGACACCTATCCCCAATGGCTCCCCAAAGTCCATCTATAGAGACAGTCGAAAATGTAATAATGAAATATAATTATTTCCATTCAGTAAGTCACAAAAAATGTATATATCCTCATACATATGTATGATTTAGTGTCATGTTAGAGCTTACTGCTGTGCCTAATAGAGAGCAAACAGAACGGCTGGTATCTCCCATCTGGAGAGTTGATTTTGCCACCCATCTGCTACTGAAAATAAAATGATATTATTAACAATAGCAAAAGACAGTCTGACTTATCCCTCATTAATCGCATCCAGTTTATGTCTTTCATGTACAGGCATTGGATATTGTAAATCGTAATTACTTATATCATAACCATATAAGTAATTAATGTTCATATATGTTTAGGTTCTTGCTCAAAGCCCTAGATTTGCATCATGGTAAACTTGTGGATCAAACCCTTATCCTTCAGACTGCCATGGCCCAACTTTTTAACAATTCAACCATAGTGCTAGTACATCTACATTCAAGCAACCACCATCCTGCAGCACTTTCTGTCTCTGTATCAGTCAGTCAGTTTAGATCAGCGGTTTGACCATTAACTAACACGTCTGCATCCTTACACATTTACGCCCTTTTCATTATACTACAGTGTACTAATCTTGGTAAGTGCAAGGCATTACATAAAGCCATTACAAAGCTTGGTGGCATTTTGCAGAGGCGAGAGGTGAGAGTAGCTCTGCAGTTACCGTCACACCAGCTTTGGTGTTATGAACTACTTAATAGAGTTAGGTCGACTGGAAAATAGGCAACACATCGGGCCCGCCGATAAGAGTACATTACCTCGGTGAAAATGGTTTGCTCCTGAGAATGTCAGACTTATTTGCTTCTTAAAGATAAGGCTGCTTATGTCATTATCATAATAGGTACCAAAGATGTGGCACACATCCTGTTCGATAGATTTATATTCCCTTTAATTCTGTATGAGGACATGCCTATGCCATTTTATTTACCAAACCGATTTTATTGCATTGTCTAGTGTCGTTCTTGGACAGGAATTTGATACATCATATCATAAGTGGATCAAATACGTTATCATATATGTAATCCAAGTCTTTTCTTGGAGGAACTGAACCATTATAGACATGGTCTTTTGACCATGCATGTTTTTAAGTGTCTAATCTATGTATGAGTTACTCAAAGTATTATATATAAGCCCCCATGTAGGATAATACACCAACACATTTATGAGTTGATTGATGCTGGATATAACACTTTTTTTGATGTGTGTAAGACACACATGGCACTCACAAGTCGATTGTAACGGGATTTGAAAACACCACCCGCTCTACATGTGTGGCAGTCACCAGTGAAATGCATCTCTTGTGCCATGTTCAGTTTTAGTTCCAACTGTTCATGGGCAAAAATAAGCCTTAGAGAACATCAACACGTTCCTGACTTTTTTATAACCGTGATATTTCAAAGTACATCGTATATTATAATAAGCTTCATGCTTGGATTTGAAATTCTACTGGGTCCTTGATGCATTATCTGTACGGAATGATGCAATTAATATAGTTATGCAGTAAGATGGTGGTTATTTAAAACAAATGTCTGAAACCGACTGTCTCTCTGGAGGGGAATAGACACTGTGGTAGGATTGTGGTTTGTTTGACATTTCTTGGTCAAACTGCAGGTCAGAAAAAGCAAACCCATTATCGCAGCTGGTCTCAGCCTTCGCCATTGGGTGGCTGGGTGCATCTCGCTGCTCCTGCATCAGCAGTCGTTACTGGCTTCCCGATCCGGAGTGTGACGTCTCCCAGCAAGTATGATGGCTCCCCACAGAATTCTGCTTCCGCCTCCAAGTGCAACCCTGCGTTCACACCGACATTGATGTGACATTGCGGTGGGAAGTCATTAATTTTTATTGAGAGCTGGTGATTTCCAATGACAGGAGGCAGTGCGAATGCTGGAGACGAGACCAAGTTAACAGAAGTTTAACTTTATGCTAATTAGAGGTGACGCAGAATTGAACAGTATGGAACATACTTCTACTCTGCCAATGGGAAAATTGGGTGTCAATTGTTTGGTTTTTTAGATATTTGTTCCATCAGGAGATGTAAGAAAAGTTAAAGTCTTCTCTTGTGATGCTTGGCGTGCTTGTTTTATTCATTTATTCTGAACCATGGCAGTGATTTTATTGCAAATCCAAGACAGTATGACAGAAAGTACTGACTGTAATGAAGGTGATGCACTATGCAGGGTTTTAAATTTATAGACAGGCAGTTGTCCTTCAGGTTTTTATTTTATCCAGGGAACATTTGTTTTTGGCAAGAATTGAATGAGAAGGTTATTTTATATGTTATGTAAGTACTATCCCGCAATGTAGACTTGTAAATGTAAACTATGACAACTAAAGGTCAGCTTATACTTATAAATGATCAACCAGCAATTTGGGGGAGAAGAGGCAAAATCCTGCTGCTGCAATAAGTGAAAAGTAATAACAATAGCGGTTCTCAATTCTTTGAGTTCTCCCGTTTCCTCTTACAGTCCAAAAACATGGATTTAATGTGAATTGAATGCTCTAAATTGCCCCGTATTGAGTGTGTGTGTGTGTGTGTGTGTGTGTGTCTGTGTCTGTCTGTCTGTCTGTAAGTGAGTGTCCCCAGCGATAAATTGGTGCCCTGACCTGAGTGTATCTGCCCAGCACCCAAAATATTCTCCCCTGGATTGGCATGGGAAATCCTCCCCCGCAACCCTAGTAGAATATTAAGTGGAAGATAATGAATAAATGAATAACAGTAGCATAAGAAGTGCATCCTGAGCAGCTGTGGTAGAAGCAGTGATGAGGATGCTGATGCAAAAGATTTTAAAAAAATTAAATGACTGGAAGTTAAACTGCCCATAATTTTTTTCTACTTTTATGTATAGTATTATTTTTATTCGGGCGGCACGGTGGCTTAGTGTTTAGCACGTTCGCCTCTCAGCACTAGGGATTCCAGTTTCGAATCCCCATCTGGGTGGATTTTCCATGTTCTCCCCGTGTCTGCGTGGGTTTCCTCCGGGTTCTCCGGTTTCCTCCCACAGTCCAAAAACATGGATCAAGTTAATTGAATTCTCAAAATTGCCCCATATAGTGTGTCTGTGTGAGTGAGTGTGTGCCCAGCGACAGATTGGCGCCCTGTCCTGGGTCTATCTGCCCAGCGCCCGAGACGTTCTCCCCTGGATGGGCATGGGGAATTCCACCGCGACCCTAATAGAGGATAAAGCGGGAGATAATGAATGAATGAATTATTTTTATTCTTTGTTAATAAGGTGGCAAAGTCCGAACCACCATGTGCTAGAGAAGCACTAGGGTGCAGTTTCTGTATCGCTGTCCATGGTGCTAGTCTGGCACTACACTAAAACATAAGCATCATTAAAGTGCTTTGACTTAACGTGAGCTTTATATGTTCCCTGCATTAGGAAACCTACACCAAAGTCTTTTTAATCCCTCGTCAGTGTTTCTTTAGTATTTTCTGTAGGCAGCTAATAACTTAGCACTGACTAATAGAAATACTAAGATGTAAAGTCCTAAAGCTTTGCCAGTTTTTACAGACTTTGGTGAGAAATCAGTACCTTATTTCTTATTTTCCATAGAATGCCACTAGGATTTGGTTAATGCCTAGTGCAATGGTATACTAATACTCAGCTTTTTGAAACTTACTCATAAATGTCGGTAGTTTTATTAAAAAACACGACCAACACATTATCAATGCCCTAGACTTAACACTTTGAGATGCAGCCTAATTTTTGTTTAAACTCTGTTTTAGAGCCACAAAATGGATTCAATTAAAATGTATGTTTTCCCATATTTAAAAATTCAGGTTCGAATCCTGATCCAGATGGAGATTTCATGTTTTTAATGTCCGTGTGGGTTTCTTCGAGTTTTAAGGTGAATTGGCTGCTCTAAATGGCTTCCTATCTAAATTGCCCCCATTTAGTGTGTATGTATCTGTGTGAATGAGTATGTTTACAGTGAAGATTGGCACCCTGACCAGGGAGTACCTGCCCAATGCCCCAAATATTCTTCCGTTCTTGTTACTTGAGCAATAAAAATCTCTAAGGTACTTTGATATACTGTTATGGGTCATAATTTATTTAGACAAAACTGTGAGACACTTATTAATTATGGAATTCAGCTGTTATATTCTGTCCCACTGCCGCACATCTGAAGATTCAAGCTTTTATTTATGCATTTTGAACAACTGCATGCTAGCAACATTTTATATTCTGGTAAAACTGTGCTTCTCCACAAGGCACACGCTTTACAGGCACAGAACACTGACTCAACCCAATCAAATACCCTTTAAATTCACTTCGCCTCTGTACATGTACTGTAAATCATAAATATCCAAAAGCTTTTATCCATATAGTGTATACGTCACGTCTAATTCCTCAAAAACCACATGTAGTTACCTTGAAGTCCAATAATGAACCATATAGTGTAAACTGTACCTTGTTGGCCAGAAAACTAATATTTCCTTCTTTTTGACAGGTGTTTTAAAGATGAAGTGACCACATGTTACTTTACAAAGAATTTCTTTTTAATTAAGGTTCTTTAAAGAATGTGGAACCTCACAGTTTTATTTGATTAGTTAATATTTTCCTTTCATTTAAACCAATTCAACACGGCAAAGATATTTTTTTTTAAATAGCCCTAACTATTTTTGATTCCAAGGATTCATGTCATTTTTGGAAAACCTTTACAGTTATTTTTCTCAAAGCGACACGAGAAGCAGGGAGTCTTATGGATGGCAAACCAATGGACTAAATGGTGAATGATGGATGGATAAACACTTTGTAACGTATTTTTAAAAATATCCAGCTTTCTATTGATTTTAAGTTTTTAGGTTTAATATTGATTGATATTTCAGTAAAAAATATATTGACAAAAGTATTGAGACATACTGTATGAAGTTAATCTACATGGGCTCTTCCCAAATGGTTTTCACTAGGTTAAAAGCAGTCATTTGTCTAAAAAGCATCCATCCTTGTCCTAATATGTGTCTATGTACTGAAATAAGAGCAATCAGAGATTCACTGTATGTCGCTTCAAATGTAAGCACTTTCCAGATGTTGTAGATAAATAAGGCACATCTGGACTAAGAGCCTAAAAAGCTGAACTCAGCAGGTTGGTAATGATGTTCTCCATGCCCTGCCATTTCAGAATGTCTAGAAAGACCCCTTACTGTACATATAACCCACAGTACTGCTATCTTCCACGGCTGCTGACAGTTGTCTAAAAAGCATCCACCCATATCCTAATACATGTCTATGTATTGAAACAAGAGCAATCAGAGATTCACTGTAAGTCACTGTATGTAAGCTGAACTCAGCAGGTTGGTGATGTCCTCCATACCCTGCCATTTCAGAATCTCTAGAAAGACCCCTTACTGTACATATAGCCCACAGTACTGCTATCCTCCACAGCTGCTGACAGTTGTCTAAAAAGCATTCAACTGTGTCCTAATATGTGTCTATGTACTGAAATAATAGCAATCATAGATTCACTGTATGTCACTACAAATGGATGCACTTTCCAGATGCTGGCAAATATTATGAGGCAGATCTGGGGTAAGAGCATAAAAAGCTTAACTCTGGAAAGACCCCTTATTGTACTTATAGCCCACAGTACTACTATCTTCCACAGCTGCTGACTATTGTCTAAAAAGCATCCACCCATGTCCTAATAGGTGTCTTTGTACTGAAATAAGAGCAATATACAGAATTTAGAGCAGATGCTGACAGATAAATGAAGCACATCTGGAGTAAGGACCTAAAAAGCTGAACTCAGCAGATTGGTGATGATGTCCTCCATACCCTGCCTTTTCAGAATCTCTAGAAAGACCCCTTACTGTACATATAGCCCACAGTACTGCTACCCTCCACAGCTGCTGACAGCTGTCTAAAGAGTATCCACCCGTGTCCTAATAGGTGTCTATGTACTGAAATAAGAGCAATATTTACATTGACATTACATGTGGTCATTTAGCAGATGCTTTTAGTCAAAGCGTCTTAAAAGGTGAGCACAGGGTTAATCACAACATCCCTGAAGCAATGGGGATTAAGGGTCTTGATCAAGGACCCACATTGGGAACTTCAGTGGACCTGGGATTTAAACCCCCAACCTTCAGATTGATAGCCCAATGCTCTAACCACTGAGCTACCGTGCCCTCCAATATACCCATACACATAAAGCACATCTGGAGTAAGAACCTAAAAAGCTGAACTCAGCAGGTTGGTGATGATCTCCATGCCCTGCCATTTCAGAATGTCTAGTAAGACCCCTTACTGTACATATAGCCCACAGTACTGCTCCCCTCCACAGCTGCAGCCCGGTTGTGTCTGATTCCAGCATCTTGTAGAAAAGACCTGTTGAAAGCGTCAGAAACTCTCCGTTTTTGGAGGGGAGGGGAAACCCCGTCACATCCTCCCTGTCCATATCTGGGCATGAAGAAGCCACGCAGCGGGGGAATCCTCTCCCTACACACGAAGTGAATGAGAGAGGGAGGGCCGAGCGCGCGCACCCGGGGTATAAAAGAGGCGCGCGGTGCGAGGAGCGCAGCAACAGATAGCGCAACAGCCCAGTGCGCAGCGCACAGCACAGCACAGCGGGGCAATAAGAAAAGGGGATTCCTCAGCATTTCCCACCTTCCTCTCGGACCTCGTTCTTTTTGGACTTTGGTGTCGCACGTGGAGGTTGCCTCGTTCCATCCTCACATTTCCGATCGTGCAGGAGGGACGTTTCGCTTTTTTGGGGGGGACACGATGCTGAACAACGTCGATTTGAACTCTCAGGACTCTTTCTACACGCAGTTTGACACCTGCAGCGATTCCACCATCGGACTGATGGACACTAAGGAGCAGCAGGATGTCTTCATGGATGCTGAACGCGCATCATCCGCTCAGTTTCCTCACGGTGAGTTTGGAAATGTTCACAGCACTTTAATTCCATTTATAATGTTTGAGCAAATCCCATCAGCATCCCTTTTATTTTAATAAATCACAGTTTGCTGTGTGTGTGTGTTTGGGGGGGGGGGGTAGTATCCATCAGCACTTGAAAAGTAAAGGTGGCAGAAACGAGCTGAGATTTATCGAATATCATGGTTGTGTGCTGGTACGAGAAGAGATTAAATACTTGAGCATCGTAATCCATGCGTGGAAATTATCCCTTATCCTATGGCATTGCCATTTTATATAACTATTTTATGTAGTCTGCTTCATAATAAATAAAGAAGTCCAATTAAGTATAAGAATAATAATCAAAAAGCCCTCTTGGGATGTAAAATCGTCCAGATGGTTCTTTGACTGAAGCCAGTTCTACTTTAAACCATTAAAGATGGCTGTTTCTTTGACCATGTTGGCTGCATACACACTAAAGAAGAAGTGATTACTATAAAATCTTAAAAATGACTAAAGTGACTACAATTTAAACACACTGTAATACAAAAATGTAAATGTTCTTTCAACTGGTTCTCTTTCTCGTTTGTGTACAGTGTTATTTACAGTAAAGCTCCTTGGATTTATTATCTTTAAATTTCTTTTTGGGAAAAGGTGGGGTTCTAAAACATTTGAATGCTTGGCTCATTTTAGTCTCATAACATATGAGTTCTAAAAATAAATTTGGCAATAACAAAAATGTTAAATGGCAACTCTCAATTTATTTTCTGCTTTAAAATAACATATTTTTATTATATATATTAATATTCATAATATATATTAATATAATAATATTATTATAAATTAATCCTGAAAAGCAAAGTAAGTTATATGAAGTGTAATGGTATGTATGATCTCAAACAGTAAATTAAAGTAATTTAAAGGGCTCTGCCATATCACAAGCATCGTAGCCTAGAGGTACCAGTATGTACTTTTTTTTGGAATAAGAATATAGAATATGCTAACTGAGTATTTGACATTTAAGCCTACTTTATGTTACTTTATATTAATCTTTCGCAGACTACTGACCCGTGTTTTATCCCTCTACCTCTAGATACAACTGTCACTCCCAAAACTGAGCCAATGAGTGTGGATCAGTACTCTTCGTGCCATGGTTTGAAAGGAAGCTATGATGCCTCGCTGTCCTACTCGGGCAGTTTCTACGTTGAGAGCTGTCAGGGAAGCAACTGCAGTGCAGAAACCTTACTCAACATGATCACAGAGATAGTGGGAATCTCCGCAGGTCCATCTTCGGAACCGCAACAGGTCACAGTAGCATCGATAGAGCATTCCGAGCCTCCGTCATCAGAAGCTGCAACTTTTCCCGTTGTGGTCAAAAGTGAGTTTGAGAGCAGTAGTGGTTGTTATTACGAGTGGAGCAGCTTGAGTAAACAGGACGGTTACTTCCGATCAGATGCGTTTCCCATGTCGAGTGACTTTCCGCCAGAGCAGCAACAGCACCCGCAGATGGACATGAAAGACCTCCTGGACTCGCTCTCCCCGGCTTGTCCCAACCCAGAAATGGAGTTCAAGGTGGAACCTGGCATCAAGCAGGAGCCCGGGTTTGGGGATGCCTGTCAAGGTTATGGTGCCCCAACCTTTAGCTACCCGGCACCAGTCCTGGACACACAGGCTGACGGTCTTCTAAAACCAAACGTCTATCCGAACTTCCAGCCGCTACCTGGTCAGTGTGAGCCTCCTTCGTTCGCCACTTCTACTATTGATTCCCTCTTATACTCCTCGCTACTTCCCCCAGATTCTTTCCCTACAAGCCAGACCCGCCCCCCGAAGCCAGTGCGGGCACGCAAAACTGCTACAGCATCCTCCAGCTCCACTCCCAAGGAGAAGCCTTTCACCTGCCCTATGGGCGCCTGCGACAGGCGTTTCTCTCGCTCGGATGAGCTCAACCGGCATATCCGCATCCACACAGGCCACAAGCCCTTCCAGTGCCGCGTGTGTGCGCGCAGTTTTAGCCGCAGCGACCACCTGACTACACACACCCGCACCCACACCGGAGAAAAGCCGTTTGCATGCGACGTTTGCGGCAAACGGTTTGCTCGCAGCGACGAGCGCAAGCGGCACGGCCGCGTGCATCTCAGGCACAAAGAGAAACCTGAGCTCGAGCCTCGAGGCATCAATACCTGGTCCTTTGCTCTACCTGAGGCTATTTGAAAAAATCGTTTTCAATGCCAAACACTTTTTTTGGAGTTTGCATTAACTTGGAAAACCTTGGAAGATCGCTCCTTTGGGAATGGTTACGGTCAGACCCCATCTGTGGAAGCGATCGTTTTAGTCAAGGTTGCTGGCCATATTTCTTGGGCCTCCAACACAGGCCATTACTACTCAAATAGACAATAATAATAAGTTTAGCACTGGTGACAGGTCCCGCACATACAAATTTATAGTGCTGGTCCATATTTGATGGTGGCGTTTCTTGTCAGTTTATATCATATGAGTTTGTGTCTATTATATTATTTAAAACATCAGTTTTTAGTTATCGTAAGGATCCCACATCTAATTTAAAGTATATTAACACATTTTAATTGAGTCACTTTCTTTGAGAGATGAATCCCAGCTAACTATACTCCAACATTGTTGGTGGTTCAAAATAGAAAAAGCCATTTAGTTAGCCTTAAATAGTTTGGGTCAGTCGCTTGTCCTAGTGTCAGTGACTCTACCAGATTCTGTCGATTCACACTTCCACCTTTTCCACTCCGAAGGCCACTGGGGATCCACCGAGGAGACGAACGACCTCTGCAACACTAAAGGGTGTCCACTCTTATTTAAACGAGACGTTTCCATTCATGCTGCTTGCTCTCTGTGCGGCAACTGCATAAACCCGTATACTTTCGATGTGGTCCAGTTTGTTGCCGAGTGGCACGCGCTTTCGAGCTGCGGTCCAGCACTTTCCAGGAACAGCTCCGACCTCAAGTTGCACTTCTCTTCACTCTGAACTTGTGCTTTTTGACTCTTTTGTATTTTGACGCGTTCAGTTGATATTCCTTTACAAGTGCATGTTGAACCCTTCTATGTGAGATGATGATACTGAATAAGCTAATGTAATTAATAATCAACGCCTCACTGCGCAAGTGAGACTTTACCTCGTCTACATCATGGTGGTGGCATCGACCTTGGCCACGCCACGACTTGTGGTTTACCTGTGCCAAGGTTTTTTTCTTTTGGTTTTGTTTATGTTCGTTCCATTTTTTTCCCCCCGTATGTTTTCTTAAATTAATATTTCCTTTTATGTGTTCTTCTTTTCATTGCTATTGCTATTGAATGGTATCTTGTGTTGTTTCAGACTCTTAAGTGGAAAAATAAATATATTTATATGGCTATGATCATTTGTATTTTTCTAACTGTTTGTCTTTATATCCACAATATCAGTCTGGATACTGGATTCTTGCTCACAGTGTTTTCTGTGTGTATGTACATGGACACGGTGGGGTGGGGGGGATACCAGATCTCAGTGAGAGATGTTATTGATACTCTGATTCTATGTGTAAGAGTGAAAGAATGCTGAACAAGTGTGCCAGTTTACATTGTCTAAAAGGACTATACGATTCGTGTGTCATTACTTGACGGTTCGAACGTTTGACACTAGTCTATGTATTTATTTAAATCATGAATCATCTAGCTCACATGGCTCTTGTAGTTTGTAACGTGATGAAGCGAGACTAGAATAGCACAAGGCTGAACATTGCTGTTGAGTAACTAGGTAGCACACATTGCTGCATTTTTTCCACTAGTTCTTCTACATGAAGGTTATCAGTCTTCTCACAGTTATCACAATTGTATTGTGCTGGGCGAAGTGGTTTGTCTAATCAAGAAGGAGGAATATACTGCCTTAAGTCATTTTTAAGCTCTTTCTATACTGGAAGAATGATTTTTTTGTATATAACAAGATGGTTTATACAAAGTACATTGAATGAACTTTGATGTTTGTTATTTTTATGACTGATGTTTATGAATAAAACAATTTCCTGAGTCTTTTAAAGAGTAATTTTATTTACTTTGATCAGCATCATAATGATGACATACAATACCAACAACATTTCCATTCATCCATCCGTCCATCACCTTCCGCTTAATTCTATACTAGGGTTGGTGGTTGGGGGGTAGGGGTTCCCCATACCTATCTAGGGGAGAATGTTTTGGGCACTGGGCAGATACACCCAGGACATGGTGCCAATCTATTGCTTGACACACACTCACTCACACAGACACACAGACTATGTGGAGAAATTTAGTGCATTAAATTTACCTTGAATCCATTTTTTTTACTGTGGGAGGAAACTGGAGAACCTAGAGAAAACCCACATGGACACAGGGAGATATACTGGCAACATATTAAGATTATTGATGGTCATTTATTATGACAAGAATATTTTTTTCAGCATGTTATGACAGTTGTCAACCTGTTAAGTTTATCGTAGCATCTCACTCCTTCTTATGAAATGGCAATTTATTTATTTATCTAGTAAACCTACCATTATGTAGGTACACACACAGAGTTCTATTTTACAGCTTATTTGTAAATCCCATCCGCTTTCTTATATGGAAGAGGAAGAACCATATGACTATTGAACAGTAATTATGGGTCTTGACACATCAGTGAAACTGGTATTTGTAATAGTTCCTCTTGTAATCTTTGGAGTGCATCTAAAGCATTAGCATCACTGTTTTTTTTTTTGCAACAGAGTCTAAATGCCAACATTAGCAGACAGACTTAAAGTATATAATTGCTACAGCTTGCAGGTGTACGCTAAATACCGCCATTTTATTCCATGCCGAAATGGCATTTAGCACTCAACCGTATGAGACATGAGATAACAAGTCACATTCAGATCCTTCACCTAAGTCCTTTGTGAAGATACCAAAATGGCAATATATAAATTTTTAGTTACTGATACTCTAAAAGTCCCAAATAAAAATTTAGGTACTACTTATGTCATTTTATGAAAGTAATATTAGCCAAATAGTTAAAGTTTAAGATAGTTATTTGGGTGAATGTGCTGGTTTTGCACCTTCTTGTTGTGAGGCCAAAGTGCTACCTGCTGTGCCACCATGCAGCCCAGCTACACATTGCATCTATAGAAGCTTAAATGACATTCTATTCAGAGTTTGTGCCACCTCTACACCTTTATCAGCTTCCATTCCTTTAGAAAGGCGTTTTACAAGATTAGAATGGAACATTGAACTGTTTATCCAGAAACATGAGCTTAGACACTTATGTTGGCCGAGAGAGACTGACTTGCAGTCTGTGTTCTAATTTATTTCAATGACTTAATTAAATCAAGATCACTACTCTAGGTTGGACACACCAGATATTACCCCTCATGCCCCTATAAATCTTGCATTGTGCTTTGGGGCCAAAATTATCCAAAATGCAAGTTTATACACCTATATTTGATGATTAAGACTTGTGTCAAATCTTATCTCATTTTATCATATTGAGCTTAAACCTATAATAAGGACAAGGGTTGTGGGGTTGGGTTCCCCATTCCCTTCCAGGAGAAAATTTTTACACCCAGGACAGGGTGCCAGTCCAACACTGGGCACACACACACACACACACACACACACACACACACACACACACACACACACACACACACACACACACACACACACACACACTACATGAGACAAGTTTAGATATTATCTATTTAGAGCAGCCAATTAAGATCATACACGGGGAAAACATGAAAACTTTAGACCCACAAAAGTTGTATTTAATCAAAATGATCTGTATCTACAGCCGATCAGTGTGATGCACTGTTCTATACATACATGATTTATATTAACTTAAGTCTATTTTTTCCTTTTTTTTTTTTTTTTTGCAAATGTCTTTATGATTGTAGTAAAAGACACTTAGTGCTGTTCACAAATGAGATGCCATTTAAGTACACTGTTGCTCCCAAAGGTACCTTTTGTACTTTTAAAAGTACAACATGGCTCTTAATGGGCCAATTATGAAATGTATGATTTTTGAAGGTACATTACCTACTGTTCAGTCATTTTTTTTGCACTTTTTTTCTTATTCCTTCTTAGTGTCTTTATCAGTGAGTTACCCATCAGAGAGTTCTGCTGTCTTATTCAAAATTTTGTTTAGGTCACCAGTATGTGTTGGAAAGCTGCAGACTGCAATTTTTCTATTTTTCTGGTTTGTTATTTTGTCTGAGTGACCTTAACATAGTAAAGGACTTGCAATGAACCAGAAATATTATAGAATGGTTTTTCGATGCAAACCTCATGCACAATTTTATCCAGGGTGAACTGCAGATGTCCTTGTTTTTTGTGTACTAGCATTTACCCTCACAAAGTTTATTTAGTAGACTTGGTGCAAAATGGATCACAAACAGCCAAGTAGTTTTAAAGAAAATGCCCGACTCCATAAAACTCTCATCTCAGTGAGAGACTTTTTCACTAAATGTCTGAGAGCAAGCAGCATGATTCTGCACCTTTCACAGTGAATCCACTGTCTCAAAGCCCAGGGTTTTCAAGTCCAGGCTTAGACGAATCTGTCTATTTTCTCTCAGGCCAACACCTCAACTCTGCTCTGGATTCCCACAATCTGTCACAGGGTAACAAGAAGTAGTTTTCAGGGGCTCCTCACAGTGTAGGCTGATCTCTGCACATGATGCTGCCTGCTGGCAGTAAAGCGCCTGCACCCACGCCAATGCATTCGAAGCTGCTTTGCCTTCTGACACGGGCCTAGCCTCCGTGTAGCATGTGACCCACCACATGTTCAATGGTGGCAGCTTTGCACTGTCCAAAAATCAGGCAAAGCCCTGATGAAGTTTAACTCTAATGCTAATATGGGATGCAATTTTTGCTGATGACGCATTTAAATGGCTGTTGAATCAAATCGACTCCTATAATAAAAGATTCACAGCCGCTTTTTCCTTTCTATATGTGTACTTGGCTGTACCCTTGGAGTTTTATGTGGAATCATGGGTTTGATGCCAGAATGCCTGTGGCTGTTACTTACATGCTTAATGCACATTTCAAATATTGATATTTGCTCTGTGGTTGTTGGTATTATTCCCTTCCAAAGACTTGTTCATGCAAATCATTGCATTTCTGCAACAAACACACAGTAGAATAATGCAACACTACCACCAATTCAGGAAAACATTATCTCTCTATACATTATGATTGCCCTTAATAATAATTAAACAGTATTTTAATTATAATTAAGATGTTTATTATTTTAACACTCCTATCAAAGTATATTGATCCATTATCTTTAATGTAAAACCAAAATACTAATTTCATTATTTAACTATTTTTTTATTTAACTGTTTTTGGTGAATTATTGTGCAAAAGGAGCTAAAATGATCTCTTTATGCGCAAAATTGCAATGAAGCAACAAAAAAAATAGTTATTTCACTCAGGATCTTAGTGATTGGGATCAGAGCACCATAGAGCAATGAGGATTAGGGCCCTTGTTCTAGTGACCACACTGACAACTTACAGTGGACTTTAAACCCCCAACCATTAGATTGATATTGCACCATGCCAAGCGATTTTAAATCAGATCGCCGACGAAACGCCAACGCCTTACTCCATGTGCTTCCTTGACCATGTGTCCGAAAAGGAAGTCCCACCTTCAAATGATGCCTGACAGTGACTCACTGCGCTTTGACACATTTTTTGCCAATTTTAGTTGGTTGCAATCAGTTTAAAAAAGATGTACTAGACATGTGGCTTAAAAAAAATCTATTGCCTGATGCAAATGCTGTGCAGTAGAGGGTTAATGCTGGGGATTTGCTTTCCCTCTTTGACTGGCATACAAGCAATTAAATCTAAGAATCATCACAGTCTTCCAAACCTTGTTTTCTCTTCAATTATTTCCTTTAACTGCCGGTTGTTTTAAACAATAAAGAATGTGAAGCCTGTTTGCTTTAATTTCTTTTAACATCTATCTCCGTTTTAAAGGCTTGCGTTATCTTCTTTTCTTAAACTTTAATTGGCTGCTTTCAGAATGCCGAAGTAATTGCACACCCAAGTTTACAGTAAGGGAAATGTTAATTGGAATTGTAAATCTATAAACTAAATTGAATTGAAAAAGGCAACTTAGAGGGCCAGTGGGTTCCTCACAGCAAGAAGACACTGCTGGAAAGAGAGTAATGCTGCTATTGCGGTTCTGACCATTAGAGAACAGAGTAAAGGAATTGTTGAAAAGTTTGGAATCTTCCAAATCGTCCATCTTTACAGTAAGTTGAACTGAGAACATGGACAATAAGTGGAGCAATAAGGAGTATTGTATCCAAAATTTTGATTGCTATTGTAGATAGTGATGCCCTATGTCAGCTGAATGTGACGTGTGACCTTTGGTTCACATGCAGTTTGCCAGTGCCAGCAGTGGGCCAGCTGTTTTGTAGTGGCCCACATCTGTATTATGTAACTAATCAAATTATTTTAAGTCCAAGTTAATATTATTTGTGGAATTAAAAAAAATCATTTAAGGCACTCCTAAAATATTGCATTAATGATAATAGAACATATGGACGGACAACCCAAAATCATAGCCATGGCTGTTGTCGACAGGGGACTTTATTCTTAGATTACTTTTTCATTAGCAGCAGATTAATTGGTCAAATATCATTTTATTTTGGTAAAATATTTGGATTATAGACTTGGATCTTGTTAAATAGCTATAAAGTGTGCCATGCTTAATAGGCACAGAGATGTTTGTAGGAAATTCATGCAACTGTGTAAATGATCCAATGTTCTCAACCAAGCGGCTACCAGACCGGAACTGATAAATTTATTCTGCCTGTCAAATTAAGTGTTTGCTTTAGTATAAGTTAAAAGCCTGACTTTTGATGCGAGAGCCGGAGGTCTTGTTAAGTGTTGTATAGAGATGAAGTGCCCTGTATTAATCATAGTCATACTTCAAACAAGCTGCATGACGACGTGACAGCGAGACTGATCCATCCCAGCGCAATCATTGCGTGATTTTATATCCACCTTATCGAAGTGTACACCTTCAGTGTATGGTCCTCGGGCGGGCTCGGTAATCAGGCAGCATAATCACACGCCTCCAATGGCAATCAAGCTTGACGGATTAATTTGTCTGATGGCCTCACAGTCTACCGGTCCCTTGTCTGATCCTGAGCAGGGTGTAGGTGTTTTGGAGAGTCCAGGTGATTAAGACGGAGGAGTGGTGGGGTAGAGGAGCTCATTATGCAAACACCTAAGTGTCTAATTCCCGCTATTGGGGCCTAAAACCGAATTTCTTCATTAAGAATGTTGTTCAGGGATTGTAGAACCCACCAAGGAGTTTTCGCACCATGTTAAATAAGGACTTAAACCAACGGGTCAAGAAGTCTTCTCCATGGCTATTCCTCTCACCGCCACATCACTATAGCAACAAGGGTCAAGCGCCATGGTGTGCCAAAATGCAATGGAGAGGTGAATACTTTGAGAGAGATAAATTACCTCAAAGCAATTCAATCATGCTGCAGGATGATTTAGAGCTGTCCTTGATGGAGTGGCAAAAGCAAAGGGCCTTCTCAAAGTTCTGAGAATATGCATTAAGTCTAAAACCAACGAATTTAAGGATCCTTACTTGCCATCGAATGTTGTACCTCATGACCTATTTTCCATCAAATTATCAATCCAGTTAGATCTGCATTAAATGTGCCGGTTCATCCACAGAAACTCTTGAAGTAAAACTTTTAAAGGCAATAGAACATACTGAATATTCAATAGAAGACTTAAATTGTCTAGAAACTTGCTTGAACTGTGTCAGGTGATCAGTTCTATTCAGATCTTGGAAGGAACAGCTCCATCATATGTCTTAATGAGATCTAACAATTAGCAACTGGCAGGTGGTATATTAGCTCATCTCATTATGTTCCACTTAATCCTCTACTAGGGTCGCAGGGGGTTCCCCTTGCACATCCAGGGGAGAGTGTTTTGGGAATCTGGACAGGGTGCCAATCCATTGCTGGGCACACTCACACTCACACAGAAGCACACACTACACAGGGGTAATTTAAATAGAGACAACTAAGGGCAGCCAATTTGCCTTGAATCCACTGGATCTTGGAGAAAACTCACACAAACTTTCACAGAACATGGAAACTCCACCCTACGCCACCATGCTGCCTAAATCCATAAACAGTGATGTGTTAATATTGTGTGTAGAATTTACTCATGTAAACTCATCATACATAAACGTAGCACGGAACGTACGAGTATAGTTTATAATTGTGGTTTAAAGGGTGTAATTATGTAAACTGTAATTTGCAAATGTTCTTGAAAAGTTACAATTTCAGATGAAGTTCAGAGCCTTGATCACAGGCTTGCGCTTCATTAATTGCTGCATATATACAGTATTACCAACTGTTCTCAGGACAGTCATTGTATATGAATTCAGAAGTTTATCATTTCTTTTATCTTGCTGAAAATAAACATAGTTTTGACAGATCATTAATTAGGTAATAAAAAAAAACCTATTAAAAACGTCTATAAGAATTCTATAGATTCAACCGTTGTCAATTTTTGAAGCGGGGGCAGCTTGGAAAAGAAACTATTAACTTGTGCTCAGGGGACAGCGATTGTGGTGTGGATGACAATTGTACTGTGATAATGAGGCTAAGCCAGAGAAGGCTGTGTCACATCGGGCCACCCATGTGTCAAAGTGTGTCAGAGAGCACGCTCACACACACAAAGAAAAGCGAAAGATAGGAGAAGGAGAGAATTACGGGTATACAGACAGGAATTAAGAGCGAGCGTGAGACAAGGCAAGCGGGAGGGAATGTAATTATGAGAATGAAAATAGTGTGTCAGTGTGCGTATCGTAAAAAAAAGAGACATGATGTAGTCGTGAACACTGATTCCCTGCTGCCCAAGGTTCATGTGCGGTGTCAGTCGGAAAGAAACAAGCACTTAGCCATAGTGAGGCAACAGTTACCTCAAATGAAGTGTGCCGCATTGGGCCACACAGGATTTCCCATGTGTAACAGGTGCGCTGTAACATATAGCCGTGCTCTTTACATTGGTTCATTTAAATCCGAACCGCTTCGCAGGGTTTGCTTTGGACTGAGGTAAACAGTCGAATCATCACTGAAGGGAAAGTGCACAAAGCAAGTGCGTTGTGCGATTCAGGCCGCAGTCGTTCTTAAAACAGTAAAGCATTTTAAAAATACCAATCACCAATTTTTTAAATTTTCAACATCATTTCCCTGTTAAATCTGGCCTAAGTTTTACATGGCAAAATCTAAAGCTGTTCTAATTTTTAAATAAATGACTTTTAATATTTTAATTAATATATAGATATATTTTAATCTTAGAAATAATTTTTACTGGTTAAGTTTGTGCTTAAAAAAGACTTAAAACATTTACTCAAGTACTTGAATTTTGAGATTCCAATTTAATTATTTCGATTTTATATTCAGGTGGCTTAGTGGTTAGCACGTTCGCCCCTCAGTGCTAGGGATTCCCGGTTCGAATCCCTGTCTGGGAGGAGTTTCCATGTTCTCCCCGTGTCCGCGTGGGTTTCCTCCGGGTTCTCCGGTTTCCTCCCACAGTCCAAAAACATGGATCAAGTCAATTGAATTCTCCAAATTGCCCCATATAGAGTGTGTCTGTGTGAGTGAGTGTGTGCCCAGTGATGGATTGGCGCCCTGTCCTGGGTGTATCTGCCCAGCGCCCGAAACATTCTCCCCTGGATGGGCATGGGGAACCCCACCGCGACCTTAATAGAGGACAAAGCGGGAGATAATGAATGAATGGATTTTATATTCATTTACATTTCAGGAATGTAAATTAATATAATAAATATTGGACCTTTAACTTTAGTACTAATATTTCACATCATTTATTAGTTAGTAGTATTAGTTACCTTTAAAGCTTTAAAGCTTTTATATATACAGTACAAGCCAAAAGTTTAGACACGCCATCTTTATCTCCACTTATTGTCCATGTTCTCAGTTCCACGCACTGTAAAGATGAACTTTGTAGTTCTACAATTCCAGCCTGTAGTCATTCTACAGTACATTTGTTTTTATGTCTGTTATGTATTTACATGATACATTCAAATGTTAGTATTCTTTATTTAGTTTATTTGATTTTGCACCATAGATTTATATAAAAAAAAAAAAAAGAAAAAAAATGAAATTGCAACTTTTAAATGTTCACTATCCTCTTGTGAGAGCGGGCTGCTGTTTGAAGCATTTCATTGTGAATTGTACTGAGTATTATTATTTAAATTTGATTAAAATGTGCTGAGGATGCCACTTTTGTTAATTTTAAAAATAAGAAAATCCAATGTTACTATTTGACCCCAACTGCATATTCTCACTAGAAAAAATGTAGTTGGATAAAGAATGTGTTATTATAAAAGGTATTGTATCTTTAAATATATCTTAAAGTAAAATATTGGCACCAATTGAACTAAATACAACAGATTTCCAATGGCTTAAGTGAATGTAACAGAGAAGAAGATCGTTGCCCACCTCTGGCTTTGGCAAAAGATTTCAGCTTGGTTTTGTGTGGATGTGTGTTTTTACTGAAAGGGCATTAAGAAAATGAGTGGGTTGAGTGCGCTCCACTCACATTCTCTCAGCAGGAGTAATCCGCTTGCCGTACTAGTTCTCTCACATTTCCCCTGTGTGAATCACAGCCTTGAAGGATGCAAGTATAAAATATTTGCTTGACCATATGACACTGATCTCCTTCATTCTTTTTAGGATTGATACAATCATCTATCTATAACTTATCTATGTGGGATTATGCTACAGGAGTTGCTTGGCCAGTGTACCCGTAGCTTTACACAGTGTGCAACATTTATTTTAAAAACCGTAATGATGTCCAAAACTGTGAAATCTGCTCCACAGCCTGGAAAGCTGCCACATCGATGGCTAAGTATCCCTTGAGGGAAGCAAGTCATTCCGAAAATTGGCTCTAACACCGGGACGCTCATTCCACAATGTGTATTTTTAGGAATTCTTTCAAAGTGCTGTGCATGTAAGCTGCACACACATATTAGTGAATGGAGCATGCATGCATGCCGGTTAATGTTGTTTTAATATGCATTCTGGGGCTTGTGGGTTCGGCTAAGATGACATTTAAAGATGGCATTTTGTAAATTGATCTCACATCCAAGCAGATTTGTTTTTCAGGTGGAAGCTTTAGAACACTTTGCGTTCATTGTATTTGCTAAGTGTGTCTGTGCCTTTTTTATGATGGTGAGCTTCTTGTAAGGAAATTTTATCATATATTTAATGTTTTTTGCATAAAAGCAGATTTGGTTTGGGACTTCATTCACCTGAAAATGTTTATAGTAAATATAACGATGATTCAAAATTTTCAAATGTTATCTGCCTTAAATATATTTACTAAGCTACAGTAATGAATGTATTGTAGTAAAGAAGCGATTATTTTTATTTGGCAGTCATATTAAGCTTGAAATCAATTTAGCTGCGATTTTAAAAACATCTTTTCTGGTTACAATTTTGTACAATTTTTAGAACGTCACATTCTTTAGCTCAATTCCTGTCATGTTTCAGTCATCCAGCATTAAGCTTATTCAGAATTAAAGACTTATAACTATATTCTGAAGAAGCTTTTTTATGATACAGCTGTAAACATGTCTAACAATGTGTGAAATACTATTAATTTGGCAAGAAGATGGGATCTAATTTTGTTTTTGGAGAACTAAAACCTTTACCTGCTCTTCTCCAAACTTTAAATTTCCTCTACATCATGCTTGAGGTTAAAGGGTTCTATGTTTGTCACCATTTTAAGACACTTATTGTGAATAAATCACAGGACAGAGATATCGTTAGGCCCGACATGTAGTCGGCCCAAAGCGGAATGCCGTTACATCAGTTTCCCTTGAATTATTTACAATAATGCCCTCCCTCTCATAACCTACCATACCCATTCTGTTTTTTTTTAATTAGTTTTAGTTAGTAAAAAAATCAAATAAAAAGCAAATACATTTTAGCAACATTAAAATGATCTTAAAATGAATTTAAAACAATTTAATCATATTTGTTTTTTATCACACACTAGTACCTTCCTAAAGTAAAACATTTTTCTAAATAAATATCCCTGTAAGTATGAAACAATCCAATGTACATAACAATCCTTGCTTACCTCCCCCATTCTGATGCACANTTAGTTTTAGTTAGTAAAAAAATCAAATAAAAAGCAAATACATTTTAGCAACATTAAAATGATCTTAAAATGAATTTAAAACAATTTAATCATATTTGTTTTTTATCACACACTAGTACCTTCCTAAAGTAAAACATTTTTCTAAATAAATATCCCTGTAAGTATGAAACAATCCAATGTACATAACAATCCTTGCTTACCTCCCCCATTCTGATGCACAGTGGTGCAGTCCCACCCACTCAGGCTCCTCAAATCAGTTAAATTGTCAGCGAGTGATACAAATGTAGTCATCCAATTGAGAAAACATACCTTTCAAAGAATTTAGACTGAACCAGTCCCCATCTAGAACCCCACAGTGTACAATAAAAAAATGCCTTTTTTTCCTCGCAACCCCCCACATGACTTGTATTACATGCCCTTTTGCTCCTATCCAAATAACTACTGATATAATTACAGCTCTCGTTAATTATTGTTCTGCGATGAGTGCCGTGATTACTCCAGTTTAGCTGTGCCACAATAATTACTGAGATGACATAGGTGCTTGGAAGATCAGCGCACGTGCAAATTGAGTGCAGGAAACTGCTGATGGAACCAAAGAAAAGACCCTTCTTTATGTAGCCTATTTGTGTTTTTATCTCATGGGAGGAAAATACAGAAAAGTGTAAGAATTCCACGGGGAGTCTCCTCTCGATAGCAATTATCAGCATTTATTACTGAGGAGCACTGTGTCCAGCCGAGACCTACATCATTACCTAGCTATGCAACCTGAAATGGCATGTTTTTACTCATAATCACTCCTATTATGAATTCATTCAGATCGAGTCAGAAAACATGTTTTCCTTAACATTGTACAATTTTCCCCAGGGCAAAATGTGATTGCCTTAAAGCACTGGGTAACAATGGTTTCAATCAAGTCATAGGCATATAAATTATTAATCCAGCCAACCATCAATTGAGAGGTCTGACTAAAGCCTGTCTAAATTGTTTCCACAGCAAAGTGCCGTTATGTTATTTAAAGCTCAGGGTTTAGTATAATGTAGAAAACAATACTGCAAATCCAGTGGTGATTTTCTGTAATAAACTCAAAATTATGCATAATTTTGTATTGATAACCAATATCACCATATATATATATATATATATAGGTTCAATCTTCTGTTCAATTAAGTACTCCAGTTTATGTCCCTGGCTATCTGTGCAAATAACATTAAATAAGAAAGAACCAAGTAATAGTATTTAAAGTATTTACGAGGTTAAAAGTGTGGTAAAACTTTAGGCTATAAACATGATTCAAATTAATCAGGGAAGTGTGAGTCTTGGGCAATTTAATACGAGAGACGTTCCAGTCAGTGAGACAAGCTGCATTAAATGGTTTTCTTATTTATGCTTAATAATAAGCATCTGAGGTCACAAACTGAGGTTGCAGCACTAATCCTAATCGTTCTGCACTTGTCCGAATCTTCTAATAGGAAAACTTATGGTTTCTAAACATAAAGTAAAGAAAACATAGATAAATTTAAAATTACTAAACATTTAATTTATTTCTTAAGACACTCGAGATAAATAATATTCTTCAATATTCAATTTAAAGAAAACAAGAAAACAAGTCAGTTGGACTATAAAAAAATTTAAAAAAACCTTTAGGTTTAAAAAATTTTTAAAAAAACCTTCTCTACTTCGTTCCTTTACAGACTATCATTTTTTTCAGGAAAGTTTTTCATCTTCATTTAAACAGACAGAGAAAAACAGGTCAGCAGTGCATAGAATTTCTTTTCATTCTGGCTGAAAAACAGGGTGTTGAGAGTAAGCAGAAAATATGCCCTAACATAATAATCCTGAATAGACAAACATTTACAGCATTTACACTGATTAATCAGTTTTAAGGTCAGCACGATGTGCATAGTGCAAAAAGAGAAGGTTTAGATTTGATTTCCAGAGAGGGCAGTCAGGGTCCTTTTGCTATGAAGTTTTCGGGCTCTATTTTAGCGATCTTCAGCGAGCCGTTCATGCTTGATTTAGTGCTTGTCAGTGTGTCGTTGCTATCATAATGACATTCACCGCCAATATTTCAATGCATGTCTGACTGCTAACGTCTGTCTAGGTTGTTTTTCAGTCAGTGGTGCTCCTGTGTTTTCCATCACCAAGAAAGCAATATGGCAGAAATTTAAATCCCAGGAAGGGCAATCAGGGTCCTTTTGCTATGAAGCTTTCAGGCCCTATTTTAGAATTAAAATGGACTTACATCCTAAACAACACCATCACCTATGATCTCTTAATACTCTGTTTGTTAGGTCCATTATCTAAACTTCCTTTTGGGGCTGGCAAGCTGTCTGTATCTATTAGGCATCAATAGGAGCAAGGTCACCCCCATGTCCCTATTCGCCCCCCTGCTATGGAGCTCTTTAACTGACTTTGATTGATGCATCTCTGCCGCTATAAACATTAACCCATATATCAATCCCAGCCAAGTGGAGATAGGAGGTGAACATCTTTAAGAAGAAACTTCATTTCTCCTCAGTCTTTTGCAGCCTTGCTGGCTTTAGGAGTTCCAAGTTAAGGATTAACTTACTGTTGAGGAGCAGGAAGCGTCGAGCTGGTGGCACTGAGGGAGACAGATTACACCGCAGGTCACAGCTGTACCATTGAAACTATCCATGATTGAGATACACTGTTATTTACTTGCTTTTTTATACCTTCTCTGCTTTTCACTCCTGGTTCCTTTTTGTAATTCAGAACATATTTTAAAAGCACATAATAAGGTTTTCAGCAATTCTCAGTCTAATGTCCAGCTATTACGTATTACTTTACATGTATTACTTTAACTAAACTTTAGGTGAGAGTGTAACATTGTGTTAAATCCATATGGATTTTATGTTTTAGCAATTTTCTTAGTGAACATTTGTCAACACATTATATACATAAAACAAAGAAGCTACAGATTGAATGCAATATTACAGTTTAGTCACTAACCTGCCTCTTTTTGGTCAGGGCTTGTGGTGACTTTTCATACAATTGGTGTAAACATTAATTTATTCATTCATTTATTCATTATCTCCCGCTTATCCTCTATCCTCTATTAGGGTCGCGGTGGGGTTCCCCATGCCCATCCAGGGGAGAACATCTCGGGCGCTGGGCAGATAGACCCAGGACAGGGCGCCAATCCATCGCTGGGCACACACTCACTCACACAGACACACTCTAAACGGGGCAATTTTGAGAATTCAATTAACTTGATCCATGTTTTTGGACTGTGGGAGGAAACCGGAGAACCCAGAGGAAACCCACGCAGACACGGGGAGAACATGGAAACTCAACCCAGATGGGGATTCGAACCGGGAATCCCTAGCGCTGAGAGGCGAACGTGCTAACCACTACGCCACCGCGCCACATTAATTTATTTTAATTTGTAATTTTAATTAATATTTAATATATATATATATATATATATATATATATATATATATATATATATATATAAATATATATATATATATTATTATATTATTATTATTTTTTTTTAATTTTTTTAATATATATATATAATTTTTATTTTATTTATTATTATTATTTTTTTTTTAAAACCTTAGTAAAAAAAAAACAAAAAAAAAACTTCACATCACCTACATATAAGTTTCCTCTGTGCGCATTAGCACTTACTACTCTTGGACACTAGTCACTAGAAATGTGGAGACATTTTCTCAGAGTTCTCCAGGTTCCCCAGTTTCTCCAGTTTCCTACCACAGTCCAAAAACATGGATTCAAGGTGAATTGGCTGCTTTGAATTGCTCAGATTTAAATTGTGCCTATGTGGTGTGTGAGTGAGTGTGTGCCCTGCGATTTATTGGGTTGTACTGGGTTGGGGTGTATCTGCCTAACGACTAATACAGTCTACCCTGAATAGGCATGGGGAACCCAGGAACCCACCCCCCCTGATCGTAGTATAGGATTAAGTGGTTTAATGTTATGTTTAAAATAATGAGCATGGTGTGATGCAACATCATGCAGTATGACACAAACGGTCAGCTGATACACACGATCAGACTCCTCAGAGTAGGGATGTAAATTCCTAGGTGTCTATTCTGATGCCTGGGGATCAAAGGCATGTAACATCTAACATCAGGTGCCAACAGAGATTAAATAAACGAATAGTGCACATCACTCAGCCACTGCTTCTGAGGACAATCCGTCAAGGTTTTTTCTTGTTCTCGTCAATCAAAATAGACTTCTGAAGAATGCTTTTTAAAAAGTCTCCTAGTGTTAAGTCTGCTTTATAACCTTTATAACCTTTTTTTTTGTCTGTTTACAATGTGACAGGACACTGGCTCAGATTTCTTAGCCATGCATTGAATTTACAAACTGGTCAATTAAGGTGTAATACCTTGTAAATAAGATGGAGATATCATCCCCAGAACCCCAAATTAAACTGCATGTTGAGCTTTATAAGCACTGACATTGTACTTCTCACAACATTTAGCAAATGCCCAGACAGAACAACTTACAGAAGTCACAATAGGACACGATCAAAGTAAGCCAGGGTTAAGTGCTCTGCATGCAGAGTGAAAGGGTTGGTAAGAGAGGCAAATAAAAAAATTCCCAAGTAGCACTGTTGGAGAGTTCCATTAAAAAGAAACATTTTGGGGTTCACAGAGTCTCCACAACTACCTTCAGACACCATCGCTGTGCCAACAGATTATTTGGAAAGCTTTCCACAAAAAAGCATTTCCAGACATCTAAGCACAAAGCCCTTCGTACATGGGGCTTTAACTGGAACCATGTCCTAGGGGGTCAGAGAAAATAAAAATGGAGCAAAAAAAAAAAACACGAGATTCATACATTATCTTCCGCTTTATCCTATATTAGGGTCGTGGGGTGGTTCCCCATGCCCATCCAGGGGAGAATGTTTTGGGCGCTG
This sequence comes from Corydoras maculifer, assembly GCA_019802435.1. Classification (NCBI taxonomy): domain Eukaryota; kingdom Metazoa; phylum Chordata; class Actinopteri; order Siluriformes; family Callichthyidae; genus Corydoras; species Corydoras maculifer. The sequence continues at coordinate 1,451,344 of JAFMOD010000629.1, forward strand.
GGCAGATACACCCAGGACAGGGCGCCCATCTATCGCTGGGCACACACTCACTCACACACTCACGCACAGATACACACTCTATATGGGGCAATTTGGAGAACTCAATTGACTTGATCCATGTTTTTGGACTGTGGGAGGAAACCCACGCGGACACAAGGGAGAACATGGAAACTCCACCCAGATAGGGATTCGAACCGGGAACCCCTAGTGCTGAGAGGAGAACATGCTAACCACTAAGCCACCATGCCGCCCTTAACACGAAATTTTTACTCCAAAATTAAAAACCTCATTCCTACTGTTAAGTATAGTTTGGGGGCTATAATTAGGCGTGTCGCTCATCCAAAAACCTGGAAAGCCTCATAGGGATACATAGTAAAGTAAATGCATAGTAAAGTAAACCCCAATAAGAGATTAAAATCTCTTTCATCACATTCCGCCTCAGTGTCTGACCTCACATATGCTTCTTAGGATAAAAAGGACAAAAAGTCCCACAGACATGCTTTGAAGGGAACAAACTACATTTTAATGCCTATAGATTTGGAATGATATGCAATAAAAGCTCCTGTAGGAGTAATGAGTGGGTGTAAGTAACCACTTCTTTGTGGTCATGGTGGGTTTATTTCATAACCTAATTTAATTTGGAGCACATCCTGTAGTTTTTCCATCCATTGAAGGACACTAACACTTAGTTACACAGATCGCAGTGCAGATCATTAAAATAGTATGTTCACTTTTAGCATTTTTTCCCGTTTGTCTTATGGAAATCGAACCATTTAAAGGAAACCCTCAAAGAAAAGTGTAAGTACCACATAGAAACACTAATTCAAACAGTTGTAGGCTGGTTGTTTAAGGTACCAGCCAGATTTAGTAATAATTATGATTGTAACTATGCTGAAGGTTCCAAGTACCATCTACACAATATTAATCTATAACCTCATAACTTTTTGGTAATACTTTATGTATGTATCTTTCTGCAAGTCCAGCTGGACATCCTTTAACTCTGCAAGAGTTCATTAAATACTGTAAGTGTGGTAATACAACACTAGCTATCTTGCAATGCCCTGATAATTTGTTCTGTTATATGAAAGCCATTAATGACACATTGCATGAATGTATGAGCCACGGCAATAATACAGACCTCTGCAATCTTAGCTTGAGCCAGAGATGTTGCCATAGTAACAGAGTATGTCTTATCAAGTATGGCTCTTGTGTTTTTTTTTCCCCCCACTCTTTTTTTTCACTGGAACTTATTTGGGCTTTCAGAGTAGGTATGACAACAGGCTATTGAGCCGGTGCATTGATTTGCATGTTAATAGATTTAACAGCCACGGTATGTTAATTTGGCCCCTGGCAAGAGGTCCTGTCAAAACGTTGTCATAGTGCCCAAAACGAAGATGTATATGTGTATACAGAAACTTTTATGGAGAATATAAGAGGACACTCAAAAGCTAAAAATAGAAGACTTTTAGTCAAAGTGGTTTGGGATCGGAGGAAAGGCCACTGTCGTTCCGTATGCGATTGCATGGGTGCATTGCCGTGATGATTGTGCAGCTGACACCTGGAACCTGAGAGAGCTCGGAAATTGCAGGAATATTGACTGTGGTTCAGCGCATCCTAGCTTTTGTTGGCAGACCACATTTGGCCATACAGACACGATCCCAATGCTTGTACTTCAGCTAAACATCTATACAGCCTGAACTTGTTTAAACTCAGTGCATGTTATGTTGCTCGTCTCAGAGAGCAGCAGAGCCTAATTATACCTGTCGTATGTAATGACGGTGTGCCATGCAAATAAAATAAGATATGGAGCACTTCGAGTCCTGCGCCATCCATTATCAGAAACCCGTCTGAAGCTCCCTAGTTAATGGACAATGCTGATTTGAAATATGACCAAAAGCATCAGCTGCGTGATCGAGGAATATTATTGGAAGCTATTAAGCCTCTTTGACTCTTAAAGCATTTTGAGAAATGACTAGCTATTAATACAATCTAAATGTCACAGTGAAGTGCAAGTCAAAACAACATATCTTGTGAACAGCGGCAACATAAATAATGTCACTAGGGTTCCATTCATCCATCCAGGGGTTGAATTTCAGGGCACTGGGTAGATACACCCAGGACAGGGCACATCCTGACCCAACCCTCTTATTTATCAGGGCTTGGGACTGTCACCACGATGTACGCCCCTACTGGCTAGGACAAATTAATGTTTATAATTTACCCTACAGCATTTCTTTGAATGTGGGCGGAAACCAGAAACGCTTGCAGGCACAGGAAGGACATGCAGACTTTAGACCGAAAGGAACGGTGTCCACCCCACTGGAGCTCAGTGTGCAGCCACAACTGTGTCTGATATGTTTGCATAGCTACAAAGACTATATGGCAGAATGTCACAGATAAAGAAAGACATATGGGTACATACATGGTATAAATTATTATAAAGCCATTAAAACACTGTGTACAGTTAAAAAGCATTGGAGATTTGTCATGTTTGTATTTGTTTGGTTTGGTTGGTGTTTGGATGGTTCTCAGAGTGTGTCTGGCTTTGCTGTGCTCCCAGGATCTGTGCTTTGTCTTGGCCTTACAGGCAGCCTCTGTGCGAGTGCACATGTAGTGTGTTGAATAGTATGCCTGATCTCTTGAACTGCATGCTCAGCTTATGATGCAGTTGCCCTGCTGCTTTTATTTGGCTGCTACCAGGGATTCATGGAAGCTGTGCAGCAACAGCATTGTAGACATGCTGATCGTGGTCTATCAAACTGTTGAAAGGACTGCGCCAGGTAGTTCAGCGCTTATATAACGCAAAACAAATTCCTTCAGTCATTAAACGACTTTGGAATGTTTTCTGAACAAATTCTGACAAAAAGTCTTGACCTTTTTTAAAGCAAGATGGCTACAGACCCTAAAACAAATGGTGGAGCGACACTTAAGAAATGTAAAACAATCAGAGCTGTAGTGTAGAGCCTGTCTGGATGGAGCTGCAAGTGCATCATTGTGCACTGAAAAATAATTATAATAAAGGTAAACGTTGCTGTTGGAATCTCAGCAGCAGTGGTGTTTGTGAGGAAGAACACTGAATCTTTGAATTTAGTACAATCAAACAACTTGACAACGTGTCAATGGGGTCTTACAGTTTTTTGGCTTCTACTGGGGAATTTTGAATAAATTGTCACACAAACCTATAAAGCAATTTATTGATTGTGTTACCTGTTTATCCTTGTTGGAGTTGTTGATGTGATTGATGCTATCCCAGCAATCAGAGTGTGGAAGCAGTGAGTTGGGTATTGGCTTATCAACCTACAGAGTGTTTAAATCCCAGGTCCACTGAATTTAACAATGTGGGTCCTCAAACAAATCCCTTAACCTTTATTGCTTCAGAGATACTGCCTTGCCCCCATGACTCTACCAGTGAAATAAGCAGAAGATAATGAGATGAGAAATACTTTTCATTGTATTATATATTATGTTGTAATATTTGAGTCAGAGATAGCTGTACAAGCTGTTAGTTGGCTGTCAACTACTTAATCGGCAAAGTCTAGCATTTGATGAGGAGGATTCTATTTTTAGCAAATGAAATGAGGTAGGGATAATTACACAGGTCTGTTTGAATAACAATTAAATTACTCCGTAAATGAACCTAAATTAATTACTGTATGTGCAATAACTGTTATTTGGTTCATGCTGGGTTAGAAATTACCCTATGCCTCATCATCACCAGCAGTCAGTCTGAATGTCTGTGAAAAAACAGAGCTAAATAACAACATAATACTAAATACAACCATAAACCAACAGCTATGTTAATATTTTCTCGCTGGGAAATAGGGATTTATTAATGCACATAAATTGACTGCAACCCTTAACTGATAGCTACTTGTGTCTATAACCAGATGGCTTTCTGATCACTATTGCAGTCTTGGTTTGATCAGTCTCCTTACATAAGCCTTTGCTATTAATTCTATATCTGTAACTTACTGCTTACTTTATTATGTTGAGTCATGGATACTGCTGACAGATCTAAGTGATGCCCTGGGGAGTCCAGGAGACATCTGTATAACTGCATTACATTACATCAGGTCATTTTGCAGACATTTTTATCCAAAGCGACTTACAGGTGGCCCAGTGTGATGGTTATGGTCGGAACACAGGGTTGTGGGAAGAGAGTTGCTCAAGGACCCACACTGGTAAGCTGTGAACCTGGGATTTAAACCTCTAACCTTGAGATTTACAACCCAACATGCTAACCACTGAGCTCCCACCACCCACTACAATATTTATTGTTTATTCATTCATTCATTATCTCCCGCTTATCCTCTATTAGGGTCGCGGTGGGGTTCCCCATGCCCATCCAGGGGAGAACGTCTCGGGCGCTGGGCAGATAGACCCAGGACAGGGCGCCAATCCATCGCTTGGCTATTTATTGTTTAATGTTATAATTTTCAATTTTCTGTCAAATAAAACAATATTCACTCAAGAGAATAAAATCATAAATAGCTCAAAATAGAACACAATTAGGCAGATTAACAAAATATATATATTTTTATATATTTTGTGTTATATATTTTATATACTTTGTGTTATATACATGCACAAAGTGCATCCATATAATATGTAGAAGTGATACAATAGACATTAAATCAATAAAAAGGGGATAACCTAACAAAGGTACAGCTTTAATGTTATTATTCAGTTATCTTGTTTTTAATACTGAAATATTAATATTAGAACCGAATACAATAACTTTATGAACAACATTTACATTTATGAATAGACCTGCATTTATTTTAAATTAAACATAATTCATCTTCTTAATTGTATAATTAAAAGAGATTTCAAGGGGATTCAAGGGGAAATGACATCCATCACTGTCCGTGCTTTAAATAACTATAATTACGGAGTTCTTGGGTAATGCATAAGCTATCATCTGCTGCCCCCTGTTGGTAGCTACGTTAATGTACTGAATTAAATGCGTCTGCCTTTTCTACAGCAGTAGAAACTCGTTTCTTTTTTAATGAGTCTTTTTTTGGGTCTATCTGTTATAAATTGAATCACAGTGCTTATTAGTTGATTAAGTTGGTTAAGTGGAACCTGCCACCATGACAGAGGACTGCTACAAAACTAACTAAAGCTTCAGATGTCATACATTTCTTGGTTAGGTAAGTGTATTTGAGTGAAAACAGCTCAGTGTTTGAGGTGTTGGGCTATCAAGCCGGTGGTTATGGGTTCGAAGCCCAAATCCATAGAATCTATCAATGTGGGCCTTGGGAAACCCCTTAACCCTCATTGCTTCAGGGGTGATATATCCATGTTGACTCTTTATTTTGACCCCAACTTGTAAGTCACTTTGAATAAAAGCATCTGCTAAATGATCTAGTCTATACATTTTTTTATTTTACTGATACAGTGGTTAATTCACCGCTTTACCTGCACATCAGAATGCAGTGTACCTTCCAGTCATGCTTTTTAGGCTACTTATTTATCACTACTGCAGCATTTAGAAATGTCAAATGTTGTGATTGCTGAGCAAAAGGAGGTAATAATATCTACACTAAGCACTTGTGAATAAAGAGCAAATGAAAAGTGCAGCACATCTCAATCGGAGCCAATCAAACAACAAAAGACTTTGAGAGGATAGTAATTATGGCATAATGCGCCTGTCACTTCTGATACATCAGCAGTTAAAGGATGTGGAAGGGCGTGTGTACATGGGTGTATTTGTGTGCGTGTGGATTAAAAAAAAGTTTATTCATTTTTTCCCCTGACGGAAACATGACTAACTTTGCGTGACTGGCAGTTGTAGAACTTCCTGTGAAGGAAAGCTTTTCAGCAACTTTATTCCTTGTTCATAACTTTAGTAATGTGCTGTTTACACTCTGCTTCTTTATTGAAAAATCTCATCTCATTATCTTCTGCTTAATCTTCTACTATGGTGAAGGGGTTCTCATGCCCATCAAAGGGAGAATGTTTCGGTGCTGGAAAGATACACCCAGGACAGGTTGCCAATCCATCACTGGACACACTCACACAGACACACTAACTATATAGGTGCAATTTAGATAGGGGCAAATTAAAATAGCTAGTTTATCTTGAATCCATGATTTGAGTTTGTGGGTGAAACCCACTTCAGATGTATTTGGGGCAGCCGTTGGCATGTGGTTTGTAGGCAGCTTTACGGGCATGGTATCAATCTGAAGGTTGGGGGTTCAAATCCCAGGTCCACTGAAGTTACCAATGTGGGTCCTTGAGCAAGGCCCTTAACCCTCATTGCTCCAGGGATGTTGTGATTAACCCTGTGCTCACATTGTAAGTCACTTTGAATGAAAGAGTCCAAATGAAATGACCAAATGTCACCCAATGATCCCAGTACCACCACGTTCTATGACTGAAGTGCCCTTGGGCAAGTCACCTTATTTACTAAATCTAGGGAACGATGGCTTGATATAATGCTGAATTCTAACCTCTGTAATTTGTAAAGAAAAATGTCAGTTCTGTGGAGTTCCAGGTTGATCCTAAAGGTTTACATACTTTTGCCCCTACCCGATATATAACACTAAATCAAGTCTAATTTCTGAATCTCATTTCTTGGTCTGATTTTCTATAGATTCTATATAGATTTTTTTGTTCTTTTTGTTATTTAAAGCCCCACAGTATTTCAGCCAAATGTGTAGCTACATATCTTAACCGTCAGATGGCGCTGTTGTACATGAGAGGATGGTGATTGTACCTTGTTTTAATGTGGAGTCTGTTGTTTTATTTGTAATATTAAAATGAATAAATACGAGAGTACAAAAACAAACTAATAAATAAATCGGAATTATATAATATATAATATAATTAATTTTTTAAAAAAGTATTTAATATTTTAAAATGTTTAAAATGCTTTTAAAAAACGACTGCTGTAAACTTCGATCCAAACGTACGAATCGGTTCGTCTTTTGGTGAACCGGCTCATACGTGCCTGGTTCATCAATGAAAAGGATGGCAGGTTCTTTGATCTTTATGTGATGCTCACATTCTGTTTACAGACATAATATTTCTAAATATGATTTTAATCTCTCCTCGTGTTTTAACAGAAAATCTGAATGACAGATTTATTCAACATGAGCGTCAAGCCCCCTTCCTTTTCCTTTCAAGCACCGGTGTGGTTGCCAGATCTTCTTAAACGCTTCCAACTGACAAAAGTAATGAGACACGTACATATTACATTTACACAAAGCATTTTATAATAACATTCCACTCTCCTTCCCACTTTATTCTTCTATAAATGCTTTCTCTAAGATTTTGGAGTGTGTGGAAAGTGCTATTTACCGTGGTCATTAGAACATGATTAAGCAGAAAATAAATAAAATACAATAAAATACAATAGATAAGATTATAAAATAGAAAGAAGGGGGTCCAAGTTAAAAAGTGTTCAGCATTTGTGCGTTTTATTTGGTGTAAATATGTAAATCAGGTGACTTGGAGATGGTGGCTTAGTGGTCAGCATGTTCGCCTCTCAGCGCTAGGGATTCCTGGTTCGATTCCCAATCTGGGTGGAGGTTCCATCTTCTCCCTGTGTCCGTGTGGATTTCCTCCGGGTTCTCAGTTTCCTCCCACAGTCCAAAAACATGGATAGGGGTCAATTGAATTCTCCAAATTGCCCCATATTAAGTGTGTTTGTGTGTGTTAGTGAGTGAGCCCAGCGATAGATTGGCGCCCTGTCCTGGGTGTATCTTCCCAGCACCGGAACCCCCCCCCCCCACGACCCTAGTAGAGGATAAAGCGGAAGATAATGGATGGATGGAAGGTGCCTTGAAGATCCATACTTGTCCCTGGTTGCTCGTGTTGGCCTTGTGATGGTCCTGTGACCTGTCCAAGTTGCCTAAAGCTTTTTTTCCCTTTCAAATGCTGAATTGGCTCATTGATACCAACATGAATATAGGGAGTAAATTATTTTATATACATGTACAACACAACCACATTACGTGGGATTATAAATTGATGACTGATTTGAATGATTACGAATTACTTTAATATTATTAAATAAAGATTGTATATGGCGCGACGGCATGGTGGCTTAGTGTTTAGCACATTCGCCTCTCAGCACTAGGGATTCCCGGTTCGAATCCCCATCTGGGTGGACTTTTCATGTTCTCCCCGTGTCTGCGTGGGTTTCCTCCGGGTTCTTCGGGTTCCTCCCACAGTCCAAAAACATGGATCAAGTCAATTGAATTCTCCAAATTGCCCCCTATAGAGTGTTTCTGTGTGAGTGAGTGTGTGGCCAGCGATGGATTGGCGCCCTGTCCTGGGTCTATCTGCCCAGCGCCCGAGACGTTCTCCCCTGAATGGGCATGGGGAACCCCACCGCTACCCTAATAGAGGATAAAGCGGGAGATAATGAATGAATAAATATATATGGCGCCCCCTTAAGGACCTGGGCTGCGTTGTTAAGCAATAGTCTGGCAACCCCATTCTCCTCCGTCTCCGCACGCGTCCTGCAGTGGAGCGTAGCGCCGTGACGTCATCACAGCGGAGCGGCGTTTGGGGCTCCGCGGATGAAAATAGAGGAGAAACACGTCGAGGTGAGGAGCACGGATTTATATCACCATTAGAAGCGTCGCCATGCATTTACTGCTTCTTTATTGGCGTGTGAGTACTTAACTGTATCCACTGCTCTGAATCTGTACCGGGGTGTGTATGTGAGAGAGCCGGAGAGTGAGAGAGGGAGAGAGAGACTGGAAGAGAGTGGAGGAGAGTAGAGCAGGAGAGCCGCACCGGAGGGAAGGGGAGGGGGGGAATGGTGCAAACCTGGCTGGCATCAGCATCACCACCGGCACCGACACACCGGGCACCGACACACCGGGTACCGACGCACTGAGCGTCTCCACAAAGAGCGCCTCTACACCGGGCACCGACACACCGGGCACCGACATACCATGCCCCTCTACACCGGGCACTGACACACCGGGCACCGACACACCGTGAATCGACACACCGGGCACCGACACACCGAGCGCCTCCACACGCGCGGCTGTAGCGCGCTTCTTTATTTCTCATTAGAATAAACGCAGTGTAGCGGATTTACCGGCGGTGCGCCTCAGCGCTCAGAAATCACTGCTGCGCTCCGAGCTCGGCAGTCGCATGTCATTAGCACCTTGGCTGAATTTTGCCACTGCGTTCGGCCTCACATTTAGAGGCGGGTGTGCTTTTTGTTTAATAGGCTGTTTTGTTTAATATACTCTCGCTTGTGTCGCTCCACGTTCAATCTATCAGTTTATTGCCTCTCAATGATCTTTTTAGGCTGCGGTGCTTCCATTATGTTGTACCATGTACTACATCCGTCCTCGTCCTAAAAATCCCAACCCAGAAAATCATGCTGCATGGAGAAAAGTATTGGGACTGGCCTCTTAATAACTGAACAGGTTTCAATGTATCTCAATTTCAATGTATTTCTTTGCCACATATGAATTCTGGACTATTGTTTGAGGTAGGCCTATTTGGTTTCCGACTCAACAGAACAGTGTCACAGTCAAGTGTGGACAGTCAAGTTCGGCCAAATAAATACAACTAACCAGACAGACCTTGTTTTGTGTCCTGGGGTGCAGTTATGTTCAAACAGATGTAGAATAGGGCCTTCCCCAACCTGTTTCAACAATGTCGTAAGCATGCAATTGTCCAAAAAGCTGGCTAGATGTTTGAATGTATTTATCTGTGGCAATAGGATTAAATAAAACTGATTGACATGTACAGTACCAGTCAAAAGTTTAAACACGCCCCCTTTTTGCTATCAGTTCTGAGTTCCACTTACTGTAAAGCTGGACTTTGTGGTTCTACAAGACTGTAGTCCATCTGTTTGTGTTCTAAAGTACATACTGTGTACGTCCCCTTTACTCTGTTCTGTAATGGCCAGGACCCTAATAGTACCAAAAGAGGTAGTAGGTATTATTAGGTTGGTGCATTATTCCTATCCCAGCAGTGTCACTGAGGTGTTTAAATGAATCTACAGCAGCACTGCTGCACTAAAACCCCCACACCACATCAGTGTCACTGCAGAACTGAGAATAAACAATCCACCACCCAAATGATACCTGTTTTGTGATGGTCCTGACCAATAGAGAACAGAGAACCAACAGACTAACAAAACAAAGAACACAGATGTTACTACAGTCTATAATCGTGAAACTCCAAAGTTCATTTATATAGTAAGTTTCGTTTTTTTTCTTTGTAAGCCAAATTAAGTATCTTTCTGTTTCTTATAGCTGCAGCATGAGTTCAGAGTAAAACGTCTCGCATATCTTATGCTATCTTTAGGATAAAATATTACTTGCTGTGACAGTAAAGGAACCTATTTAGAGATGAAATATGAGGTTTCTTGCTTGGAGGTGACAGGCGTAATGTGCGTCTGGCTGAAGGAAACTCTAGATTGCTCATTGATTACCTTAAATTGGCTTTTTAGCCATCATTCCATGGTGCGGCCAAAGCTGTGCGATAAGATACTGTATTGTTTATAGTGCAGGACATTTGGTTGTGTTCTGCTTCTCGTTCCTCATTGATCTCTGGCTCAGACCAGTCTACATTTCTTGTTATTGTTCCCAATTTGTCAGTATTTACTTCTTAAATCTATGGTGTCACTTGCTGTGACGTCCCCAGACAGAAACCAGAGCTGATGCAGAAAGGAACTGTCAGTTTAGCAGTTGATTAATATTGAGAGGAATTTTTTTATTTTTTCATTCAATTATTATATTCTGATTAATTCTCTATTAGTGTTGAGGGTGGGTTTCCCATGCCCATCCAGGAAAGAATATTTTGGGCATGGGGCAGATAAACCCAGAAGAGTGCGTCAATCTATTGCTGGACACATACCCACTCACAGAGACACACACACACTTCATATAGGGGCAATTTATAGCATCATTTCAATAAAATTAAATCCATGTCCAATTTTGGATCCCCAACACTAAGGAATTTTTATATACTGGATTATACAGTTTAATCTTGATTTGAAAAAAAAAACATGGATTTAAGGTGAATTGGCTGTTCTATATTGCAACTATATATGTCTGTGTGTGTGTGTGTGTGCTTACTGATGGATTGGCACCCTGTCCTTAGTGTATCTGCCTGGAGCCAAACTGTTCTCCCTGGATGGGCATGGGGAACCTCTCCACTACTCACTTTGAGAAAACATTTTTGAAACCAAGACACAACGTTCCTTTTTTTAGATTTATTGATTATATTATCATAAATTATTTAATATCAATTAGTATTACAAAGTCACTTATTCATTTATTTATTATCTTCCGCTTTATCCTCTATTAGGGTCGTGGGGAGGTTCCCATGCCCATCCAGGGGAGAATGTTTCGGGCGCTGGGCAGATACACCCAGGACAGGATGCCAATCTATCGCTGGGCACACACTCACTCACACAGACACACACGCATACACACTCTATATGGGGCAATTTGGAGAATTCAATTGACTTTATCCATGTTTTTGGACTGTGGGTTCAGGTGTTTTGTTCAGACAGTATTGTATTAGTAACATTGTGACGCTGGCCTAACTTTCGAGCAGAATCTTTTACTTACACGATTTTTTTATTGTATTGGCAGAATGTTGTAATTATTTGAGCTTTGAAACTACTCGTATCAGTCAGTGATAGATTTAACTGTGAAAGGCAGGCTGTGTGTGTGAGCTTTACCTTCATATTCCCAGTAGCCTAATTAAATACCACGCTGCTGGAACCTGCCTTCTTAACTTACACACTGAGTAAAAGGAATGAAAGGCAGAATATGGTAATGCTGCATAATGTTATATTCACATTCCCATTTTGTTATGTATTTAGTAATTTATTTTTTCTTTTTCTTCTGGTAGGAAACAATAAGTTCAATTCTGAGCGACATATTGTGCTTAATGAGCTCTACTTATTAAAACATGGAGACTAATGTGTAACGAATGTCGTTACATTATACATATATATTTTAAGAAGTACATTATACTCAAGGCTGTAGTGTTAATAAGCAACTGAGGTAACCAAAGCTTCGGCACTTATGATATAAGCAATTCACCCGCCTGAAGTGAGTAAATTTAAATTGTAGTTCAGTAAAATTAGTTAACAAAGTAAAACTAATTCAGTGCTCTGTAAAAATTCAGTATGTTTAATAATTTTAAGTAGCACAGTCGGGATAATTTACCAAATTTGGCAAAATTAATTAGCTAAATTGGGCGGTACGGTGGTGTAGTGGTTAGCACGTCCACCTCTCAGCACTGGGTATCCAGGTTCTCCTGTCCTGGGTGTATCTACCCAGCACACGAAACAATTTCCCCTTGATGGGAATGGGGAACCCCATTGCGACCCCAGTATAGGATTAAGCGGAAGATAATGAATGGATGGATTTACTCCTCTTGTCTGCATGGGTTCTCTCCTGGTTCTCTGGTTTCCTCCAGAGAACCAGGAAACATGGATTGAGGGTGAATTGGCTGCTCCAAATTGCCCCTATCCTATTTGCCCCTAAACAGTGTATGTCTGTCTGTGTGACATATGAGTGACTATGTGCTCAGCGATGGATTGGCGCCTTGTCCTGAGTGTATATGCTCAGCGCCTGAAACAAATGCCCCCTCTGTGACCCTAATAGAGGATAGATATTAGAAGATATTAATGATGTTGCAAATGGTGTAAATGTTAATTCATGTTCAGACTTCTTGATATTTTTTTTGAAAAAGTATTTTTATTTAACTAACTCAAAAAATAAAAACAACTACCATAATCACCTAAATCCTGAATATAAGTTTTCCAATCACCAATCACTGGTTTTGCTGCTGGAGTATATAAACCTCCACAGGGTCCTAAAGAGTAAGTATGCTAAATGTCATGATAACCGAAGCCACATTGTTGGCTTATTTATAATATTAACATTACATTTCCATCTAAACTAGGTTACTTAACAGCTATTGTTATAACCAAATAAGGTTAGTTAACCAGGGTCGAGAGAGAAGTAAGGTCAGTACATCATATCTACAGTTCCTTTTCATAAACAATTTATTGCTTTTTTTTCTTGAAACAGCACACTATATATGTGTGTATTGAGTTTGAACTTATAGTGCATTATAGCATGTGTTAGGATTGGCCAATCTAATTATACCGTTAGTCATTTGTCATGATGAACTTAATTGATTCTGATCTGCAGTCTGTCCTTTTTAAAATTCTCCTCGTCCTTACAGTTCTTTTAAAGCAGTTCCTTTGCCACCTCCATACGTCTGCTACTCCATCTCATCCTTCAGCCCATCCACTGGCACCCTATAAACTCACACTGGTGACTCATCGAATTTGCAGGTCGCGTATCTGCTGCGCTACATGATCAAATCCGGCATCCATAGCAACAGCAGGTGTCCATCTTAGCAGGAGAAGCAGTTCCCTGGCTACACTCATTCATGTTGACATGCAAACATGCTAATATCTGTCATTTTGCCTGATATTACAGGCATTTCATTTTATTTTCTTCTCTCTGTGTCTTTATTATATCTATGAAATTTTGATGGGGGTTATTGTTTCATATTTTTTATGGGAATATACATTGCATTGTCTATTTTCTCCACTTACCATATAGATGAACTTTACAATTACAGATCGTTCGAGCACTGTATTAAACAGAAACCCGGTCCTGCTGTTGAGGGCAGTCTTAGGCTTGGGGTTAAAGAACCAGCCTTGCAAACTAAAGGTCCCCGGTTTGATTCTGCACCAAATACTATAGCCGAAGTGCCTTTGGGCTAACCACCTAACCACAGATGCTCCCCGGGCACCGGTTACAGGGCTGCCCACCGCTCTGTGCACGTGTATATATGTGTATCACTGCACAAATGAGGAGGGCAAATTCCTCTGTTTGCAATCACATTAGGCAAAATAGTTTCCTTAATCACTTTATCTGTTCATCGCTAATCCCTCGGTCCGTCCTCCAAACTGATACATATATAGATAAGCACTGAGAGTGCTGATGATGCTTAGATTTATGATTTATGTGGTAAATAGATGACAAATATTGACATCCTGTCAGATTTTGTACCATTAAAGTGATGTACCAAAGCTGTTGGCTGTAGGACAGCGCTATTAAATAAAAGAGTGACAGCCAAAAATCAAATTTCAGCTTAATCGCATTGTGTTTGTTTTATTAGAACCTTGAATGACTATTTGTGTAGTATAAAAGGAGTAAGGGAGAGAAAGTCAAAGGCACAAAGATCCATATTGGCTCAATAAGGTCAGACTAAATAGGCAGAAAGAAGGATGAATCGCAGAATGTCATCCAACTACAGGACAGGAGGACATGCAGATAATGAGACGGGAGCAGTTGGGACAGCAGTTACTTGACCACGTTCTGTACCCAGGCCTGGCAAACGGATGGCTTACGGTCGGCCAAGAACTCCCAGTTTTGTATCAACATCCCATTTATGTATTTTTATGGCAATGGAAATGTCTCTATGGCAACCAGATATGGCACTTGCAGCAGCAGATGTGGCCTTGGTTTAGAGCAGTGCTTAAAAGGGGTTTGCAGATAAACTCATTTTTATCTCAGATTTTCTGTTTGGGAAGCTCAGAAGTCAAATTCATTCCCTGTAGCTTGAGCTGGCAGGACATTTCAATTTCTCAAAGACTCTGATCTGACACAACGCTGGACCAGGTTTAGATGGAGACAGAGTAAAGCTGCTCTTGGATCAGTTACATGGGGAAGTGGAGGTATTTTTGATTTAGATTTTTTTAGGGGGACTCCATTACAGTCTATTTATAGTTATATTTATTATATTTATATCCATGCAGGGATTTTTATATCATGTCATTTATCTATTCATTTGCTCTTAACATAATTAGGGTTGTTTTGAAGATCGGAGCCTATCCCAGCTCTAGGTTGATATACATTTAGCTGCAATTCATTCATTTATTCTTTTTCTTATCTGGTTATTTAGGAATGCATGGGGTGCTGGAGCCTATCCTATCACTCACTAAGTAAAAGTGAGGTAAAGAGTACATGGGTTCCAGTGCCTCAGTGTGCAGACACATCAATAAATGTGATGTAATTCATTTTTTATTTGTTAAACCTAATTGAGATTGAGTTAAGGTTGCTGGCCTCTATCTTAGCTTTTATTGGGAAAAAATCATAAATAGGTCTCCAATAATGCAATTATAATAATAAGAAGAATGTTTCTAGATGTAATAATAATTTACATCTAGAAACATTGTTTTGTCTCCAATTTATTTGTTCAGTTGGTCATCCATTCATTATTCATCATACGTGGTGCTGGAGCCAATCCCAGTGCAATCCTGAATTGGGAAACACACTGGACAGGTCACCGGCCCATCCAAGGGCAGACACATCGGCAAAATAAATTTGAAACTACAGTAGGGGCAGCTAAATTTATCTGTAATTCATTCATTATTTTTTTTATTTGCTTATACTGGGTCACAGGAATGCTGGAATCATCCCCGAACCCACATCGCAAGAAATAGGGAAACATCCTGAACAGTTAGCAAGCCCATCTGACAGCAGGTTTGTGGTTAATATTAATCTTTGTAAAAAGTGTCCTGTTAAGCCACTCCAGTAATTTCAGGCATGCTTATGAGTATGTTCACTAAGCCTGTATTTCCAAAATGTTATTTATAATAAGCAGTACCATGGCAGTTTAAACCTTTTTTGGCATTTAGGAAATATTTACTCGTCTTGCTTCTTGTTTAAAAATAACAATCATATTTTCAATTAATCGTATCACAATTTTCTTGAATATTTAAATTCACGAATCTTAGCCTGTCAGTGTATTTGAATTAACATCAGCTTTATGTACATTTGTGTCTATTGTGCTGTCTCAGCTATAAGTATGAATCCCAGATCTCACTGTAGTCCCACAGAGTTCATTTTTGCCCACACACTATCAGTTTATTGACCTATAATTAACTATGTTTATGGATTTAAGCAAGACAGTAATCTTGACTGTCCTACTGGATTAATTGAATCTGTAATGGAGAATGTCTCCTAGTGGCTAATTAATTGCACGGTCTAGATGGGTGGACGGATGCAGTCTACAAGCCACAAGGCTTTCCGTGCATGTAGTTTTCAGGAGATTTACAGAGGATAGTGCAGGTTGTGTTTGAAGCTGTAAATAACTGTCTGAGCTGGAAAGCAGTTTGGTATGTCTTTGAATTTATGGAATTATAATACAATAATAAATTAAACATTGGCCTGGCTGATGTTATTCATTTTACATTAAGTAAACTTTCCAGGGGGCGGCACTGTGGCATAGTGTTTAGCCTGTCCAGCACTGATCTGAGTGGACATTAGAACATTAGCACAATGCTCATTGTCTTTCTAAAACAAAAGATTCATTGCAGCCGCATGAAGCTGGAAATGAACTTTTCATAGCTGAGCTACACCCTAAAGACTTCAGAACAACTGGGAAATAAGTACTTAGCTCAACTCTATATAGCTCAACCTGCTTCCTATTTTAGTAACACACCTCAAAGCAGTCATCCCTCTTAAGCTATTGTGAGACATCGTGTCTCCTGGAAGCTTCTCTACGTCATGCTGCTGTGGAATAAATGCCAGCTTTCTGTATTTATTCATGTTATTTAGTGTGTTATTTAGTGTGTGTGATCAAAATCTTTAATTCTATCTGTATCTCTGGATAGTCTGCCTGTGAACAAAGTCTGCTGGACAAAATATACATATAACTATAGATTTGACTTTTTTTTTAAACATTAAAAAAAATTTTGAGTCATTATTTTGTTTCTTATTTAAATCTTATAGCTATGAATATATATATATATATATATATATATATATATATATATATATATATATATATATATATATATTCATTCATTCATTTATTCATTCATTATCTCCCGCTTATCCTCTATTAGGGTCGCGGTGGGGTTCCCCATGCCCATCCAGGGGAGAACGTCTCGGGCGCTGGGCAGATAGACCCAGGACAGGGCGCCAATCCATCACTGGGCATACACTCACTCACACAGACACACTCTATATGGGGCAATTTGGAGAATTCAATTGGCTTGATCCATGTTTTTGGACTGTGGGAGGAAACCGGAGAACCTGGAGGAAACCCAAGCAGAAACGGGGAGAACATGGAAACTCCACCCAGATGGGGATTCGAACCAGGAATCCCTAGCGCTGAGAGGCGAACGTGCTAACCACTAAGCCACCGTGCCGCCCTTATAAATATATGTTCACAAAATTCTGGTTATTAACTCTGTTTTTCGTTTTCAGAGCCCAACCAAGTGCACAAGCAAGGGATTTAGTGGGAAACTGCCATGAAATTACTCTGGATGTACCCTGACCGTTAACACGAAAAGAAACCACACTTTTTGCCTGTTTGCTGGCTCTTAAATCAAGAGGAAATTTCATAATTCTTACAGAATGTGGCTCAACAGCAGATTGCTGCATGATCTCAAGATGAACAGAGGTCTGTGGTGCCAAGCCTGTATGAGGCGGCGCCCTGTGGCCTAAGTTTGGCATGGCCTCTCTGGACCTGCCATACCGCTGCCCTCGCTGTGGGGAGCACAAGCGTTTCCGGAGCCTGTCATCACTGCGAGCCCACCTGGAATACAATCACACCTACGAGACTCTGTACGTGCTGTCAAAGTCCAACAGCGTGTGTGACGCTGCCGCGCTGCTGCCTCTAGTGGCTGACAGTGCCCTGGCCACTGAGTCCCGATTCCCCTGCTCAGGTGACGAGCTCGAGCTGGCCACTACATCGTCCACCTCTGGCCGCTACCTTCCCAATGTGGAGTTCCCACTGGGAGAAATACTGTTAAAGAAAGCCATGAGCTCGGCAGATGCCAGCGCCATGGAGGCTGCCTATGAGGAGGGCCTGGCACGCCTCAGGGCCCGGGCCTTCGAAAGGCTGGAGCTTGATGAGCGCCTTGAGAAGCTGTCCGAAGAGGTGGAGCAGAAGATTGCGGCGCGAGTAGGGCGTCTTCAAGCAGAGCTGGAGAGGAAGAGCTCAGAGTTGGAGAAGGCAAAAATAGAGAGTGAGCGGCTTAGTCAAGAGAAGCAGGAGTTGGAGAACAAGGCGTCTGAGCTGTCGCGGCAGGTCGATGTCTCTGTGGAGATGCTGGCCAGCCTAAAGCAAGACCTGGTCAACAAGGAGCAAGAACTCACACATAAACAGCAGTAAGTTATAATTGCATGTTCATATATCTTTTAATGCATTACATCTTTTTGCTGATATTTTTATTCAAAGTGACTTCAAACATCTTAATTTTATGGCTTGGCCTAGAACGCAGTGTCAGCCACTATACCTCACCCCTGGAGCAATAAAGGTAAAGGGCCTTGCACAAGGCCCCACATTGGGTTATGGACTAATACATGAGTGTAGAAACAAGTTTCAAGGTTCAAGATGATTTACTTATATAGCACTTTTTACAATAGTATATTGTCTCAAAGCAACTTTATCAAATTCTAAGCCTGAACCTCCAACATGCAAGCCAAAGTGAGAGTGGTAAAGAAGAAACCTTGTGAGGACCAAGGCTCAGTGGGGGATTCTTGGTGGGCAGTGTGAATAATGTAAAACTGATACAGTATATAATTAGGGGTACTCATAACTTCTTTGGACTGGTTCTCAAATAAGCACATGAACATGATGCTGGGTGCTTTTTTTGTATATTCTTGTATTTACTTTAAGTTTCAGTCTGACATTTATTTCAAAATAACTTCTCAATGCAGCTTGTTTCTCGGCGATGCTGATGAATCGATGGAAATGTTAAAACCAGCGAAAAAAAAGCTATGCATGTTACTGCAGCCCAAAAGTTCCTGTACTGGTTCCCAAACACGCTTAATATTGTAATTTGTGGTATGTATTGATAATTTTGATTATGGATGCGTCACTGCGCACCACTTATCCCATGTATCCCTGTATATAATCAAGTGTCCATTAAAAAATGGCCATCAGTTTAGTCATTAATAGAATTCAGGATCCGTCCATCAGATCTAAGTGTGTGATGCTAAGAAGATGTCTCAAATCAAGTGGCTACTTCCCACACATCAGTAAGCTATTGGTTATGAAAATACAATTGTTTTGAATAATAACCATAGCATAGTAGTTAGCACGTCCATCTCTCAGTGCTGGTTACGGCACGGCTTATGGTTAATGGCTGTGGTACACCATGATTTTGTTATGCCACCTGTCTTTACCACACCCAGGGTGCAGACCTTTGTGAGTCCTTTTTTCAGCTCAGGGGAGAACAGAGCTTTAATTGTAAGGTTCCCTTTAGAATAGCGTGTGTGCCTCTTTATGAAATCTGTGTAATGCATATTTCACTGATACTGTATTACCGCATTCTCTAAAGCTTTATTGCTTATTAAGTTTTACTAGAATATTTGCAGCCTCCAAATATAGACTGGATAATTAGATTATTTACCTTCAGACAGCTTTGTGTTGAGCCCATATGGTCTTGCATTTTGTCAGTGCAATGACTGTGCTTGCTTTGCGTAGGGAATAATCATGATATTAAACCCTGGCTGTATTATGACTTTGTTAATATGTGTCTCTAGAGCCAGCCCACATAATTAGTGTTAAGAAGATCTTCCTAAATTGCACACAAGTTTGCCTACTAGGCCTCATTTCGGACATTATATTGTAAACAAGGCTTTGATCATTGTAGATTGTACACACTGATAATAAATTAATTAATAAATTCAATAGGTTTTGCTATAATTTAAATTAGGAGTCACCCCAGGCTTCCATAGCACTATGTTTTTTTACATTACATCCCAAAAAACCAGCACTCACACGGTCGGGTTTGGTACAAACCTAGAAACTCCGCACACTGAGTGTGTGAGCACACGTGTACGGAGCCATGGGCAGCTTTGTATGTGACACACGGGGAGCAACTGGGGTTAGATGCCTTGCTCGAGGGCACTTCAGACATAGTACTTGGTAGGACGGAGAATTTAACCGGGGACATTTAGACCTCAAGGCTGGTTCCTTAACCACAAGCCCCAAGGCCATAAACTAAATTCAAAAATCAGAAGAGCTGGCTTCATCCCAAAGATGTATAATTAGATTGAGGTCAGGTCTCTGTGTGGGGACGTCATGCATCACAGAAGATGGTGCAAAGAAACATGACTTCGTCTGACCCCTGCCCCTGATTCTGTGTTGTGTAAAATGCTCCTAACTTTTAGGGGACTTTTATAGATGTAATGTGAATATTATGCAAATATTACATTGCATGAATTTAATCAATTTAATAAAGCAGCAAGAAGCTTAAAGAAAACGATTGTGTCAGGGGGTTGAAGAAGCCCTTTGGCACAGTGGTTAGTAGACTACTGGTTAAAACTAGCATATCATCAGACCATGTAAAGCTCATTGGTCACAGTGCCACTCTCGGCATTTTATCCCGCCTTCTTTCTCTTTGTTCTTTGTTCGTTGCCTGTCCTCCATTCCTCCAAACCTTCACATTTACCATTCACAGAATTATATTCTAATACAAAGAACATGTTAAAACCCAATATATTAAAATTACAGTAGTGCATGTGGAGAATCTGAATGGATGATGGTAGTCAGGTGTGAAAATATTTACCTGAGTTGATTGATTGGATGCCCCGCTTCTGAATAGTGACTTTCTTAATAGGCTAGTCACGCACAACCGGGATGTGGACGGCTATGAAATGGAGGTCGATGAATGCATTTGCAGGGGGGCATGTATAAAAAAAGCTCCTATTGTCATTCATTTACTCCCCTTCATGTGAACTCTTGTTGTCTTCCCATTTTCCAGCTTTTGTTTTCCTCCATTTTTTAAAAGTGTAGTGCGTGGTGAAGGCTGTTAAGCAGATTTGAGTAGTATTTGGAGGTATTTACAGTGTTGAGCAAGCTGCTTGTTGGCATTATCAAGGACATAATTTTCATTCATTATCTCCCGCTTTATCCTCTATTAGGGTCGCGGGGGGGGGGGGGTTCCCCATGCCCATCCAGGGGAGAACGTTTCGGGCGCTTGGCAGATAGACCCAGGGCAGGGCGCCAATCCATCGCTGGGCACACACTCACTCACACAGACACACTCTATATGGGGCAATTTTGAGAATTCACTTTGCTTGATCCATGTTTTTGGACTGTGGGAGGAAACCGGAGAACCTGGAGGAAACCCACGTGGACACGAGGACAACATGGAATCTCTACCCAGATGGGGATTCGAACAGGGAATCCCTAGCACTGTGAGGCGAACGTGCTAACCACTAAGCCACCGTGCCGCCTCAAGGACATAATAGTACGTCATAAATTTGTAATCAATGTATTTGTAGTATAAAAAGTTCAGTTTAATAGTTTGTTATTAGCATAAAATTTTATTTACAGGGGGTGTGGTAGCTTAGTGGTTAGGGTGTTTTGGCCATCAATCTGAAAGTTGTTGGTTTAAATCCCATGTTCACCCATGGTATCAATGTAGGTCCCTGAAAAAGACCCTTAACCATCATTATAAAAACCCAGGATAGCTGAGCCACGCCCTTCCAGCGGAGAACATTTTGGGCAGATACACCCAGGACAGGACACAAATTCATTGCTGGGCACACACTTACTCACTAATATATAGGGGCAATTTAGATAGGACAATGTAGAGCAGCCAGATCACCTTGAATACATGTTTTTTTTTATCTGTGGGAGGAAACGGAAGAACACGGAGGAAACCCACACGGACACAGGGAGAACAAGGAAACGATGAAACTTGGAAACGTGGTAATTGAACTATTATTGCAAACGTAGGGTCGAGCATGTCCCCTGATCCTGATCAGTACAAGAAGAATATAAAATAAAATAATAAAGTTATAAATGGATAACGACCATTTCAGTCTCAGCCCCACTAGAACCTTGTTTTTAGGAATGCAGAAGGCATGACGGCAAATAACCTTGGCTCTCCAGTACGAATTCAGATAAGCAAAGCATGTCTTGACTGATTGATTACATTCGGTGTGGCTGAAATTTGTTCCCATTTTATTTACCCATACGAACATCCTCTGCGTTTTCCCTTCCTTAATCACAACGCCTATTTCCACTATGTCTTCTTTTGTGCCCCCTCTAATTAGCTCTGTGACTCTCAGGAGATTTTGTTTTGCTTGCAGACCCCCAGCTTCTCCGCCACTGTTATTAGCATGACTGAGAGCTAGCTATGCTTTGTTCTGGCTCACTCCTTTACTTCCATATATCTAATTGGTGCACTGCATAAAGCACTGTACGCTGTATTATACTTAGAGGCATGCTGGTATGAACACTAGATTTAAATGTAGTGAATTGCCATCTTTTAAAAAATGCCACTGTGAATGCGATGCAGAGCTCAATAATTAAAGCCCGGGTTGTTTAGAGCAGTAAATCACAGTGTGCAAAGCAATTGGTCTTTTTTGTTTTGATGAAATGGCTAATATAAAATTTTTAATTAAGGAGAGCAATAAAAATATGTTCTATTTCTTAACATAGTATTTAAAACAATAGCAATAATACTACAAAAATATATATCCATGCTTAATATTATATTGTTAATACTATTTGTTAACTAGTCATTCACATCCAACATTGAGTTGAGTTTCCGTGTTCTCCCCGTCTCTGTATGGGTTTTCTCGGGGCTCTCTGGTTTTCACACAGTCCAAAATCATGGATTCAGCTTAAATTGGCTGCTATAAATTACCCCATCTGAATTGCCCTCAAAAAAGTGTGTGTGTCTGTGTGAGTGAATGTGTGCCCAGCAAAGGATTGCTGCCCTGTCCTGGGTGTATCTGCCCAGCGCTCGAAACATTTTCCCATGGTTGGGCGTCGGATACCATTTCCTCCGTGTTCTCCGGTTTCCTCCCACAGTCCAAAAACTTGGATTCGAGGTAAATCGGCTGCCCTAAACTGCCCCTATACAGTGTGTCTGTGTCTGTGCAACAAAGTGGGTGTTCCCAGTGATAGATTGGCACCCTGTACTGGGTGTATCTGTTTAGTGCCCAAAATGGATGGGCATTAGTCTAGGATAAAGCAGAAGATAACATAATGATATAAGAAAAATTATAAGGGATGCAGTTGGAAGTTGGAATGCTTTCTGAAAGCAGTTTAGGAATTAAAGAGTTGTTTTATTTCATTTACTTAAATGTTTTCAGTATGAAAAATAAGGGCAGATTTTGACAGTTAATCAAGAACTGAACTGCCTGACACTTTAATGTTCTCATCGTTGCATGCTGTTAGCACAGATGGACCTCTCGCAGCAAGACATACAAATCCATGTTACCACACCCGCAACCCCTATGCTGCGTTGGGTTTAACCCAGCAAGCCAGGATGAGATAATTATTAAAAATATTAGGAATTGTTTGCTGCAGTGTATTTCTATTGGACTTTGTACTTGTATCTTGCAAGAGACCCTCAACAAATATTAATCACGATCTGCATATATTTTATTATATGCAGACATATTTATTTATTTGTCATTTATGAAGTCATGCGGGAAATACGGAAGATTTCCAAATCAACATTTTGAATTGCTTTATGCACGTGTTTAAACATTGGGGCATTGTGCATACAGTACCAGTCAAAGGTTTGGACACACCTCCTTTTTGCTCCACTTATTGTCCATGTTCTCGGTTCCACTTACCGTTAAGATGGACTTTGTAGTTCTACAATTCCAGACTGTAGTTCATCTGTTTGTGGACTATAGTACATACTGTGTATGTCCCCTTTAATCTGTTCTCTAATGGTCTGGACCCCAAAAGTACCACCACAGAACAGGGATTATTTGGTGGGTGCATTATTCCTATCCCAGCAGTGTCACTGATGTGGAGAAATGAAACTACAGTAAAAAATCCACCACCCAAATTACCTGATCTGTGATGGTCCTGACTAATAGAACAGAGAACCAACTAACAAAACAAAGAAAACAGATTCACTGCAGTCTGTAATTGTAAAACTACAAAGCCCATCTATATAGTACATGGACGAATATAGACAATGGAGCAAGAACTTCTGAATGGTACTGTATATTCCCATCAAAAAAATAAATAAATCAGAAAATCTTAATGCACGCACATCTTACAACCTATTAATGCACCATAGATTAAACCCAATTACATAATATAATCAACTGCAGTAAATGTTGGCCTTAAACTGACAGAACTTGTAATGTGTCAAGTTTAAATGTTTAAATTGTGGAACTTTACATTGCGTTTATTATAATTCAGTGTCTTGCTGTGTATTCTTAGCCTTTGGGTATCCCTGCTAATTTAAATTACTGGCAGGGGGAAGGATCTGGGTTAAACCTAATTTGCCATTTATAGGCCCATATAACTTTAGGCAATGGTGACATGGTAATTCGTCAGTATTCTTTATTTTAAACCCAATACACCTCCCTCCCATGTCACCCCCCACTTCTGGACCAACCTTCTTATCTTTTAAAAGAATTATAGTAAAGCCTTCCTGTCAGAATTCCAGAGGAGTTCCCATCATCAACAGAGCTGATCTAACTCTTGTGCTTTTATTATTGGGTTACATCTGAAACACTGCATAATGGACTCACTACACACATACATTAAGATAACTTAAATGATCAGAGCTCTTTAGGAATGGAAATGGTCAGCTTGTTAATTGCTGCCTCTTCATTATTGCCCTTTTGGGACCTCGTGGAATGTTTTTGTGTGCACAGTTCACATATGCAGGGAATAGTAGACCGGGTTGTGTGTGGGTCGTAGGATCCATATCCATAAAAGGGCCAGGTTTGAGATAAACAACTGAACTCAATATATGCCAATACATTTTACAAAACCCAGCTAATGTTTTAAACTGTGCAATAAATGGCAAATCATAATGCAGACGCTTTATGAATACAATCTTTACTCCTGAGAATCAGCATCCATTAGTTCCTTTAATGAGCCACCTAGCATTCAGAAAATAATTTATACACAGCCTGGGGCAAAAAGAAGGTCACCACATGGATTTAACTAAGTAGCTTTAATAGGTAAACGCCTCCCATTGGATAACTACTGCAGGGGTGATTATGTTTCATCTGGCCACATGTTGTTGAACCTTAACTGATGCAGTGATAAGCTTCTCGTTTGTTAAACAACCATGTGGTCATGTAAAAGATGCTTCTGTGTGTGTTTGTGTATGGGAATGTGAAAGAGAGGAAAAACCACACACATTTTAATGTTATGATCACAGTGACTCAGAGAACCAGCGGGTTTTATGGAACATGAGAGGGTGAATTCAGAACTGCGATGTTGAAACACCTTGAAACCCATAAACACATAAACAAACACACACATACACTTACATGAAAATCCCACATTTGAGTGAATATACACAAAACAAATTACTAAGTAGGTGGATGTTTGACCTTCTTGTTTCACAGTTTTGAATCCGTGAACCTTCGTCCTCCCACCACATGCTAAATATAGAAAAACTGTAGAAGTTTCACATCACATGTACTGTTCTGAATAAATAAAATATTATTAATACCCCATCCACAAAAATGCATACATATACATAATCTCATGAAGAATAAGTGAAACAGTTGCTTTGCTTTATTTAGGCTTCCTCATATTTATTTGCTCATTGGAGGAAGGTTGGGGAGCAATAAACTGAACTGGTAGCTAGTCTTTTACAGCAAATATGTTTATACACACACACAAACACATGCACACACATGTTTGGTTACATATATGGTATGGTGGGATCAAAATGTCCAGTAGTACTTGCCATGTGAGTGTTTTAATGAGATGGAGAATGTCTGTGCAGATGTTTGTGTTTAACATTTTTGTATACAGGATGCTGTGAATAGTTACAGCCATGTCACACAGCTCGCGGGTTCTAAGCACATCTAGTTTCAGAAGAGATAACAGAGGCAGGGCTTCTCTGGGGATTTGTAGAATGCTGAAGTGCATAAATAAAAGAAAAAAGAAGGTCAGGCTGAGGAAAGGGAATTGGGAATCACAAACAGGGAAGATAGAATAGATTGCTCACTTCTGGCTTTTTAATTCAGAACTTAATATAAGTGGGTAATCAAAATACTTTAATATTTAACATTTAATGTAGGAAGTTCTTGAATACCATTAATATAAGATAATCACCACCAGTCACGGTAGATTATTAGTCAATGATAGAGAATAAAGAAATATTTGTGGGTGTGAATACATATTAGGCGGCACGGTGGCTTAGTGGTTAGCACATTCGCCTCTCAGCGCTAGGGATTCCCGGTTCGAATCCCCATCTGGGTGGAGTTTCCATGTTCTCCCCGTGTCTGCGTGGGTTTCCTCCGGGTTCTCCGGTTTCTTTCCACAGTCCAAAAACATGGATCAAGTTAATTGAATTCTCAAAATTGCCCAATTTAGAGTGTGTATGTGTGAGTGAGTGTGTGCCCAGCGATGGATTGGCGCCCTGTCCTGGGTCTATCTGCCCAGCGCCCGAGACGTTCTCCCCTGGATGGGCATGGGGAACCCCACCGCGACCCTAATAGAGGATAAGCGGAAGATAATGAATGAATGAATGAATGAATACATATTTGGATATACTAAAAATGCCCATTATTTTATTACCTCATATTTCTGTACCAATTTTTTTGATCCATAGGAAAATGCCGACTGGGCTTGTTTGGTTTACCTTTAGTACTCTTTGGGATTTGTAGGTTGTAGATATATTTGCTCAGGGTCAGAAGCATGTACGGTGGGCATCCTCACATTTTACGTTCATTCATGTGTGCAGAGAGGTAGCACAGATCGATCAGTTCCTGCAGGAGACGGCAGCTCGTGAAGCCAGTGCTAAAGTTCGCCTGCAGCAATTCATAGAGGAGCTACTGGAGCGAGCTGACCGCGCTGAGAAACAGCTCCAGATCATCAGCAGCTGTGGAACAACACCCAACGGCAGTCTGGGTCACTGCAGCCTTCAGGGTTCCAAAAACAAGGGGCGACAGGTGAAGATCTATTTCCATTGTTGTTTAACGGACACTTTTATACAGAGCGACTTACAAGTTTCCCAGCTATATTTCTGAATAATAGATGAGTAATCATGCAATCTGAATGTCCCTTGTTGAATTCCAGGTTCAATGTCAGGTTTTAGATCACCGACTCACAGTGACAAGTGCTTGTAAATACAGACTATGCTCCTAATGCTAGTCCCTGACCTATATTCTCCTGCTCTCGGAAAACGAATGATCATTCAATGTGTCAGGAGGAGGGTATGCTGATATTATGGGAGCACGCTGTGATTTGGAACTTTGCCTAACTAGAGCACGGGGAGGAGAATGAATAAGGAGCATGTGCAAAGGTTATGAAGATGGAAATAAATAATATAGTCTTATACTCCTTGTTAAGACTCAAACCTTAATGGTCTTCTATAACTGTAATAGGTTAAAACACAGTCCTTAACACAATCTGCCACTATTTTTGATAGAAATTGTCTGGATTATTTATCTAAGTTTTAACTCTGGACAATAATTCATGCTTGTCGTGGATATCTGTGTTAATCTGTACTGTTCGGCCTGAACAGCGCTTTGACGTTTCACTCTATAACTCAATAACTTTGGAACAAAGTAGACTCGAAATTGTAACCCAGGCCCTCTTGTTCATAAGTGTATGACCTCACAAATTATTGCCATTAAGTGCAAATATGTCCACTCTAAAATCCTGTAACAAAACTGTGGAAGACGTTATATTTGCAAAAGTGGAACCAACTTAAAATGAGATGTCATTAAGCACATGCAATTTTAATCTTAAAGTCTTAAAGTCTGTGTAGTGGGCACGGTGGCTTAGTGGTTAGCACGTTCGCCTCTCAGCGCTAGGGATTCCCGGTTCGAATCCCCATCTGGGTGGAGTTTCCATGTTCTCCCCGTGTCTGCATGGGTTTCCTCCGGGTTCTCCGGTTTCCTCCCACAGTCCAAAAACATGGAACAAGTTAATTGAATTCTCAAAATTGCCCGCTATAGAGTGTGTCTGTGTGAGTGAGTGTGTGCCCAGCGATGGATTGGCGCCCTGTCCTGGGTCTATCTGCCCAGCGCCCGAGACGTTCTCCCCTGGATGGGCATGGGGAACCCCACCGCGACCCTAATAGAGGATAAGCGGGAGATAATGAATGAATGAGTCTGTGTAGTATCTGTTTTATTGCCAGTTTTACAGCCAAAGCCCTATTTTACTGAAGAGATGCTTCTTCCAGCACTGGTCCCCTGCCATTGTATATAAAATTGTACCTTAAATAAAATGTACTACTGTGTTTCACACATCACACATTTAATTCCGTCTGCATTTGGTCTCTGATTCTCTCATTCTTTTTCTCATAGAGGAACTCTAGTCTTTCAGGTTCAAGAGGAGTGTACCAGGTTTCCGATCACCGATCATCCCCAAGCACTGCGTAAGTGTGTTTAGAATGAACAAATGTTTATATGCTTTAAGTTCTATAACACACACTGTGGTGTCTTAAACTTTTTTCGCATTTTGCATCATATACAGAAAGTACATAGTACATTTTGGTTATTATTTGGTATATTGGGTTTACTTAGGATTTAAATGTAACTGTCAACATTCACATGCCTTAAGCACAATGCCACTATTATATTAATAATAAAGTAAAAATGATTACTTTGTTGTTCTACAATTACAGACTGTAATCCATCTGTCTTCTTTGTTTTTGTTAGTCTTCTGTTGGTTCTCTGTTCTCTGTTGGTCAGAACCATCACAGAACAGGTATCATTTGGGTGGTGGATTGTTTATTGTCAGTTCTGCAGTGATATCGATGCGGTGAGGGGGTTTTTGTGCAGCAGTGCTGCTGTAGTTTTATCCACCTCAGTGACATTGCTGGGATAGGAATACTATCCGGTACTACTGACCATTAGAGAACAGAGTAGAGGGGATGTACACGGTATGTATTGTACTCCACATACAGATGAACTACAGTTTGTAATTGTAGAACTACAAAGTCCATATTAAAAAGGAGTGGAAGTGAGAACATGGACAGTAAGAAAATGTAATGAAATGTTTATCCGGGCATAAGTCTGTCATTCAGACATAACACACTGTAGCATATAGTAATTCGAATAAGTATGTAATGAAACCTTTTATAACATATCATTAACATTCACTTTTATCCATGAATTTCTTGCTTGGATGTGTTTGTACACTATATGTTCCACTAGCCAGGGCACAGCAATAATTCTGATGCTCAAGGCAAAAAAAACAGCCATAACTTTTATTATATTCTAAAATTGTGTTGTTGCATGGGGATTGTATTACATATTATAAATCTCAGATATGCCATTGTTTGGTCCTCCTATCAGCTATAAGTCATTTGCGATTGCCGGACCCAACAGGGATTTTGATTTCTGACTGGCAACTTCTGGGACTGTGGAGCCTCTGTTTAAAGATGTAGTTAATGTTTTGACTCATGTGCTTGCTGTTATTCCTCCACACCGGCGTACCTGAACATTTGGCAGAACCGCCGAAAGCTGACAGTAGCTCTCTGTGAGAGAGAAGAAAAGAGTAAAGAGTGTTTGAGTAAATTTGTACTTTGTACTTTGATACCCTGAGTAATAAGTATAGCTGTTTTTTCTGACCCCATACAGTAGATTAGAGCCATCACTGTCTGCATTTCACGCACTTGAGCAGGATCCTTTTAAACCATGGATCATAATGTCTAAAGAGTGACTTAGTGTCTGGCTGGAATGCCCAGTGGAAATTCAGCCTTCACTGTAGAGGATGAACATTCTTTTTCCATAATCTTTCGAGGCAGCCTTGAATGTCCTTTAACTCTTTAAACCGCCAAGAGCTGACGATAAAGTAGAAGCATTTTATTATTTAGTTTTGACTAAAAAACTTTAAGAAAAGCCGAAAGAAAATGCCTCGCTTTGATTTTTTGATGTATTCAGGCATTCCTATGAAAACTTTTGGAGGCATATGTGAGTCAGAAAGTCATCAGATGTTGGGAGCATGTTTCATTTCTCACATTATGCTGAGATGCTGCACTCTTTAAATCCACTGAGATTGGACATGCTTTCAGAAGTCGCAGACTTTGCATCTGTTCCTCCAGTGTTTGTTCAAGTTTTCTTCTGGAAACTCAGGTTTTCTTTTAGATAAAATTATATCTTTGAACACACTGTCTTCCGCAGTGGGGTGAATGTGTTCCTATTTGGGTTGTTTCTCACCCTATGAGTGCCAGGTTAGACTCTAGTACCTCTCATGACCCTAATTGAGATATTTCTGGCTGTATATTGTATTGGACGTACGTTGCTCAGTACTGGGGATCCAGGTTCGAATCCCAATTTACCTTAAATTCATGTTTTTGGACTGTGGGAGGAAACTGGAAAACTCGAGGAAACCTACGCAGACACAGGGAGAACATGAAACAAATGTATACAAATGTATTTTTAAATTTTGCATATTAATCATAATCTTTTTGTCCTTAGGGCATCTGGACGATCCAAGTCAGCATCCCAGGGCTCAATTGTGGGTTACGACAGTGACAGCGTGGAGATGCAGGCTTTGGAGGGCAGTCTGGAGGTTCAGTATTACCAGGGCCAGTGTCGTCCGGGTGAATCTTCAGGGTATGATCGGAGAAACTGGGGTCTCCGCAAGCAAGCGATTCAGAACTGGCAACGACGGCCGTACCGTAACAGCACAGAGGGCGAGGAGGGCGACGTGTCCGATGTGGCCTCCCGCACCACTGAGTCCGAGGGAGACCTGTGGGAGCAGGACAGGAGGGTAGAGTGCCAGCAACACTGCGGCCATCGGAGTGGGTACAGGCTGGGCTCAGGTACGAACCACTTACAACTAAAGTTACCGTACATGTTTCTATAGTTTTAAAATGATATCACTGGTCGGCATGGTGCCTTGGTGGTTAGCAGTTCACCTCTCAGTGCTGAGAATCCAGGTTGGAATTCCGATCTGGGTGGAGTTTCCATGTTCTTACTGTGTCCACATGGGTTTTCTCCGGGTTCTCCAGTTTCCTTCCTCAGTCCAAAAACATGGATTCAAAGTAAATTGGCTGCTTTAAATTACCCCTATATAGTGTGAGTGAGTAAGTGAGTGAGTGAGTGCCCAGCAACGGATTGGTTGTATGTGCCCATGTGTTTGACCTGTGATAGATTTGGAAACCTAACAAATGTGTTTCCTCGCAATTTACACAATGAATGCTGGGAATTGCTGCAGAAAAATATATTGGTTAGCTGTTTAAAACGTAACCATCTCTTTCATACCGTTTAGATTGGCATATTAGTCTCAGAATAATAAAATAAAAAGTATATCAAAGACTAATCATAAGAGTGACATTAAAACATTTCATAACATAAAGGATAAACTCTGATGAGGTCAGAGATTGCTTGATTAAAAGTCTTTAGTCCTATAAAGCATTATAGCAAGATGACCAATTCATTCATTCATTCATTATCTTCCACTTTATTCTCTATCAGGGCGGGGGGGTTCCCCATGCCCATCCAGGGGAGAACGTCTCAGGCGCTGGGCAGATACACCCAGGATAGGGCGCCAACCTATCGCTGGGTCAAGATGACCAAGTTGTTACTAAATTCATAAAGAGCAATATCGCAGACCATATCATGTTGTGAACCAAGACTAAGATGTTTCAAACAATTTAGATATGGGAGAAATTTTTCATTCATTCATTATCTCCCAGGGGAGAACGTTTCGGGCGCTGGGCAGATAGACCCAGGACAGGGCGCCAATCCATCGCTGGGCACACACTCACTCACACACACACACACTCTATATGGGGCAATTTGGAGAATTCAATTGACTTGATCCATGTTTTTGGACTGTGGGAGGAAACTGGAGAACCCGGACTAAACCGGGAGCAATTTAATTGACTCATTACTTAAATTATTACATATATATGTAAAACATATGCAGACTCCATGTTTATCCACAAGTCCATTGCTGTTAATCATTTGATTGCACTATTCTCCGTATAAATGATCCTAGATGGCAATCACATGCTGGAGCACTACACTGCGATATTTTGTTTACAACACATCAGAGGCGACGCCGAATCCTGCCTAGCCGTTTATTTTCAGGTTTTTACTTTTAATACGGATCAGTGAATCGAGTGATTACCACCTGATTATTCATTCATTGAGCAGTAACTGAATCTGTTTGCTTGTACTCTGCAGTCTGTTTAACACTGCAATATGCTTTAGGGCAGCAAATCACAGAACACACATCGCTTCGAGTCTGTTAGCAGGCAGGTTATTCCACTCTCGCTGGCTGATGTGATTCTTTTACCTCTTACAGTCTGACCTATATTTTCACATGTATTTATTTAATATACATTTAATTAAGGCATGTGCATGGTGGTTCCGTCGCACATTTTGGTTACACATCTCAAACATTTTTATTGTATAAAAGCAATAAGCCATCATAAAGGGGGTGCCCTGAGCACACTGCCTAAATGTCATTTCCCAGAGATCATTACAGACATCAAGGCTTATTGTTTTATTAAGTAGATATTTTGCACTTTATATAACGGTCTGAATAATCAAAATATTATCTGTGGCCTCAAACTGTTCAGCAATCATCTGCACCAGCTTGTAAAATAGGGTTTGGCTGTGAATGCATCTTATTTACAGCCCTCTGGCGCCACCGTGTGTTACAAAACGATTTTAGTATGTAAGATGCTTAGTGACTGCTTTATAATTTCTACATTAATTTATAATTATTCATTCATTCATTCATTATCTCCCGCTTTATCCTCTATAAGGGTAGCGGTGGGGTGCCCCATGCCTATCCAGGGGAGAACGTCTCGGGTGCTGGGCAGATAGACCCAGGACAGGGCGCCAATCCATTGCTGGGCACACAATCACTCACACAGACACACTCTATATGGGGCAATTTTGAGAATTCAATTGACTTGATCCATGTTTTTTGACTGTGGAAGGAAACCTGAGAACCCGGAGGAAACCCACGCAGACACGGGGAGAACATGGAATCTCCACCCAGATGGGGATTCGAACCGGGAATCCCTAGCGCTGAGAGGCGAACGTGCCTCTAAGCCACCGTGCCTCCCTAATTTATAATTATTCATTTATAATTATCTAGTTCCTTCACTTACCATATAGATGGACTTTCTAGTTTTACAATTACAGACTGTAGTCCATCTGTTTTCTTTTTTGTTAGTCCCCTGTTGGTTCTCTGACACTGATGTGGTGAGGGGGCTTTAGTGCAGCAGTGTATTGTATATTCTAATCTGGTCGTATGTGCTGTTCTCTTCTTTTTTTTAAATGAATGGCCAGGTCGCTCTGAGGCTGGAGGTAAACCCTGTCGCCACGAGAAGAGCCCGTCGAAAGCCAGTGAGGTGATCAGTCCAGAGGTTTTGAAAATGCGGGCAGCTCTCTTTTGTATCTTCACTTATCTGGACACCAAAACCCTATTGAGAGCTGCTGAGGTGTGTCGGGACTGGAAATTTGTGGCTCGACATCCTGCCGTCTGGACGAGAGTGCTTTTAGAGAATGCACGAATCTCCTCCAAGGTACCTCCTCTTTGATAAACCTAAGCTGCAGATATTAAGATATCGTCTTTAATATCTAGTATTATTTTTCATGTACTTATTCTTATATTTTTTTGCTGTATAGAAAATCAGTACTCCATTTTAATGCAATTTAATGTTTTATTTTCTGTGTTTGTGCAGTTTTTGTGCACGCTGTCTCAGTGGTGCACTCAGACGCACTCCCTGATCCTGCAGAACCTCAAACCCAGACAAAGAGGGAAGAAAGAGACCAAGGAGGAATATCTAAAGAGCACACGGTACAGATTCTGTCTTTATGTTTACAGTTCATGACTGTTTCTCTGTTGTGCACCGATACACCTGTACTTTACCAAAACACTACCAAATTTAAACAATGGATTTGCAAGTTTAAATGTGATATAATCGAATTCAGTGGTTTTGTCCCATATCCATTTTCACATATATATTTTCAGTCAAAGTTTGGAGACGCCCCCTTTTTTGCTTCACTTTTGCATTGTCCATGTTCGCAGTTCCACTTACAGTAAAGATGGACTTTGTATTTCTACAATTTTATACTGTAGTCCATCTGTTTGTGGACTACAGTACATACTGTGTATGTCCCCATTACTCTAATGGTTCTCTAATGGTCACCATCACAGAGCAGGTATTATTTGATTGGTGCAACGAACTTTTGACTGTTACTGTATATCGTATATGGTAATAAGGTATTAAGATAATTATTATGCTTTTTACTGACCACAGAATCCATCTGCTATTAATATATATATTTCTGATAGTGGGTGTCTTGAAGAAGGTCTGGAAGCCTTGCTGAAAGCAACAGGTGGAAACCTTCTCATACTGAAAGTGTCCCACTGCCCGAACCTTCTGACTGACCGATCTTTGTGGCTGGCCAGCTGCTACTGCCGAGCTCTGCAAGCTGTAACGTACCGGTTAGTTTCACATGGGGCATCACTTTGTGGATAGTGTTGCAACCAAAATGAAATAATTAAGGCCTCTGGGTTTCTGTATTTCAGGAGTGCCACTGATCCTGTGGGCCAAGAAGTGATCTGGGCATTGGGCGCAGGTTGCAGAGATATCATCTCCCTCCAGGTGGCGCCGTTACACCCTTGGTTAGATACAGCACTCTTTACTTCTTTAACAGTCATGTCACCGATGAACTTGTATACATACACACTGAAACCCAGGCACTAAAAAATGTTAATGAAATATTTTTTTTTAATTAAATGCTTAGATAAATAACACTGTACAGTTTAAATCCAACATTGTTCTAAAATGTCTATTGTTTTTCTCTTCTAGTATATTAATTATGTTGATATTTATATTACTATAGTCAGCAGCCAGCTCGCTTCAGTAACAGATGCCTGCAGACGATTGGCCGGTGCTGGCCTCACTTACGAGCTTTGGGAGTGGGCGGAGCTGGATGTGGTATACAAGGTCTGGCATCATTAGGTAAGTTGAAATATGCAAATGCTACAGCAGGGTTTTAAATAAATCCTTTGAAATGGTTGGTGAGAAAGCCTGAGCTTTATGTATTGAGCTTTCGATGTGGACCTTTCAATGTCACAATCATGGACTCATGTCAATCATGGACATGATTGTAAAACTACAAAGTCCATCTATATGGTAAGTGCAGGGAATAAACAATAGAGCAAGAAGGGAGTGTGTCCACACTTTTAACTAATACTATACAGTACAGTAGTTATTGAGATTTATATGATTTAATACATAAACAGAAGAATTGATTTCGTCTCCCCTGCAGTTTTAACAGCCACCACACTACTTGGATTTTTTCCCAAATTTTGTGGTGTTGTGACAG
Organism: Corydoras maculifer; assembly: GCA_019802435.1. Taxonomy (NCBI): domain Eukaryota; kingdom Metazoa; phylum Chordata; class Actinopteri; order Siluriformes; family Callichthyidae; genus Corydoras; species Corydoras maculifer. The sequence continues at coordinate 1,486,596 of JAFMOD010000629.1, forward strand.
TTTTTGCCCAGTCATACAGATGAGCATTTGCAAGATTGCGCACTGATGCTGAACAAGAGGATCTAGCACCTGTTCACTGTTCTAGTGTTTTGCATTGTCAAGCCTCAGCCTTGTTTTGCATTGAGAGATAAATAGCTGAAGAGATTGATATTGTTGTTTTTGTGTTGTGGTCATTTTTTTAGGTTTAATATCTGTAGGCCACTTCACTTTAACCCTAACAAACGTAACTGTTTATTGTTTTTACAGCAAGGAACTGCATGAGGCTGCAGGTGCTGGAACTGGACCATGTCAGTGAGATTAATCAGGAGGTGGCTGCTGAGGTGTGCCGAGAGGGTCTCAAAGGTTTAGAAATGCTGGTGCTCACATCCACTCCCGTCACACCGAAAGCCCTGCTCCATTTTAACAGTAAGCCTATATGACATGCTACAACTTCTTTATTTCCCAAGCTATATTAATACTCATATTATAACAGTCAACTAGCAAAAGCATGTTAAACATCTGAACATTGCATGGTGCAATTTTTAAGGGTTTGTATAATGAGGGACAAAATTGATTCAAATTGATCTAGTATTGCAAATAAACAGCAATTGCAAAATAGCTATGCAGTGTACACCAATGGGACAAGTATACAAGTAAATAAACCACTCGTTTGTACTAATAATAATCTCATAAAGTGATTTATTTTGCAATTGTTTTTAAATGGCTGTAAAATAAATCTAGTTTAACTAATAATGTAGTCATATCTCTCCTTTTTTGATCTCCAGGCGTCTGCCGTAATTTAAAGTCCATTGTTGTACAGATAGGAATTGAAGATTACTTTGAAGACCCCAATAGTCCAGAAGCTAGAAAGCTCTTTGATGAGATGGTGAACAAACTTCAGGTAAGAATTAAACCCAGAGTCTATTATTACATTACATTACATTTGGTCATTTATTGGACGCTTTTATCCAAAGCGACTTACAAGGTGAGCACAGGGTTAATCACAACATCCCTGGAGCAATGAGGGTTAAGGGTTTTGCTCAAGGACCCACATTGGTAATTGCAGTGGACCTGGGATTTGAACCCCCAACCTTCAGATTGATAGCCCAACGTCCTAACCACTGAGCTATCGCGCCCCATGTCTATCTGTCATGATGTACTGTTTTAATATTATTATTAACATAATTTTAGCAACATTTAAGCAACATAACATGAAACATATTTTTGTTAAAATTGAACGGACTGCATTTATTAGAGTTATGTGGGACTGCGGTAGCAGGTGGCAAACAGCCATGGTAACAGATGTGTTCATATATAAAACTCCTCTGCGGAGAGCACGTAGGAGAGCACAGATTTTGTTCTATAATAGAATAGGTGTAATCAAAGTACAAGCCTGCAGAAAAACATTGCAGGAAAAATTCATCCATCTGTGTACTCCGCCCACACTCGGGGCTAAAATTAACCAGCCGGGATTAGTCTAGAGAAAAAGGCTTCCCTGTCTCAGGCAGGAAAGATGAATCAGTGACATGAGGGGAGCCCTGCTGTTGCGATGCTGGTGAGTCGTGAATCAAGTGAAGGTGACTCATTTTGTTCTTAGCTCTTGGAAGTTCTCAGAAGCTTGATTAAGGTAAGTTTGAGACTTCGAGATGTAAATGATGAAAAAAACATCAGTCTTAGAATTTATGTTATGAACCTGAAAGATGAAAATGCTGAGTTTTAGGACATCGGTTTCATAGATGTGGTAGATCTGTGCAATTAATAAAAAAAAAAGTATCAAAGCAATAAGGTATGAGAGTTCCTTATATTATATTCCCTTATACCTTCATAATGTTTCATTCACTCCTAAAAGTGGTTATGTATTATACTGAAGACACTATGTTCTCCCACTGTTTTATTGCAGGCCTTAAAGAAGAGGCCAGGTTTCTCCAAAATTCTCCATGTCAAGGCTGACGGCCTTTGCTAACTCCATCTAGTGCAATGGGAGCTGTACAAAGAGTCGATTTCTTTTGTCTGGAAAACAACCTCTCCTTTATGAAGAAGCTGAATTTCCATCCACAGACTCAGCTCCGGTTTGACTGAAACTCAGCAGCAACTTCAAACTGCGGTATTAAGATTTAAAGCTGCTTGCCAGGTTTGGATTCCACCGATATCTCAAGATAAGTCAGTCTTCTAATACTCTGTTCCAGATACACACGCTGGTGCAGATAACATGTTCAGTGAGTTTGCAGCAGAAATTGTAAAAAAAAAAAATGTAAAAAGATTACATCTTTATCTACATAGCACAGAACTGCAACCTGGAGTGGCCTCTACTTCCAGCCAAGGAAAACGAAGGTTTTCAAGCTGGTGAACAAAGGAACAGCACATATAGGGAACAAAGATTTACTGATGTAAGAAGGTGTGAAGTGCACAGTTTTACTTCCCAGTTTTAAAAAGTCACTGCTGATCTGGTGACAGTATTATTCAGAACCCAACCAGAGCCCAGACTTTCTACTTATAGGTCAAATTAAAAAAAAAATCATGACAAAGGTTTTGGAGCAATGTTGGAAAATGTACCTCTACTGTTTACTCACATGGTACATTATCCTTAGAAAGGAATGGCTTATGAGAAATTGATTCTCCATAATTAAATCATTGTGGCTCATCCTTTTCTTCATCCAAGTCTTTATATTTAAATGCATTTTTGTCTTGCCAAACGCAATAACTTTGCCTTTTTCCTTCTTATGGCCATAAAAACAGATGAGGACAACATTTAAGCGTGTAGACAAAATTTCTAATTGCAAATTGAGCGTTACAATTAATCATTATTAAGCTGCTAAAAGGCATTTACTGAAATACACACAAACACTGTTTATTTACAGCTTGGAAAGCAAACTTGTTTAGCTCACAGTATTTTACATTATTTAAAAGATCTTAACTGAGGACACATGTCTGCACATGTGGTTAGGACCACAATTGTAGTACCACAGAGCGGGTATTATTTGGTTGGTGCATTATTCCTATCCCAGCAGTGTCACTGAGGTGTTTAAATAAAACTACAGCAGCACTTCTGCACTAAAACCCCCCTCAGAACTGATAAGCAACAATACACCACCAAATGCTACCTGTTCTGTGATGGACAGAGAACCAACAGTGGACTAACTAAAAGAAGTAAACAGATGGACTACAGTCTGTAATTGTAAAACTACAAAGTCCATCTATATGATAAGTGGAGAAAATAGATAATGAAGCAAGAAGGAGGTGTGTCCAAACTTTTGACTGCTACTGTACGTGTTCTGCCTTTTATTTAAATAAGTCTTTCTTAATTTTATGTGCAATCGGTCACTTTAGTCTTTCATGTCTTGGTAAAAGAAACAGTTGAGTCATAATGACAATTGTCCTAATTTTCTGACTAGAAATATATAGTCAGCCGAAAGAATGTTACAAATGATGTCTTATTATTTCAATACCATTAGATTAGCTCCCTAATATACCTTAATAGTTTCAACCTTGTCAGAACTAGCTTATGGCCTAAACAATTTAGTTTAAAAAACAACTGGCATTGTCTTTTAATAGCATATTTAATAGATATGAAATTAACAAATTAACGTTTTGTATTTATTATCTATTTGGAATAAATGCATTTAGTTTAAATACTAAATTAAGCTTCCGCTATAAAATTGGTAAATTTTAGCATCACTAGTCTTAAAGCTTACTGTGTGGTAAGTGGTAAATTGTGTCCCTTTGGGTTTTTGGCCAGGGTTTTCAAAAGCTCAATCCAAAGGCTTCCAGTTAAGCCAACATTCCAGAACTCAACAATCCGCTTAACATTTGGGAAAAATGCTAAGATCCAATAACATCTGGACATACAGTAAGTCAAATCAGTTATGCTCCTTCAGCAGCTTGCAGATGCAATATAGTGATGATGCAGCGATGGCTTTTGATGCAATCTGTACTGTATCTTTAACCACACTGGTAATGGTTAGAGTATCATTTTATATAGTGCAGAGTTAAACGTTACACAGCTGCAGGGAATTGAACCAACTTTACAGTGGGCTGAATTCTACGTGGCAGTAGTGGATGGTGGAATAGGTTTTATTTTATTCTGCCTGGTGGAACCACGTTAGCATTTTGAGTTCCTGACAATCTGTCTTCTAAAGACTTGTACATATATTATTTATGATTAACTTATGAACTATAGAATTCTATTGTACAAAAGTGGAAGCAAAACAACACTTTACTTGAACTCAGCATCATGAGCATGTCGTAAGCGACTTTAAACTATTTGTACCATTCTACCAGAGTAAAGATGTCTTTAATGCATACAATTTAGATAAGTCATGATCTGAATTATAGACTTAGTCAATACATTGATATGGATAAATTTTGCAACCTATTATCTTATCTTATTAAACCTTATCTTAAAATAAATAAATAAATAAATAAATAATAATATACTAAATAGCAATAAATTGGCACTCATCACTTTCATTTTTTTTTATTTAGTTTTACGTTAAATGTTTTAAATGATAATTATGTCTAAATATTTGCAAAAGTATGAAATAAGTTCCACACAGAGGAGGTGTTAAGTTTAAAAACCTAATAAATAATGAAAACATCAAATATTAGCATGGGCATCTAAATTCATTCTAATAACAATTATTAAAATGAACTTTGATAAAATCTGGTACACAATCTGTGCTCTGACATCTGTTTGATGCGATTGAGTTCAAGCAAACTGTTCCAGACATTCCCGTTCTTTTTTGGTTTTGTTTTATTTATTTATTTATGGCCAGACTTCTCTCAGTGGTGTCCGAGTCGACCCCCCGAATCTCTTTCAGAGAGCAGTGTTCGTTTTGCAGTATGTGGTATATCATAGATTTCTATATTCACCGTGTAACAGAGTCCTATAGAGATGAGAACTATTTAAAAAAGGAAGCATAAAGTTTATTTGAGCTATTTATTTCTATAAAAATGTCTATATTGATGGCATGTTTGTGAAGCATAAAACATCATGTTGCCTTCAGTTTGAAGATAGTCGTTAGGTCATTCGATGTAAAGCTTTACTGCTTGCTCCATTGCTCATTGATTTTGCACCATTTCCAAAAAAAAAAAAAAGTATGAAAATGTTAAATAGGTATTAATGTGTTATTTAATGTCACTTTGTTTAATGTCTTGCTTTTCTTTCTTTTCGGTTCGACCATGTAATGCATGTTTTACAAGCGTTTCCTGAGTTTAATGACTGCAAGTTCTGTAAGGTTGTAATCATCCATTATTTTCCTAAACAGACACAGAATTCTTCAGACATTGACAAAAATAGTTAGCCTTTTAGTTTAGCTACAGTTTTATTCAAGCAGTTTTATTTAAAGCTAAAAACAGGTTACAAAATCGGTTTGTTTCCTTAACTACTAACATAAAAAAAAGAATTAGGCCTAAATTTACATTTTTCTCAAACATAATTCTTTTACGATATGTTTGCCGTGCAATATTTAGTGGTATTAAGTGTGAAGCATTATTATTAAGTATTATTAAGTGATATCCTTCCAACCAAGACATCCAAATTTGTACATGTAATGCAGTTTTAATGCAAATCTAGAATGAAAAGATTTATTATTAAATAGTATTATAGTCTTTGGTGCAATAATTTGCAACAAAAAGCCTTTAAGCCTAACTGTCTAATATATGATTTAGGATTTTTTTATTATTTATTTTATTTATTCTATTGCCATAGAAAACAAAATTACTGGTTTCCATATAAATACTTCTGTTTTTTTTTTTTTTTTTTTTTGTAATTTTTTTTTTTTTTCAAGTTTGCCACCAAAAACATTTACGATTAAAGACTTTAGTTGTTATACTGTGCTCATAATTTATATTACACCTTTGTTTGACTTATTTTCTTAGTATTTAATTCGAGCACTTTGAAAACCATTATTGCAAGAATAACTTAACTAAAGAAACCTTTATTGATAGATCAGTAAATTACTACCATCAGATACAACTAACAAGAAAACTTCTTCTTTTCTTCCTTGTACATGTGGCTTCGTTTTTGAAGCTTCCTGCCTAGTTTGAACTTACAGAGCCTGCAGCCTCCAGTGGTGCAAGTGCATCTGTTATGACAATTCTACAATCATACGCCATTGTAGAACCAATCAGTTATAGTGGTGTTACTTGTTTTAAAGTGCCAGATGTTGTAACCTTATGTGGCTGTTCTGTAAAAATCTGTATCCATGATGCAAAACAATCGGTGAACGAATATTAACTAAAAAACAAAGAAAAAAAAGACATGCACCACCTGCACAGCTAGTGTAATGGTAGTTTATTTATATTTATTGCACATGAGATGTTTAAGTGGACTAATAATGTGAAATCTTATATATAAACATATAATAAAAAATATATAATAACAGTGTGCTGTGTGTGAACAAGCAGGACATTGGTCACACCTTGTCATTTAAAACCATTGTGGACTTTCAAACCCCTGCCTGAACAGCTATACAATAAAGACCATATGAATCCATATCTACATCGATAATCATCTGGCTTCAGTATTGGTACCATCTCTTTTGTTTCTATACGACACACTTTTAAGACTTTATCGGACTTGATACTGTTTTTGCCTTAAAGATGCCTCTTATTTTTTCTCTTACCAGCTTTGTGCCAAGGTGTCAAATGTCATTGGTTATTATTTTTTCTTTTATGTATTTATTTCTTTATTCATTTTTTATCTTGTTCTTATGAACTGCAGTATTTCAGACTGGCATTTCTGTTTTACTTCTGAACTGAGAACAGAACCTGATAACTCACTTCTAATGAAGATCCAAGGCAGATAATCAGTAATTTCTATAGCTGAAGTTACTTTTTTGGCTATTTTATACAAATTACACATTAGGCAGCCATAGGTTTTTTTTTCCCTGTTTCAATGTTTATTTACAATTTTTACTTACCATATAGTTCACCAAATACAGACTGTAGTCTGTGTATTCTACATCATTTGTTAACCCTGTGTGCATTGTTCTTTAAAGATCGGGACCACTTATTGGGTGGTGAGTGGATCTCAGCACTATAGTGATGTTACATTAGTCAATTTAGCGGACGATTATAAACAGACTTGATGGTTGGAGTCGCACATAGAGTTGATGCAGCACCCCTGTAGCAATGACAGTCAATGGCCTTGCTAATGGACCCACATTGGTAGCTTCAGTGGACCTGAGACACAACCTTCTGATTAATAGCCCCGACATCTCAACCACTAAGCTATCACACCCACTGTGTGACAGTGACACTGTTGTGGTGGTAGTCTGTTAGTGTGTTTTGTGCTGGTGCAGGTGGATCTGTCAACTTGTCCAGCCAATAGCATCCCGTAGGCAATGTACTTTTACTAACACTGTTCTCGCTGCAGAAGATGAGATGCTGCATCCCACTTTATATCCACAAGGTGGAGCAATAAGGAAGATGTTTTTACAAAATGCACAGTGAGCTGACAGTGCTTAAAAACTCCCTTAACTCTAATGTGTCTAAATTTGTGTCATTTGGACCAGCAGAACACACACTAACACCTACTACCTAAATAATACCTGACTTCTAGAAAACCAAATAAAGAAAACTAATAGCATAAAAGTAATTATATATATATATATATATATATATATATATATATATATATATATATATATATATATATATATATATATATATATATGACTATTACACGTAAATTAGCTGCTTAGTGTCCTATGTTCCATTTTCTGTTTCGGTTTGGCATGTTCTCCTCATGCCCCTCTGCTTCCTGAGGAAACCATACCCTCATAATTGATTAATTGATCTCTTTAAATTGTAATTGTAAATAAATACATGCAAAATGACAACTTCTTGATCATTTATTGGAAGTAGGTTTCAGACTCTGTTCTCTTCTTTCTATATGTTAAAATGACTGACTGCTGAAATCACTCAGTCGCTACAGGTGTAACTGCATAAATACAATTTTAATATACAATATCAATGTAATATAGATTAGGTTAATGAGCCTTGGGACATTTCTTCATCATACTGTAATTACTGCACATCTTTCTGCTATGTATGATTGTACTTTACGCCGGTCTGTCAGTATTTATGGACATGCATTACCTCGACATGTGAACAACCTCCTCCTGAGAACAACCAAGTGTATAAACAAAACTTGCTCATTTTCTACGGACTTACCTGAGGAAGCATGTTCATTTCGTTGCTCTTGTTACAAGGCCTTTCATTGCCCAGCTTGATTTTGGACTGCTGCCTCCATCAGTCGCTTCAGTTGCCTAGATTAGCCTGCTCTCTCAGTAGTTTAATGACCTGCAATGTTGCTTTCACAGTTGCAGCGTGTGAAATTAAGAGTGATGCAAACGTTTACATTCCAATTTCATGCAATTTTATTCTGGGTGTAGCTTATGAACCAAAATTAAAAACACACATGAAATATAGGATGATTTTGTGTTTTTACTAAATATCATTTCTGGATTTTGCTTGCTTTATATTGATACTCTGAGATCAGTATACACCCTGTATATTATACTACTATCCAATGACGTTTCCTGCACTGTTGAAATAGCAATCAGCCAAAGTCAGACCGCACCTGATTCTTAAAGGGGAAGTCAAGTGGCACGCCGATTGATTTATTGCATGTGATGCATGAAACACACCCATTAAGAATTAAGAGAATATTCAATTTTTATAACTGTATAATGTAATCATGAAATATCATCTAAGTGCAACTTTGTAAATCTACACTATATTGTTTTAAAGTATGTTGGCAAATTTACATTCCAGCAAAAAAGTCACTTTTTAATAACAAAACCTATGAAATTGATCGTTTATTTCACCCAGGAAATTATTGTTAGTTGGCTTTGGACTTAGTGGCCATAAGGGGGCAGTATGGTTACATTTTGTTGCTATATAACGTCTGTCAACCGTAAATATGTTTATCCTCGTCACACACATTCCTAAATGCCAAACCTGTATTTCAAAGTTAATAGTTTTTACACAAGATTATTTATGTTACATAAAATCTATTAAATATATATTTTTAACTTGCTTAGATTTCATGTAGAATAGCCAACTCTTCATGAATTAATGTTTCTTTAACTGTGGGAGGAAACCGGAGAACCCGGAGGAAACTTACACGGATACTGGGAGAACATGAAAACTCCACCTAGATTGGGATTTGAACCTGGATACCTGGACGTGATAACCACTACTCACTACACTTGTGGTCTCAAGAAAGACAGTGCTAGTGTTTGCTTTCATTAGCTCCAAAATCGTGGTCATTTTATTAACAGATTTTAAGTCAATCACATGCGACATCAGGTTTCAGCAAATGAGAATCGGCAAAACAACAACCAAAAACAACCAAAAACATCGTTCTTCATATTCTTTTTTATTTCTTTATTTTTTTTTCTCCAAAACGTCAATTAAATATACAAAAATAGAGCTTACAAATACTGTACAAGCAAATTGTCTCTAAAAATATTCTGCTGCAGAATTCTTAGTTTTACAACCATGTCTGTGAGCTTCACAAACATTATCAGTGTTAAACACGAGGGTGTGAGGGGACGTGGGGTGGGTTAAAGGTGGACGTACACAAACGGGTGTGTCCGCAAGGGTCCGGGGTTTAAACACTGAGAATGGGGGCAGTACTAGGTCAGTCTGACATTAACCACGTTACATCACAAACCACAAGGTGTAAACTAATCTATACAATATCAAGGCTTCACAGACGGTCTTGGAATCTGCAGTAATGAGTCATGGAGTGCAACGTCAGCTTGTACCAGGGATGCACCGGCAAATAATTTGGCTGGCATATATGCTTTATGAATTTCCTTAAAGAAGCTGAAAAAAATCAACTGGACTGTCACCAGAAGGAATAGAGATAGCAGTGATGGCAATGTTTGGCCAATAAATCAGTGCATCCCTAGTTTATAAGGATAATGTTGACAATCAGTGATCGTTACAAGGCTCTTGTGACTTAAACTGACCCTATGAACATAAAATTGTCATTTATATCAGTACAGCAGTCCTGATATTCATTCTGAGTATGGTAAGTATTGTCAGATGTCTGCGCTTTTGCTTCATTGTTACTCAGTGCAACAAGTGATCAGACATAAAAATGCATTTCTACATTATGTGATTAGACAATTAATTACATTTAGTGTATCATAGCAGGGAATTTTCACAGCAAGTCAAGCTGAATGACACTTTGGCATTCAATACAACACACATATTGAGTCATAAAGTTCTTAGTGATCTTACTATGTTTCATCCATTTTACAGAACTGGCCTTCCAGTGTCCAGTTATATGTCTTAAATACCTGGTAACTTGGGTCCAATATACACTTGTACTGGATTTTTTTACTCTCTTCACAAGAAACAGTCAACTGATGATTGTCTCTCCAGGATTGAAGGTAATGTGCAGCTCTGCTTTTTTTTTTTTTGAAGTTTAAAGATGTATGGATTTACAGCGGGTGAACAAAGAAACCCATGACAATACATTATTACTAAATCACCCATTAAGACCAATGCTTTACATAGAGAACCCTTTTAATACCTCCATGTATCAATGTTTGGGCACAGGGCCGATCAGTACGACGTCTTCCAGTATTCAGATTTTTTTATGACAGAGTTGGAAGTTCTGTTTTATTGTTTTGTGCTCCACATTTTCTCATAAAAATTTAACGAGGTTTAAATCTGGTAATTGCTGAAGGACCCGAAGCCCCATTTTCATCCTAGCGTTTAATAAACTACTGGATAATTTAAAAGTGGCATCATTATGCTGGAATACAACAACGTTTCTTGGCTTTTGTGCAGTTCTGCAAACCAGATACTGGACCTAATGATTTTGGCTTGTCTCATTAGCCGAAGTTTGTTTTTTGCCTTGCTCAGAGCTCGAGGTTTTATGCTGCTTCTACCCTGTAAAATGCTTTCTGACTGGCTGTAAGGTTTCCTCTGTAAAGATAAAGACCTCTTTCAGTCTCGATAACTGATGTGCATGTGGATAAATTAAAGTCCCTCCTTATACTGGCATCTAGGTGTGAATGTGTGTGAATGTATCTAGGTGTCTGCTCTGTCATTGACTTGGTTTTCAGGGTGTTTTCCCTCACTTTTTGTAATCTGGCTTTATTATAACAAAATCAGGGCCATTTCTTTTTTGACCCCTGAAGGTTAATACGACTATGGAAAGATTAAGGGACGTCAGAATATGTAAACTTTAAATGCGAAAGACTAAATGCTGGTAGTAGCTGAAGCTATGAGGAAAAAAACTGGATGGATACTGGATGTGCCTGAGTTCAGAAAGTATTTTGTGTAATTTGTAGGCTATTTAGAAATCATTTACATTTTTTTCCTTTACAATGCTCAAAAAACAAAGTTATTGAGTATACTGATCTCAGTGCAACCCATTTTAAATCATTTGTTCGTGTTTTCTGTCACCTACCCAGGTTGCACATCTCAATATTTCAATGTAAACAAAGACAGATGCTGACCTCTAGATAATCAAGCTTGTTTGCCAATTTAACCCCCTGTTCCAGCTCATAATTAGTTTGATATGTAGTAGTTAAAATGTATAGTATATCCATAACCCTAAAACATTTGTACATGTCTGTACAACTTCAGTTGTGTGAGTAGCTGAGCTATTAGGCAGATATTTAGGTTTAATACACTATATTACTAATTCAGAACCCAGAGGCACCACCCAGTGAGTCTTAGAGTCTCAATGCTGGATATGTGTTGCAATCCAGATCAAGCTCAAAGTCTATTTAAATAAATCAGTAACGCTATTTTCTTAGACAATGTCAGGGACACATTTGAGACTAACATGCTATTTTCTGTTCTGTACCAGTTTGTGGCATCCACAACCTCACACATTACAGCTTCTATTCTGTTATTATTATAACTTGATATCTAACTAAGGAAGATACTGGGTACCATGCAATAATATAAAGTGTATAGAAATGTATCGCATGTAAGAAAATTTATGGCTGATTTTAGGTCAACTAATTACCTTCTACAGTTCTAGTCTAGCAAGTAAACATTTTATTATTATTAGGGGTGGGAAATAGCAAAGAGACAATACATTAATTATTATGATATTAAGGCCATGATATTAGTGTAATTCTTACCATTTTTGATTTTGGGTAACATAAATAAAAAATTCTGACTATATATGTCATTGCTTCATTATTATAAATGTATGTATATTATATTTTACCAAAACATATTACAGTACTACAGTCTCGACTGTTTTTCCCACCTCTAATAACATCACACATTTATTTTCATTCTTTGTGCAGCTTTAAAACAAATATTTACTTCATAATTTTTGCAGGTCTTAGTTTGTCATTGCAGTCACTGTTAAAAGGGAGCACCATTGCTACAATTGTAGGCAATAAATGGTCAGCTTGTATAACTCCCAATTAATGGCTTTGTTTAAGGTTAGTTTGTGTGCACACTCTCACCATGCTTTTTACTTATTGGGGCAGTTTTAGCAGACCAATGTTTTTTATCGTTTTAACAGCTGATCCCTATTGAAAACACCCTATGCAGCACTTCTCCTTATAGTCACTGCTAATAGGTACATCATGAACAATAAAGGCAGGTCTGCACCGGCCAGAGTGATGTTACCAGAATGTGTCAGGGGACAAAGAGCAGTGGTACATCCTGCTGATGGAGGCTTTGCATAGCTCTGCAGTATGAAAATAGAGCTTCAGTCCTTTCTATACTACATACTGTACTAGACCTCATTATGAAGATGTTTAGCAACAACTACATGATTTCTATTGAACTACTGAAAATGTTTGTTAACAAAGGAAAAAAATAGTGGCTGAGGTTTTTTAAATTGTCACAGCATTGTTTTTATCTATTTCCCATTAGGGGACCATATTAATATTACTAAGTGGAGTTTTGTTGGAGTATATTTCCCATACAGTAAATCTACCACAATAAATAAAACTAGCAAAATCATGCCCTGCATGAACTTTACTGCTTAAAAAAATGAGGCTATTAAAATACGATTTTATTTTTTATATTATTTTGGGTTCAAGTTGTGCAATATGAAATATTAAATTATATTTTGGGCCAAAATTGGGGCAGATTGTTGGCATTTATGCCATCTTATCATAAGAATTTCTCCTCACCATGCAAAAAGCACACGTGAGGTAGAACGTAATAAAACGAGTCACATACTTTTAGAATCGGCGATCTTAAATGTAGAACGTTCAATAGAAGTTCGGTTCATAAACAGAGTGACCTTTTCAAACCATAACTTGTAGGTAGGTAGGTAGGTGGACAGATATTATGTAGGTCAGTGGTTTAAAAACAAGTCACTTCTGTAAGTGGATCTTCACGGTGGTCCAAAGGGGTCAGTTATGTAACTTGTTTCTTTGCCAATGAGTCTACTCGATAAGTCTACTCGATGTCTCATGTTCAGGTTTCAAGAACAGTGTCACCAAGTTCTGGATTTACAGAACAGCATGGGTACAGCATGGTATTCCATCTAACACTCGATATCATTACATTCGTTTTGTGTACCTTAACCTTTAATGAAATATCTATGATCTACAAATTACAACTCTTTACTTAGTAAAATGCAGTCAAGTTAACTGCTAACAATCTAACGTACACTGCACTAAAAATTATAAAAAAAGCCTCATTGTTTTAATTGTTATTGATTAATAATAGTGATTGATAAGTGAGTGATAAGGGGTAAGGTGCCTTCAGCCATTGTATTTGGTGGGACCAAGAATCGCACCGGGGACCTTCAGGTCACAAGGCTGGTTCCTCTAACACAAGCTTGTTATTTATTGATTAATAATAGCTAAACCTTTTTAATGATATTTAATTGAATTAATTAATGTCCATTTTTTTATCGATTTAAATGACACATGGGTTCTGCACATGCTTAATGGATATGTAAAAATTTTTGATGCAACTGGTTTAAATCTGGATTTTTTTCCCCATTATGTACTCATCGTATGTGTTTATTCCATTCTGGTTAAAACAATCTGCTCCCAGTGAAGTGGATAACCATTGTTCCTTCATAACTTGGGTGGATTTATCAGTTGACTAAAAACCTATAAGTAAAGCAGTCCTTTTTAACTCTGCCATGCTTAAATCGTGGAGTTATTTTAGTGTCAAATGTCTAGAGCATCTTTGAAATGCAGGAAGGAGTCCCACAGCTCTCACGAATTTCCTTTGCACACATGCAATCGATCTGTATGCTGCTCTTATTTCGATTTTATTTACTATGCAACTAAACTGCATCCACCAGCAAAACTGTATCATGCATAAACTCGTACTTCTTTCGTTTTACGGAGCATGTCCTTGTATTGAAATGCTCACAAATCCGTTGTGCCCATACACTTGGATTTCCATGCTAACAAAGTTGCCATAACAGCTGGTGTTTGTCTTTTAAAGACAAGTACTATCATGAAACAAAAACAGGTCTTTAAACGTTTGAAATTCCAAGAGCACCATAAAGTCCAGTTTAACTGTTGTGTAACCTGCTCCAAAATCCAAAAGGTCTGCATAAAAATAAAGTCAAATTTGTCAATACGCATACTAAACTGACCCAGTAACAGCCCCACTGGTTGCAGGTATTATATAATATATTATAATTTATGTTATGTTAAGAGTATTTTAAGGATGTCCTAATATTTTTTTCTTTCTTTGGAATGTTATGCCCTTATGAACTATGATCCAAACAGCTGCACAACTGAACCGTTAAAATGCTAGTAGAAGCTCATAGATGCCCAAGTGCCCTAATGTAACCAATAACAATTTAAAGGAATATATTTATGTTTATGTTCATGATTTAAAATGTTTTACTTTAATCGTAGTGTATTGCATATTGGTTTAAAGCTCTTTCAGGGTGCTGACTAGAATGTGTGGACTCCACCTTTACCAGGATGCAATGACCTTCCAACATTAGTTGTTGACATCAGCAGCATTTCTACACAGATACAGCTTTTTTGGACTGATGCAAACCCCCATTCTTACGATTGTAAAATTGGTCATAGCTCAGAACACGAGGTCCGATTATGTGCATCAGTGCTGCTTTGTTTAGTGCTGTTGTTAAAATCAGTTTCTAATATCTAGCGACGTAGCACCCTATCATCTACCTAGTGCACCAAATTGAAACCTAAAATGGCTTTTACACCCTATGTAGTGTGCTACACCTCAAATGGGAAGCAGTTTCAACTGTACTGAAATTCTTCACAGACAAAACCTCCTCCAAACACTTTGCATTTGCAAAGCTGCCGTCCCTTTTTTGACACCTCATGTTAAAATGTGGCTCTGCTTGCACAACGTACTGTTAAAAATAAGGTAGTAGTAATACAGTTAATTAAAATGACACAAAATAGGACCTTGCTACCAGCTTTACAAGCGATTAAGGTTGTCCATGTAAAGTGCTTGTTAAAAAAAAAATGCTTGTTAACAAAAAAAAAACGTTTTCTGTCATGTTTCTTCTTTCTTCTTCCGTGTTCTTTTTTCACCTTTTGTGCTGGTGTCCCCAGAAAGTGCTTTGGTGTGGAACAGTCTGAATGATTCTTCATTGTCTACTGAATTAAAAAAAAATCGAAAACAAAATCTTGGGACTCGACAGTCATCGTCATGTGTGGATGTAATTCCAGAAGGATGCCATCACTGCACACCAGTGTCCTCCACCCTGACCTGGGTGTGTGATGTGTACCTGTTCAGTAGAGCAAATGAGGGGGTGGAGGAAGGAGGAAGGGGGGAGAGAGAGGACATCGGGACTACACCAGGTTCTCCACCCCAGGCAAGGGTTGCTGTGCAAGGGCCGTTGCCTCGGATGTTCCTTGCTGCTGTGCCAGCTGCAAGACTGGCATGTTGCAAAGTGGGCACACCTTCCTCACTTCTAGCCATTTGATGAGGCACCTGAAAGCAAGCGGGGGAGTTTAAGAGGGCAGAAATTAAAATGTAAATAATGTCAGCAAGAGTAAATTGTCAGCAAGAGTGAGAAAGAAAGTTTATTCATTCATCTTTCGCTTAATCCTCCGGGGTCGTGCGGGGTCTGTAAAGGCAGGCTGCTTGTATATTTTCAGAAGTGGAACTTACTTTCTGTGAAAGGCGTGTTTGCAGGGACAAATCCCCAGCTCATCTTTTTGTTTGAACTCCTCCAAACACACTGCACAGATCTGTGGATGGAAAATAAAAGCCATAAGCAGATATTTCACTTGGCAAAGACATGAGCACACAGTAAGCCTGAGATTCAGTGCTGGTATGATGAAATAATATTAAGGATGAAATTTAGGACTCGTGCACATTGCTGCGTTTGGTTATATAGGACACACAGAATCTGGTTTTTATTATATCAAATATACACTGCCTGGTCGATGAATTCTTTCATGTCAAAGGTTTATGATGTTATCCTATCAGTGATTTTAAGACATGAGCAGTGCAAGGTCGAGGATTACCCTTTTTTATTTAAAAAGTGTTCCAGGTGGCACAAAGTGAGGGTTAACCTAATATTTGCACTGTGTATAGAGAGCAAAATCCTTCCCCCACTTAAAATAACTATACTGTGTACCTGCTCATTTCATCTGACAGTCTATTATTATGGGCCAAAAATGACTGTTATCCAGTTGTCACTGTTTTCGTTGCTCGGTGTGAAGCTGCGCAGTGTGAAGACTGACCAGCAGACAGGATTAGTTTCAGTTAAAGCACCACCTCCCTTCAGGTTCCATTTTATTTTAGACATAATAAGGTTGTGGGTGGTTTAGTGGTTAGCACGTCCACCTCTCTGCTTTGCAGTTCCAGGTTCAAATCCTGATCAGGGTGGAGTTTCCATGATGTTCATGTTGGTTCCCTACTGATTCTATTGTTTCCTTCCACAGTCCAAAAACATGGATTCAAGGTGAATTGGCTAAATTGCCCTTATCTAAATTTCCCACATAGAGTGTGTGTGTCTGATTGAATGAGAGTATGCCCAGCGATAGATTGGTGCCCTGTCCTTGTTGTATCTGCCCTGCGCCTGAAACGTTGACATAAGGAACCCCCCCCCCCATGAACCTATTCCCTTGTATGGGATTAAGCAGAAGATTAGATGTGACAGATATTTTGTAGTTAACGCTTCTTCTTTTCTGCAGAGCACTCTTGGATTTCAGTTCAACTTAAAAAAATAAGTAAAATTAGAGATTTTTTTATTTACCTGTTCCAGTTTTTTCTTCTGGATAAAAGTAAAATAAATTATCCCCGGGATAATAACATTTAACATTGGACATCTAATAGCCATGCTTGAGGATAATTCAGGAACAATATAAACTAAATCAATATGACGTTTTTATAAACTATAAACTATGTAGGATGTTATGCCTAACCAGGCCATTGGGGGGTGCCAGAGGATCAGGGTTGATAATTATAAGAGTGGGTGAAGGTGTGCTGGATGTTATTTAAGCAGCGTGTGCAGCAGCGGCAAGGGCTTTATCTTTTAGACCTTGCTGCTGAAAGAGAAGCCACCATGCTGTGTTACAATATATAATTTTTTTTTTTAAATGTGTGTTTTCTACACCGGTTGCTGGTCTAAACCATGGGGCGGCACCTTTACCACCTCTCTCCCGTTTTTTAAATACCAGTTGCTGGTCATTTGACTGGGGCGATATTCATTCATTGCTACGTTCTCTCTTTCTTACGCCGGTTGCTGGTCTAAACACTGGGGCGGCACCTTTACCACCTCTCTCCTCTATCTTAAATACCGGTTGCTGCTCGTTTGACTGGGGCGGTATACCTTTGCTACTTTCTCTCTCTTCTACGCCGGTTGCTGGTCTAAAGACTGGGACGGCATCTTTACCATCTCTCTCCCGTTTTTCAAATACCGGTTGCTGGTCGTTTGACTGGGGCGGTATACTTTCTTTGCTACTTTCTCTCTTTTCTACGCCGGTTGCTGGTCTAAAAACTGGGGCAGCACCTTTACCACCTCTCTCCTCTTTCTTAAATACCAGTTGGTGGTCCTTTGACTGGGCGGTATACCTTCTTTGCTACTTTCTCCCTTTTCTATGCCGGTTGCTGGTCTAAAGACTGGGGTGGCATCTGCTGGTCTGTACCTCAATTATGTTACTAAGCTTTACAGCTGCATATTGCTTTCCTAAACCCATACAGAGTCAACTAGTTATAGTTCTAACAAATAATTTTTTCCCATAAAGTGATCTATAGAATAACTGAAATGTTTTAAAACACGTCTTGGAATTATAAATAAATTAATATTAATAATATTAATAAATTTGAATGTATGCTTTATATATATATATATATATATATATATATATATATATATATATATATATATATATATAAAACTTTTTAAAAAATACGTAAAGCTAAACTACTATGTATAGAGTTGAGCAATGCATCAAAAAAATTAATTGAGGAATTAAACATAAGGTGCTTGATGGTGTGCACAGAGACATGCTATTTTGTTGAAGTGGTGTGTAAATAAATTAATGGTCTTGTCTCTTATTTTAATTTTTAAGCTGTAACAGGTTATTTGAGTTCAGTCCAGTCAGGACTCCACCCCGTTACACACTAATATAAAAAATTGTGAATCATTAGACATTGGTGCATCTCCTTTTTGCTCAATATACAGCAATATCCAGCGCCTGACCTTTTGACCACCGTCCTGTGACATTATATTTCCAAGCTCCACCTGATTATGTAGCCAAGACATATAAAGTCAGGATGCACATGACCTCCCACCTGCATTTGAATGCCTAAATATAGGTTTTTCATCAATCCACTGTGAGAAACTCTCTGACATCAACAAATCTGATACCTCAGAGTAGTTATATGATTGCGAAACCCCTCACATTAAGCAATTTACCTGACACCCCTGTCATACTGATGAGACCAGCATGAACAACTCTGCTTACCTCATGCAAGTTTAGTTCTTTGACTTTTTCCTTCTGAATGACCTGTAAATTGATGAAAAAATAGTGAGTCCAATAAAGTTTAAAAGTTGATACAGACTCATATTTAAAATATCAAAAATAAATTTATAATAGGGATAAGATATGGATCAGATTATTTTTTATTAGCCAGTTGACCCAGGCTTGTAATGACGTTTCCTGCAAATGATGTAAACGTTAATTTACACAGTTAATTAAACAGCGTTTCGCACTGACCTCATTGCTTGAAGTGGGTTTTTTTATGCAGAAATTTTTTTATATTATTAACCTCACAAAGGACATATGGCTTGCTGAGATGACTGTTAATGCAATTAAGTCACAGTGGGGAGTCTATGACCCTATGGGCAGTATGGAAGCACTACAGTGTAAAATAAATAACATACCTGCTTATATGCATAGAGCTCCTTGTGTGCCTGGTGTCGTAACCTGGAGAAACGCAAAGACAAATAAGTAACGAACAATCCTGGACAATATTGAAATTATATTAAAGTATAAATCCATTAGGCGGCACGGTGGCTTAGTGGTTAGCACGTTCGCCTCTCAGCGCTAGGGATTCCCGGTTCGAATCCCCATCTGGGTGGAGTTTCCATGTTCTCCCCGTGTCCGCGTGGGTTTCCTCCGGGTTCTCCGGTTTCCTCCCACAGTCCAAAAACATGGATCAAGTTAATTGAATTCTCAAAATTGCCCCCTATAGAGTGTGTCTGTGTGAGTGAGTGTGTGCCCAGCGATGGATTGGCGCCCT
>JAFMOD010000629.1:1506435-1675544 GCA_019802435.1 Corydoras maculifer
CCATGTTCTCCCCGTGTCCGCGTGGGTTTCCTCCGGGTTCTCCGGTTTCCTCCCACAGTCCAAAAACATGGATCAAGTTAATTGAATTCTCAAAATTGCCCCCTATAGAGTGTGTCTGTGTGAGTGAGTGTGTGCCCAGCGATGGATTGGCGCCCTGTCCTGGGTCTATCTGCCCAGCGCCCGAGACGTTCTCCCCTGGATGGGCATGGGGAACCCCACCGCGACCCTAATAGAGGATGAAGCGGGAGATAATGAATGAATGATAAATCCATTAGAAATGTTACTGTAGCTGACAAATGGCTCCATCGATAATCAGCTCTTTAAACTGAGATGTGTTGCTGATGTAACAAGTTTAGTAACTAGGAATTTCCCTAAAACAACTTCCACCCACCCAGAGTATTTGGAAACCATTTCCCCCAGGTTCTGGAATTTTATCTTTCATCACACAACTGTATCTGAATTACAGATTGCCTGATTTACCATACCACACAAAGCCCAAATTCAGAATTTTTGAAGGCACGTGCCCTTACAAACAAATAGTGGCCTATATAAATATTGCACATCCTTCCCTCCAGGTACTTTCATACATGATGGCTGGCAATAACCCACCACCAAGCACTCGATCGTGTCAGCTTACACAGAACTTAATGTCTAAGCACTCAGCCTAATGTTGCCTTAGCAATATTACATCCTGCAACATTTATTTGCACAAAAGCATGCAGCAATCATACAAAGCATGTGACCTTACTGCTATATTTTTCATACCTCACAGTAATCTTTCTTGTTTAATGTCTCTTGTTACCAACCCTCATTAGAGGATTAGGCAAACGATAGTGAGATTAGATGAGAAAGTAATATAAATGCACTACATTTGACAGCAAAGGGTTAATGTCACAAATTATTATCATATAATTCAAACAATTTCATTACATACAACTGTCTCATATGCAAACACAAAAAACAGTCTTTTTAATGATTCAGTGTCAGTCACCGGACCCTAAAGTGACTCTGCACAGGTTAAATCTTAATGATGAGCTGATTCTTGAGAAATAAATCGGGTTTGAGTGTTGATTCTTAAGAAGGTGCTGTTTTTATCTTCAGCTTATGCAACTTTCTGATATAACAAAACAGCTGAATGGATGAACTCAATGCAGAATAAATCAGCATTAAGCCACACACTTCATACAACCTGAGTTTGCTGCGATTGTATATTTCCAGTCATTATTTTTCCCTCCTCAAGGTCAGGGATACAGTATACACCAGTATACTGACTGGTGGGTTGTGTTCTATGTGCAGCTGTGAGTTATGTATCATACAGCACACCATAAAACCTCTGCTGCTAAAGCAAAAAAAGCTAATGGAAAAATACCAAGTTGTTAGAGGAGGAGGGGCTGGTCACTAAAGGGTTTAATATATCTGTGCTGCTGATGTTTTGTTTTTATTTTTTAGTTGTATGATATTTTTAAGATGCCAGTGTTCTGTCTTGCATCAATGCACTATTTATAACCTGTGTAAAAATCCAATATCTTTATCTGTGTTGACTGTCAATCTGGTTTCCTCTCTTGGGTTTGCTCTTGCTCTTACAAGCTGTGCATTTGCTGTACTCTCATGTGATCGGAGTTAAGATCCCAGCAAAATAAGCCTGGATGTTGAACGTCCTATCGCATGAAACATTTCTTCCTATTTATCATCTGAGCATCTGCACTACATGCTACGCCACATAATAGTCATTTTAAAAATTGCAGCTTTTAACCCTTAGTTAGCACAAAAGTGAAACCTGTATCATCACTTCATTACTTATGTGTATGTTTGATCTCTTTGCCGATGACATCAATCAAAGGAGTACATGGCTTGCACATACCGGGATTAGATATTAATTGACATGATGTTAGAAATGAAATTAATTTGACTTTGTACATGCTACAAAACTCTCATATCATCTTGTTATCTTCTGCTTAATACTCTACTAGGGCTAGGGCTGTGGGTGTGGAGAGAGGGGGGGGGGTGTTTCGGGAGCTGGGCATATACACTAAAGACAGGATACCAATCAATTGCATGGCGCACACAGAGAAACACACATTATGGAGGGGCAATTTAAAAAAATCGAGCAATTTAGAGCAGCCAATTCACCTTGAATCCACATTTTTGGACTGTAAGAGGAAACCCACATGGACACGAAGAGAACATGAAAATTCCACCCAGACTGGGATTTAAACCTGGATCCCCAGCACTGAGAGGCGGATGTGCTAACCACTAAGCCACCGTGCAATGCTATCATTTATCAGGTTCTACTTCCCTCCTTAAAAATCGAGCGCCAGAGAAATCTCAAATCTCATTTAGTCACGGCGAGAACATGCAAGAATGCCCACACCATGGTAAAAAAAAAAATGACGTTCCAGATAAACACTTGGCTGAGGTGCCATGTGTGTGTGTATGTACTAAAGCTCTGAGAGTAGGTCTCGTGTGTGTGTGATATCTCTAGTGAGAGACTGCTACATTGGGCTCGCATCAGAATGTGTGTGTGGGTGAGCCGTGGCCTCTTTCTCATATCCTTGCAAGCTCACGACAAACTCGTGCTACGTGTGCTTTAATCAATCATTTAGCTCGAATGTGCTGCATGTTGGAAGAGATACGGCTCCTCATTTCAAGCAATTCCATACTGCTGATGCTGAATATCAAATCTGGATTGATAAAACCCAATGAGCTCTCCTAATAAGATGTACATGAGAAGAATTTTCATGTTATTAAACATGGTTTAAAAAATTCAGACACACAAGAATTAACAACATAGAACCATCATACCAACATCTTAATACATAACACATTTTCATATCAGAGATTTAACCCCGTTCACACTGGAATTGTACAACTTTGGCATTAAAATAAGGCACCACGTAATTCCTTTTGTGCAGAACCAGTAAATTCCTCGTTCATGATTTTGGGGGAGAACATTCCACTTAATGTGTAACACAAAATTCGAAAAGATATATGTACAAAAACTTAAAAATGAAAGTAAAAAATGTTAAATCTGTTCATTTTAATAACTGGTTTCTTTGGTACCAACTAGTGGTCGTAAAGCCAATGGCAAGGATCTATTTCACCTGAATTAACACAAAGTGCAATAAACCAATCAGCGTGTCACTTGCCATTTTCTTTAACAGTCAGGTGCACTCTGACTTTGGTGAATTGCTATTTTAAAGGGGCATGTGTTGATGTAGAATAAAGTTTCATTTTGTAGCCTGTTCATTAATGTAAAAGTTTGAATAGATACAACTGGTACACGCTATGGGCTTGTGCACTACTATGTGTGCGGGGTGCACGCGTCTGTGTTGATCTACCGCCAAGATAGCAATATACGTCTATATGTTGACTTAGTTGCCAAGTTAGCAATAGTCCAAAAATGTACCTAAAACAAGTACATGGGTATATTCACAAACATGTTCCTATTTTAGTTGACAGCAAGTGACAAATTATGCAACACGATGTTAAAATCTGTGCTGGTATCCAGAGTTACACAGATATTGATTTTGAACTTTAACTACCTTCACTGTCGGGTCAATATTAGAGCAGAAATGCCACTCAGCTTTGTCTTTCTACCTTTTACAAAGCACAACAAAGCTAAATAATAAATTGAATGAAATAAAACACACTTTTAGTAGTTTGGAAAACAGACAATAAACTAGTTTTGGTTGGAGGCTTTTTTTTCCCAACTCAACAAAACAATATTTTTATATTTCTTAACATAAACTGTATGCACATCTATACACTCTGTTTTTTTGCATATTCAGTTACCCAAATAAAAATAAAAAGTTCCACATTGTTTTTAAAAAGGTTTGAGTTTGCATTTTTGTAATGAAAGTAAAAGCTGTGCTGTGAGTTTCCTCACTGTTTCAGCCATGAGGGATCAGAGATATGGCTGGAACTGTGGCAGGTGGGAGACTGCTATTTTCAGAGCTTTCTAAATTTGTCTCTGTCGTCATGTTCAGTTCACCCTGCATGAATTATTCAGACAGAGCTGGCTTTCAGGTATAGACAGAGTTTAGGTGGTGGCACATCGAATTGATGTAGATAAAAAAAAATACGAGTAACTTCTATTTCTAGTTCTTCTATTTCTTTTGTGACCAGATTGTTCCATCTAAAATTGCTTAAATTCATAATTTTTAAAACATCGTGCATGATTAACACTAGTTATTATACTTATTTGGTTGGTGCATTGTTCCTATCCCAGCAGTGTCACTGAGGTGTTTAAATAAAACTACATCAGCCCTACACTAAAACCCCCTCACCACATCAGTGTCACTGCAGAACTGACAATAAACAATCCACCACCCAAATGATACCTGTTCTGTGATGCTCCTGAAAAATAAAGAATAGAGAACCAACAGGGGACTAACAAAAACCAAGATCACAGATGTTCTACATTCTGGAATTGTAAAACTACAAAGTCCATCTATATGTTAAGTGGAGGAAATAGATAATGAAGAAAGATGGATGTGTGCCCCAACTTTTGACTGGTAGGTGGGTAGATAACTAGTTAGTTGCTATACAGAGAGAGACAGAATGACTTGTTTCATCGCTGATAAACCTTCAACTTTTTAACTAAGAAAACAACATGTATTGTGTTTGAATGGAACATTTTGTTCAAGCTGGTATAAATGAGTTTTCCTTGCTGTTACTGGCTGGTTTCTTGTTCTCCAATAAAAAGATTACAATCAGCAAGAACTCACTTCAAATTTTTGATTTTCAAAGCACAGCAAGTGGTTTCACTGGTTTGTTGTAAAACTATTTGCAGGGAAAATAAACCAATAAAATTCCATAATAAATCATTTTGGTTTCATGGTGGCATTCAGAATGAGAATAAGACTAAAAGTGAAACAGCTTACCGAATCAGATAGCAGCAGAACAGAAGGCTGAGGATGAACACGAAGATGGCTGTGCCAAACACAACGATATAGATATTGAGGGGAAGGTTTTGAAATCCTATATTCGGCATTGTGAAAGCGTTATGCTGGAAATCCAAGGTCATGGATGTCCTGTTGGATAAGAAAAGTTATGTTATATATACAGTATGTTCATTTTCCTATTGTATATGTTCCTTTTTATATTTTACATATAAACCTTTGTTATTATTAACAGTAGTTCAAATCGACAATATAAAAGCTTTATGCCAAAAAAAGTGAGTAAACAGAATTAAAAAAGCCCTTTTCATGAATCCAGTAATAATAATTGCCAATATAGTTAGTAAATTTACATATTTTTATATAGATTTCTTTAAAGTAGAAAGAAGAAAGATTCGATTTTACATAAAAATGTATTCAATACAGTTCTTCCAGAAAAAAAAGATTTGTTACTTGTTTTTTTTTTCTGATTTACTTGGATTTCATTTTTGCAGTGTGTCTGAAGCCACGTCTGCCTCTGAACCAAAACACGAGACAAAAACGATTCGAATGCATGTCCAAATGTCAGTTTAGGAGCCGAGAGAGCAAGTGCCCTTTCATAGACTTGTACATGACTAGGAATTGAATTAGGTCACTGACATGATGTTTACTAATTCATTGAACCCAAGGCACAGAGCAAATGAATACAAAAAGACAGGACATCACATGGTATGATGCTGTTGTGTTTTTAAAAAACAATTTAAAACATGTATATGTAAAGGATGGGGGGAAAGACCTTAAAGCAGATCGGCAAATGATCAGGATGGATAACACTGAAGTTCTCCTTAAACTGATTTATTATACCGATTACTCCTTAAATTACTCATTTGTAAATTTAATCCAAAGCGAGTCTATCGGTACTCTGCCTCTATGCTCTACACTCTGACTGGTTGCCTCCCGCCCACACACAACACCCACTGAACTTTACACACTACAGATGCACTCATTCAAACCTCGTTGTTTCATTTACTGCATTTATTTCTGTCTATGCAACTGTCTATGCAACTGTGTGTTCATTTACTCCCCCATTCATCCTACTTACAGTTATAGGTTAGGGTTTATTTATTTTATGTAGTCAGTATGTCTATAGTCATTAATTATGTTTATATATAGTTTTTTTTAGATTTTGGTTTTGGGCAGCAAGGCAACATGGTCTTAACACTGGAGATCTAGGTTCGAATCTTGATCTAATAGAGTTTCCGTGTTCTGTCTGTGCCCACTTGGATTTTCCTTGGATTCTCCGGTTTCCTCTCATAGTTATTCATTTATTCATTCATTATCTTCCGCTTTATCCTCTATTAGGGTCGTGGGGGGGTTCCCCATGCCCATCCAGGGGAGAACGTCTCAGGCGCTGGGCAGATACACCCAGGACAGGGAGCCAATCCATCGCTGGGCACAC
The DNA here is from genome assembly GCA_019802435.1 of Corydoras maculifer. Lineage (NCBI taxonomy): Eukaryota > Metazoa > Chordata > Actinopteri > Siluriformes > Callichthyidae > Corydoras > Corydoras maculifer. The sequence goes on from JAFMOD010000629.1 coordinate 1,512,772, forward strand.
ACTCACTCACACAGACACACTCTGTATGGGGCAACTCAATTGACTTGATCCATGTTTTTGGACTGTGGGAGGAAACCGGAGAACCCGGAGGAAACCCACACAGACACGGGGAGAACATGAAAACTCCACCCAGATGGGGATTCGAACCGGGAATCCCTAGCGCTGAGAGGCGAACGTGCTAACCACGAAGCCACCTCTCATAGTTAACTTCTCTAAATTTCCCCATATGTCTGTGTGTGTGTGTGTGTGTGTGTGTGTGTGTATCTGTGTGAGTGAGTGTGTGCCTAGCGATGAATTGTTGTCCTCCTCCTGGGTGTTTCTGCCCAGTGCACAAAACATTGTCCCTTGATTGGGCATGAGGAAATCCCACCTGTGACCCTAGTATCTGATAAAGCGGTCAAGGTACAGAGTCACATAGCATTTTTAAGGAACCACTCAAAACACATCATTTCCATAAATCCTCACTATAAAAAAGAGAATTAAAAAATAAAAAAATTGGATAATGATCAGGTTTGATTATATTACAGTGTAGCAGGTTTTTCCTTAAGTGCTGACTTGTGTTGGTATCTGATTAAACTATCTGTAAATCAGATAATGTGGATACAACAGTCTTCTGCAGATAATGTGGATACAACAGTCTTCTGTCCAGACATGCCTTAATAGTCATGGGAGAAAGAGGAGGAAGGAGCGCCGACGCATTGCGCTCCAGTAAACCCAGTCGTAGCTTAATGTGGCATTTTCTGCTCCAGCTTAGAACTTGGTAAACCACCAGCATTCCTTCTCATTATGCAATGTAGACACACAAATCAAAAAAACATTAATAATAATCCATGCGAGTCTCCTATTAAAAATCTCTCATGTCCACACTTCCATAACAATCCACACATGAGCTCGCTGGTATGCTGGATGTAAACAGTGGTTAACTGGGTCTGTCTGGGCCCCACCTCTTTTTTTTTTTTTTTGCTAGTTCTACAGCTGCTTTGCCAGTAAGGTCTGGCACCACGCCAGGTCTGCGATTCATCCGCTACCGTCTTCCTGTCCCGAAATACTCCCGATGTCGCTTATTACTCTGTATCCCTTCCTATCTGTCCCTGCAAATGTGCGGATAACCACCTCATTAATAAACCACCTCTTTAATAAACAAAAGCAACAAAATGACTTTTGCATCCACTTTGTGGTTCCGCAGCATTTGCATCAGAATGACTAACACTGTTATGGTGGTACATGCAAATCCTGATGGTTTGCCACACAGGCACCTTCAGAGCCACATACTTATCTCAGGCAGCTGTAAATCTGTAACTATAACAAGGCAAATTTGGAGATATTTTCAGTAGCGTGGTTTTAAAACCATCTGAATAGACTGGGCCTGGGATACAATTCCTCTAGATCAGAGCCTGAATTGCTATGACGTTCACAAAATTGGTCTTCAGCCAAGCCAGCTGTTTCTCTGCAGCTACAAGACTGCCCTTAAAAGACACACTATTGGTCACTAAAGCCTGAAAACAAGGTTTTGAAGCTAATTATAGTTGAAGAGCTGTCAGTATTTTATTATTTCAGTAGTTTTAGCAACATTCTGGAATACATTTACCCATTCATTTATATTTACATTTAGTAATTTAGCAGACACTTTTATCCAAAGCAAGTCAGTAGTTAAGGAGAAACCAGTTACACTATAGAAATGTCAAACCTGCTCATTGTCCAATCATGCCTTCATGTCTAAATTAACCCCTATTAACCCTTATCTCTTAATTCTTTTTATATATCAAGTGCTCATCTGACACTTTGGTTTGCTCTTTGTAAGTTGTTTTGAGGAAATGCATTAGTATAAAATACATAGAAATAGAATTTGACTTGAATGAACTGTACCTTTAGTGATTATTATTAAAATTACAAATTGATTTATTGTAATTTTAAAATTATACAGCATACTATTAATAATTAGTAGTTGCTGGCACAGCAGAGGTAATGCCATCCTATCTTTATTTACGAAACTGCATTAACCTCAGGCATCAGGTTTCAATCCCCTTTCACCTCCTATTGCACTTCTCAGTCAGAAAGCAAGCTAGATTTAAGCAATACATGTAAATAAAGTGCTATTTATAGTATTACCAGCTCAGCTATGAGTATCAATTCATGTATGATTTTATGTTATTTTGCGGCTGACTAAAGGCACAAAAGGAGGCTTTCTGCACAATTTAACCACCTTTTCAGAAAAGTAAAATGACAGACCCTCTTCTTCCAGTAGCCATTTGAATTCAGTAAAGTGAAAAGCGACAGCGAGTCCCTGTCCTGCTGTGCCAGAAAAACCGTGACCACAAAGCCACTTTTTAACTAGATTTCAAACAGATCCAAGAAGTAAGAAAGCAACCCTGAGAACCAGCACTGCTTTGTCGTTTAATTCCTGAATTTCCACGACTGTCTATCCTCTCAGTGGTACCACAGTCCCTTAATCAGACTGCTAATCCCTGCGATTTTATAATGGGATAATAAAATACATACATTGATATGTGGGATTTGGATGTGGGCTGGTCCTATTTAAAGCCCTGCTTTGTCTTCGCTTGAAATATTAGAGCCATACCATGTGCTGAAGGACTTTTTGTTCTTATTTTTATTTTGGCTATGGTATCTAGGGTCATTGCCAGGCTGCAAAATAAATTTGGAACCATTCAGACACCTCCTTGAGAAAAACACCTCTGTAAATCATCTAACCTGCCTAAAAGGTTTGAATACACAGTCAACTATTGTTGTCAACAAGTTAGCCATTAGTGACTAAAACAACTTGAGGCCCCAAAAAACTAAACACAAGTTTGAATTATAAAATGTTTGCCCACATTAAACGTTCATTGTCATCCAAGTTCTGTGAAATAACTATTGACTGTAGTTGCTTTTCTGGTCCATGAACTTTTTTCAGAATTCTATTTGTAGTCTACAGCTTTTCTGACTAACATGTCAACATTGGACCAGGATACACTTTCCAAATTATTTCTCGTTCATTTACTAATCTGCTTGTCCTGGTTAGGGCGGTGATGGAGCGTATGGAGTTCATATGGGGCAAACGGAAGGGAAACACCCTCGACTGGTTGAGATAAAGAAAGCATGCAAACTGCACATAGAAAGAACCCTATTGCCCATTGCAATGACATTTAAATAAAAAAAACTGCATATGCGGAGCTCACTGAAATAAAAATGAATTGGAAAGCTGATTGCCAGCCAATGACCTCACAAATGCTTGCTTGTGTAACAGAGCTCAGATTTTCCAAACAGATCCCCTCCATGATTGTACATCCTTATACTGTAAGGACACACCAAATGGATGCAAATGCATCTGGCTTTGGAAAGAGATGTGCATGTAGGTGTGTTAATTGGGTGCTTACATACAGCTGGCCAAACTGTGCAGTCATTATCACATATTGGCTGAATTTCCAGTAGTTATTACGCTCTTTATTAACCACTTCCTAATTCTCATAAATCCACCTACTCTTGTATCCTTGGGAAATCTGAATGATGAGGAAATATCCCCTAAAATATAAAACCTCACCAAGAGGAAAGAATTTATGTCACTTTCACACAGTATTTCAGCATTTGGTTCCTACATACTAAACCTCCGTTGTTCCTTGATATTATAACAACGGTGTAATGAGTGAGCTCTGTATACTCAGCTGCAGTCGCATGCCCCCAGGTAGCACTGACTGGTAAAGTGTTTGGATAAGCTGTTCCTGATTTAATGCTCAGTCAGGCATACTGTGAGCACACAGGTTTACAAGAGGCTTTTTTCACATTGCCTGGCAGCTAAATGATACTTTTTGTTTAAATGCTGCAATGTCCAGTGGCTGAAGAATAAGCTTTGCTGGTATTGAATAATTAAAACCTATTCTCAGAGATATGCAGCCAGTGATGATGGTGACATCATCAATATACAGTACCAGCCTGTTTGGACACTGTCAAGTTGTCATCTTCCATACATTCCACCCCACGATTTATAAAATCCTATGTAACAATGACAATGTCACGAATCCATCACCCTCTCCTGGAAACTGGTTTTCTGTGCATCTGTGTTCTGCCTGTTTCTGTTTTGTTAACTTGATAACTTAACGTTAATTCCTGGTAAGTCTGTTTTTTTCGGTTCGGCTTTGTGTTGTTAGTTTCAATGTCTGGTAAATCCGTTTCATTCGGTTCAGCTGTGGCTTCCCGTAGTGCATTTAAATATTCTGCCTTTCCTCGTTTCGGATGTCGAAACATTCTATGTATGTCATCTTAGTTACGTGTCCGTGTGCTTTGTCTGTTTACCCCAGTGACTTCTGTGTTAAAGACTACCCTTCATCTCATCTCCAGCCTTGGACTCGGCCCTTCCAGCTGCGGAGGCACTATTTTGTTACAGACAACGATAATAAAAAACACCCTTTGAGCAACAAGGGTTAAGTGTCTTGCTCAGGGACCTACATTGGTAAATTGGTAAACGTTTAGTAAATCTGGGATTTGAACCCACAACCTTCAGTTCAATAGCCCCACTCCATAACTATTGAACTTCCACTCCCTCAGTGACTACCCTCCCACTCCCCTGCTTACATAAAAAAGTCCAACTGTGAAACTGGCCACCACTATAAATAAAAGTCTCAACAAATGTGGGAATGTGGGTTTGGTTCCAAGAACTTTTCTCACACGACAGAGTAAATTCAAAGAGAGTATAATTTCTTAAGGGGTCTTACTTGAAAGCCTTAAGCTCATAACCACAGAAAACCCCACTGACAAGAATCCACTTGCCTGAAAATTCCCCAAACGTTTATGTGGTAAATTTTACTGTTGCAACAAATGTATGACAAAGAAACACTTCCTTCCAAAGATTCATATTTCAACCATTTTGTATCATATTTAAATTGATATTTAATTGTGTATCTCATCATTGTTACAAAACACTGTATACTATCCTTTGGCTTCATATTCACTAACACCCTTTTATCATATTTCCCCGGAATCAGTAGTCCATAACACAGCTGTTTGAATGAATAATAATCACCCTAAAACCACCCAGACAAATAAGGGTACAGTAAATAAGCAAGACATCAAATATTTGAGCTGTAAATATATATATATTTTTTGTAGTCAATCATTAAATAATTATTTTTAAAAATATGTCTACCGATAACATATACATGTTATGGTTCCAAACAAAATCATGGACTTTGGACTCAGAAGCATAAAACATGTTCAGTGAAATCCTTCTTCCTGTCTTACAAACATTATGGTTCTGTGTACACCTGGTGTTATCCTATTTTGAGTGACTGGCCTGAAAGCAGTGAGCCATGGAACTGTCATACCTTTTTTTCTTTTATGTTTAATTTTTGAAGCATTCACATTATTTGGTATCATTTATAGTTCTGAATTTTGGCTGGAATGCATATACAGAAATATGAATGTATTTAAGACTGTTTCATCATGAGATGACATCATAGTGTTCACAAAACAGGACCTATTTGAACATGGGTTTCACAAGTTTTTGCAGGGGAATTCCAACATTTTGCACAAAGCCATGACCCCATCCCTAACACGTCACACTTAATTACACCAAGTGGGAGCCAGGTGTGCACATCCATAATCTATATCCTGTTGTAAAAGGCAAAACATTGCAGACCTCTTTTTGAGTCTTTTTCCCTTTAGACACAAAAATGTACAAAATCTGACTAAGGTCATTCTCATGTCTGTTTAAAAACTGTTTCTCGTAATTTGCCACAATATACACAGCAGCACTGGCTTATAATGCAACTAAGTTGTTGGAAGCTTGAGTTAATGACTATCTTTGATACTGGTTTAAAGTCAAAACAACAGTTCCCCTTTATTTCACTGCCTTCCTCTGTACATAGATACATACATCTCACTAAGCAAAGCAAATTAGGAAGCCATGAGTTTAACTTTAAAATCAATCATTCATTCATTCATTCATTATCTCCCGCTTATCCTCTATTAGGGTCGCGGTGGGGTTCCCCATGCCCATCCAGGGGAGATCATCTCGGGCGCTGGGCAGATAGACCCAGGACAGGGCGCCAATCCATCGCTGACTTTAAAATCAATTTATTAAATTTTTATTGGAACAGTTTCATTAAATATAAGTTGCATATTTTGTTTGGGTCTTTTAACTCTAATACCTCAGGCATGATGGTACAGAGAGAGGTTGTATAGCAAGATAGTGAATGTTTAAGGTTCTTTTCATCTGGAGTTTCTAGGTCCTTCCTGTTTTAAACTGGATTTCCCCTAAGAAATTAAGGCAAACTTGAAATACATAACTGCCTCTGGCTATGAGTGTAAGTGAGTATGGTTGTCTGTGCATATGCCCCGCAACGAACTGGAGTCTTGTCCAAGGTAATCCTGAACCTTTCATGCAATTTGTTTTGAGACTGACACTAGCATTCTATGAATAAAATGATTCCATGATTAATGAATGCTACCTGAGGTTACTGCTTTTATTTTTTTCAGCCTGGGCTTGTGATGACATTCCATGCAATGTTTTAAATGTAATTTACATGTAATTGGTCACTAAAAACTTTTTTTAACTAACAGAGAGAAAAAAATTCAAACAAAAAACCACCTACACATCACCAAATAACCAAATATAAGTTTCCCCTGTACACAATAACACTAATCACTCGCTCCACCGATCACTAGTGTTGCGGCTCAACCCACGTAGAGGTGGTGAGTAATCTTAAGCCACTTCTTGGTTGTTGAAAATAGTATATAAACTACCACAGGGTCCAAAAGTAAGATGTCAAATTTTGTGGTAATCAGAGCAACAGTGTGTATTTTTAAAGAGAACACACACACACACACACACACACACACACACACACACACACACACACACACACACAGAAACTGTGTGACGCCTTTACTCATAAGATTAATTTTGAGATTAATGTTTATTGGTAAAAGATTAGTTAGTTAGCAGTCCCAAATATGTGTGGGCTTTTCCATTTATACATAAAGCTAATCCTGTACTTTTTAATCTTTGTTTGTTTTTAAATCTAAGCCATAGAAACAAAGTACCAGCAATGTATGTAATATGTCATCATTTTTTTTAAGTGAAAGAGATTACAAAGAAATTTATGACCATAACAAGACTTCTGACGTTTCAATTAGACTCAATTAGTGTGTTTTCTTTCTGAACACACTAATCGAGCCTGGATTTAAAGCAGACCAAAACATATTGAACTGTTTCTCCACTCACATTCGTTCCCAGAAGTGCTGTGGATGTTAAACATGATCAATAGAACTTCATTAAGTACACTGAATGGTAAGAGTGGACTCTGAGGCCCTGTTTTGGATTGGCATTGTTGTAAGTCTTGTCACAAGTTCACGATGACGGGTTTCCTGATGAATACAACTAAAAAGAAATTCACGAGGGATGTCTGGTGAGTTTTCTTGTGGGTAGGTCACAAAACAGAAGTACTAGAGAATTAAAAAAAATAATAAACTTAAAGCGGAAGTGAACAAGAAAGCTCATTATGAGACGCAGTATGTCATGAAATGACCAGAACAACAACACTGTCCTAACAAATGATTCAGTATCACACCTACAGCAATAAACAATACACCACCTTGTGTATTACACCATACCTGTTCTGTGATGGTCCTGACCAATAAAGAACAGGGAACAACCAGGGGACTAACAAAAACTAGAAAACAGATGGACTACAGTAATTAAAAAGTACAAAGTCCATCTTTATGGCAAGTGGAGAACATAGACTATGGAGCAAGAAGGTGTTGTGTCCAAACCTTTGACTTAGTACTGTCAATAAAGTGTTTAAAATTAGTTTGTTTACTGTTTTGAAACTATTGCCATTTCTTTCTGTTGCCCTCACTTTCACCCTCTTTGTCTGTTGTGCTTTGCAACAGTTCAGCCAGCCAACTTCCAGGACCTGCTGTGAGTCCCATTACAGAACAAAGGAAGCTCCCTGATACTGAAGTGGAAATTTCCACTAGCAGTCCCTCTCAGGCTCAGTGATCATCTGAAACCCAATATGCCAAACGACCAGCACTAAACCAGGGGTCTTTAAACCCTGGTGTTGTGCAATGCTGCAAATCACACAGAACTATATATAGAAAATCCACCTCATGAGGATTTTAACTGTGTGTAACTGATATACACATATCCCTATCAATTCGGTTAAATAGTAATTTGTAAAAACAGCTACATTGCTTTTGGCTCTTGCAACACAGTTACACGTTTATTTTTAGTAAGATTTTTGGTAAGAGAGGTGTGTCATGCGTCAGTTCATGCCAAGTTGTAGGCAAAACAGGACCACAGAATAACAAAAGTGAACACTGAGGAAACTTTCTGCAATGTTGATATATTTCTATACAGTGAACTTTCCATTCTACACCTGCTTAGGTACTTTTGCTGCAAAACAATAAAACGATAGGAAAAGCAAATCTTTCCTGATATTTTCAAAACTTATATCTATAACTCTCTCTCTCTCTCTCTCTCTCTGTTTCTCTCTCTCTCTCTCTATCTATCTATCTATCTATCTATCTATCTATCTATCTATCTATCTATCTATCTATATATATATATATATAGATAGATAGATAGATAGATAGATAGATAGATAGATAGATAGTTAGATAGATAGATGAAATTGTGAACAAAATATCAGGAATCTGTCGTTAATTCTTTCTATTATTTTTCTTAATATTAAGAGATTCATCTATCTTTCATCTACATCAAATTGTGTAGCGAGAATGAGCGAGTGCGTCCCTCAGTCTGTTCCTTCACCTTTATCATGAACAAATAATGACACAAACAAGCCACAGAAGTGGAACGTGCAGCTGTTTATTGGCTCCCTGCCTGCCAACAATTCCTCCTTGCAGGATTCCACACATGACTTTAATTTAACCCCTTCTTGTATTTTAAATTTCTGAAATTTTAGCCAATTGTATTTTGTTTTTAAATCTTCAAGCTATTGATACTTTCAAATTAAAACTTCAAATTATTATCGTCAGTACTTTATCCTTTATTCTTTATTATTTTGTCCACTATAACACTGGAAGTTGGCCCCCAGTGTATCTGCCCAGTGTATCTGCCGAGTGCCACAACTCCAGAGTGGAAGATAACAGATGGATGGAAGGATGGATTCCCATAATGCCTGAAATTAATTAATTCCATTAAAAACAACAAACTTTTAGTCATCCGAACTTTTTTTTGTCATCTTATATTATCTTTAATGCACTGTCAGATTACAGTGTCTACATTTTCATTTACTTCAAACTTAAGTTTTACAAAAACAAGTACAAGTTTTGTTTTTCACCATGGAGAGCCTGATGCCACTTCAGATATAAATATAGCATGTGTCAGATTGGGGTCACTGAAGATCAATGCACACTTAAAACATGTGATGGTAAAGTGGGTTGCCAACAACCAGTCAGCAAGCTCCTCTTGTTACTATTAGCTGAATGATCGGGTCCATGAATTTGGAAGGTTAAATGCCTTTCCTTGAAGTGCTGGGTCCTAAATGTTCTTTAGAACATAAAGATGTTTATTACATGCTAGATCTTAGAGAACTAAAAAAAAAGGGATACACTCCACCAAACCTGTAAATCAAATTACTATAAGCTGCTTAGAGAAAATGAATGAATGCTTTTGAGTTAGTATAGTACCATGCATACAGATAGGCCTAGATTATCCTAAGCCCTAAGCCTCCATAGCTATTAAACTGTATTCAAAACACTTTGAAAACCCATACTTTAAAACCACAAGTACATACTTTCCTCCATATTTAACCCATTGATGCACTGAAATACACACATATACACACACTGAAGTGAACACACTTGCCCGAAGCGGTGGGCAGCCTAGTATATGGATCCTGGGAAGATATTGGGGTTAGGTGCCTTGTCCAAGGGCACTTCAGCCATAGTAGTTGGTAAGACCAGGCTCCTTAACCTCAACGACACATACAGTAGGCACTGTTTGTATTAAATAAAGTAATTTAATATTAATTAAATATAGTAATTTTACTGTCACTAGTCATCAAAACCAAGAATTGTCAATCCTCCTGTATTTCTCTCATCTAATTTGCACCGCTTCTAAAACACTGAAGCGAGTCTAAAGTTTCCGTGTGAACTGGCCTTTTTCAATGTCAGACTGATTACAAATTACCATCTTCAGTGAGAGAATATAAAGCAATAGAGCTGCCTGTCTGTGTCACTAATGGTTACTGATGGATATGGACTGGAAATCAGAGTTCTTGTGTGAGGTCACGATGGCCAAATACCACGCTCGCTTGTTATGTACGACGAGCATAACTAGCTTACATCACAGGCATATTTCGTAAAAAGGAAAGCAATGAGTCAGCATAGATTGTTTGTCTCTTTCAGTTTCCTGCATTGTTACAGAAATGAAATAGTTCAGGTTTAATTCAGATCCTCCACCCGGAAAAACCCTTTATAAAAACGAAAGCGCAACTAAAACTAACAGAGTTTTATAAACAAACTCAATGATTTGGCTTTTTAATTAATGATGTGCATTTGAGATATCTCATCTCATCATCTTCCGCTTAATCCTCTACAACTGTATACAAGAAGAGCTGCCAGGGTTAAAACTATTCAATGTCTGGAATGACCGAATCAGACTTCTTCATTCTCACAGAACTAATCTAGATACGTTTTATGGTAGTTATAGACTACTAATTGTTACAGTTTGGAGAAGTCCCATTCCTGTCCCTTTTTGGAGAAGTCCCTTTCCTGACTGTGTCTCTGTGCGAATGCATTTGGTGAGATGGACTCTGACTGAACTCTGACCTCAGACATAAACCCTTAGTAGGAAGCCTGGAAGCTTTAGACCTACACTTTCAGTAAACTTAGAAGAAACTGGGGTTAAAGAACCAGCCTTACGACCTGAAGAAGTTTTATTCTCTGTCCCAACAAGTACTGTGGCTGAAGTGCCCTTGGGCAATGCACCTAACCCTAACGGCTCCGTGGGGGCTGTGTACAATGCTGCCCAACGCTCCAAACATATGTGCTCACTTCACTCAGTTTGTGTATGTGTGCATTTCACCGCATGGACGGTTTAAATGTGGAAGACAAATTTCTCTGTGTATAAGCACTGTAGGCAAAACAGATATTGTTTAATGGTAATGAGTGTCAGTATACAATTTGCCAAATGCATTTAAATTGTACTTTAACGTTAACCTGATTTTATTACGTGTATCTTTTTAAAATAAGTAGTATGATGTTTAACAAGTAAAAAAATATTTATTTCTTTTTTTAATTCAGATCGTAGAAGTATCACACTTCAGAACAAAAGGTAATGTATGATGACAGGTTCACATCTGTACTGCATAACAAATTCTACCTGCGCAGGTGTGTACACCTCACTGAGGTATGCTTGTATCACAGAGAGAACACCAGGAACAATAATTCTATGCACATAGGTGTGTGCATATCTTTTAATATGGGTCACTAAGGCTTTAACTAACTATTACTGAACCCTGTGCAATTCTAGTCAGTGCACTATAAGACTTAAACCCTTCAAAAAGTGTTTTCAATTATTTACCTCAAGAAGCCACAACTAAAAGCCTGAAACACAGCTGAGGCTACTTTGCCCCCTGTGAGGAACAGTCTCTCACCTGCACATGGTGTACCCAATACCAACTCTTTCATTAATTCTTAATAGAAGCTGAGGTGTGGAAGAGCACATCGGTACATGCCGTTCACACCGAAAAGACGGAACAATTAAATGTAACTGGCTGACTGATAAAAAATTGATGGACATGATTACAGCTGCACTTTTTACTTTCTCACCACAGTCTGGGCTAAAAGATTAGTTTTGATAAGCAGATCATAGAGAATGAACAGAGGAAGATGAGATGAAGATGTGAGAATAAAATGTAAGAATGTAGGGACCTGCTGTAGTTGTGCACGGTCCCTGAAGCGTCACGGGGCGACGTCACTTTCTGATGACACCGCCGTTTTGCCTGTCACTGGCCATAATGGATCTGCACATGCTGTTTCACTGCATGCACACATGCTCTGCTTAAAGGGAACGAACCAATATTTCTCAACTGATTCCACAGCTAAATTTTTTAGTCGCACACTACATGGCCAAAAGTATTTTGGCACCAGAACGAAAATAATATACAAACTGTAGTCCATCTGATTCTTTACATACGTTGATAGTCTCCCTAACTCTGTACTTTTTTGCTTGAGACCACCACAGAGCAGATATTATTTGGGAGATACTAGCCTGGTGGTGGTGTGTAGGTGTGTGTTGCACTACTATAAATGGATCAAACACTGCTGGAATTTTTAATATCATGTACACGCTTTACTCTGCACCTAGGGGTTCCCCATGCCCATCCTGGGGAGAATGTTTTGAGTGCTGGGCAGATACACCCAGGACAGGGTGCCAAATATCTCTGGGCACACACAAACTCACATAGACACACAAACCAAATAGAGGGGAATTTTATTCAGAGCAGCCAATTTACCTTGAATTTATGTTTTTATACTCTGGGAGGAAACTGTAAACCCACATAGACATGGAGAGAACATGGCCATAACAACTTCCACTCTACTGAAAAGTCATTATACAAGTCTATGGAAATGTTTGCTCATTCATTGAAAAGTGCATCAGGATTAGACACTGAATGTAGACCTGCAGTCTACGTTCTAGTTCATCCCATTGTTTAGTGGAGCTGAAGTGAGAGCTATGTGTAGGCCAATCAAGTTCTTCCATACCAAACTTAACCACCAATACCTTCATCTCCATAAATTTTGCTGTGTGCACTAGAGCACAGTCATTCAGTCTGTGATGACACATCACAGTTATAAAGCCTTAAACAACTACCCCTGGCATATTTGTCCATAAACACTGTCCTTCACCACTTATTTATGAAAGCAAGAAGATTATAGGTTCCCACATTGTCAACCTACAAATCTGTTTAAGGAACAATCTACATAAATAAAAAGTGAAATTGCCATTATTGCTTCAACACACAGGCAGACCTTCTATACTGTGAGAGGTTATTAGATCACAGATTCATATTACGTATCCCTCAGCTCAGAGAAAATTCGATAATGATACACTCCCTGCAAAGGATACATTACTTTGATCACCAAATCCATCAAACCATCATGTTACTACCCATTTTCCTGCCTTCCATGTTGTGTGAATTCCTGTACTCTTTTGTTTAATGCTAATATTACCCATCATTTGTATCCATACTGCTCTTCATTATAGAAAAATAAGCCTTGAAGATAACATAGACTATGAGATATCATGATAAATCACTGATATTCGTTTCTGACCATCCAAGAAAAATACATATTCATATGAAATAAAAGTAAAGGTTTCTGATAAATCTATTCGATATTTAAGAATAAACCCAGTGGGTATACCCAATGATATAGGTGTTTATTAATAATAATAATAATAATAATAATAATAATAATAATAATAATAATAATAAGCTACCACGAGGCATTTGGTAAACCTCCTGGCAGACAAACATGCATCAGCACAATTATGTTTATTAAAAGCTTGTTTAATTTGATTCTTATACTTAATGATGTGTATTCCATAACGCTTAGTACATCCCAACGTTATAATAACATAAATAGAAGGCACGAAAAGCGCGCACTGGGTTCTATAGGTGGATCCGCTGGCGCACGAATGAGAAACACTCACCGATCTCTTCTTTCTGATGGCGTTTTTTTTTTTATTCCGTCGAAATTGATACAAAGCCTTTTTTTTTACCAAAACATGAACACGAGTGTTGGACAGACTGGAGATCCCCGCGCCACCAAACTGCCTTTGATTTGTTGCGGCTGTTTAGAGATTTGCGCGTAAAGAACGCAGCATCCCGCGAACTGACTGCGTTCAGGCGGATCGCTCACTGACAGCTCGGCTCAGCTCAGCTCAGCTCAGCTCAACTCAGCTTAGCTCAACTCAGCTCAGCTCAACTCAGCTCAGCTCTGTTCTATAGGCATTCACACCGCGCCGCGCCGCCAAAAACTAGCGTCTCGATTCTTCTGCACGTAGCCAGCATGCAGGGTCCCTCCCTCCTCCGACCCGGGGGCGTGCACAGTGCGGCGGGAGCGCGCAAAGAGAGGCATGCGCTCGTGGATCGCGCACCGAGGCTGAGTGGGCGACAGCGGGAGCGCGCTTCAGCCCAGTGAAGGAAACGCTCTTGGTTATTATGACGTCATGCATGACGCCCTGCTCCCTATGTCTTTCTTTGTTGCAGATTGAGCGAATACCACCAGGTTATGAAATACATTCTTTCATTATCTTTTGCTTTGTCCTATATTAGGGTCGCGGGGGGGGGGGGGGGGGTTCCCCCATGCCCATCCAGGGGAGAACGTTTCGGGCGCTGGGCAGATAGACCCAGGACAGGGCGCCAACCTATTGCTGGACACACACTCACTCACACAGACACACTCCATATGGGGCAATTTGGAGAACTCAATTGACTTGATCCATGTTTTTGGACTGTGGGAGGAAACTGGAGAACCCGGAGGAAACCCACGCTGACACGAGGAGAATATAAATGGAATGAGAACATGGAATGGTTTTAAAGTACAGTATGTAATTATTCATATTGTTGAGTTTATAAAAAAAGGACAGAGAAAACATGACCAAAAAAACACTACAAAATCTTGTAGATAGAATTCTCAAAAGAGTGTAGGCTGTCATAGTAATAGGATGACCAATTTAAAGTGTTCTATGCTGATTATGACTTTAACTCTGAGTATAAGATGTTTTATATATATATATATATATATATATATATATATATATATATATATATATATATATATATATATATATATATATGTGTGTGTGTGTGTGTGTGTGTGTGTGTGTGTGTGTGTGTGTGTGTGTGTGCGTCTGGAAAATACAAATAGAGCATGTTTATGGATTAAGTCATGGCATGAAGAATAAAGGATGTTTAAGTCATAGATGCATCAACCACATATTTATATGCCTACCACGATAAAAACAGTACACCTGCTTTTGTTCAAAACACAGTACAGTGAAATCAACTCACGCCCTGGGATTTACAGCTATATGCACAAAACATTTTAGGTTTCTGTTTTAGTTTTTCATAAGCTCTTCAGGTTTCATTTGACTAATTATTTTTTGCCAAGTTCTGATTACATAAAAATAATGTGACGTGCAATAAGCCTTCAATATGCTAAAGTTTTTGTTTCGTTTTAAATGTTATTTCATGGTAATTAAATACTTTTTGAATACCAAAATGCCTAAAGTGAATTAGACAAGAAATAAATGACTGGATGATTATGTTAATTACATTGTATACCAGACTAAACTATTAAAGTTAACTAAATAACCTTTATAGGACAGTGAAAGGAATGAACACTTAATAGACTGTTCTGCTGTCCACATTAAAAGTAGAAATTTATAATATGTGTAGTGTGTTTATTTTAATATAAAGACAAAGAGTTATAAAAAAATAATATTCTTTTTAAATGTACCTTTAAAAATAAATTCCTTAAAGGAATCTAACCTGATTTCAGTTCAATGAAACCAGATCTGGTTGAATTCAGGAAGAGCGTTCTCATCAGTAAGTGTGGGGAACACAGAGGGCACACTTGGTGCAGGCGTGTATACTTGTGCCAGTGCATGCCAATGAGCTGGCTGTGACAAGCTAGCTTTGTGCAAGATCCAAGTGGGTGGCATCATGTGACCTTGTGAATAGGGAGCTGAAGGCGGCCCAGGAGATGTGAGTGCCGATGACTGCAGAAGCTTAATGAGCCTGGCACACGGGTAATAGTGTGCTACGCACTCTGCTGTCATGTAGAGCTTAAAGGAGGCAGGCAGCCAGGGCATGGTTACAAACTCCATACAACTTTAACGAACAACGAGGCTTCTACATCTGAATTTAAATGTATTTAAATTTGTATAAAACTTTTTGCTCATAGTGCAACATCAGCATGTTTTTTACCTTAGAAGAATAGATAGAATTATGATAACACTACTTTGGTTAATTGATGTTTTATGACAAACTTCTTATAAATAAGTCTTATAAAAGTGTGTGTGTGCTTTGCACATAATAAACATATATATATATATATATGTATATATATATATATATATATATATATATATATATATATATATATATATATATATATATATATATATATATATATATATATATATAAGTTGTTTTATTTGGTGTTTTTTTTTTGTTTCTTTTTCCAAAAACAACCCATCAAAATATGACCAATTACTTAGAAATGGACGTTTACACCCTTTACACCAATTTCATTACAAGTCCATGCAAAGCCAAGCTGAGAAGAGGCCAACCTATAACAGTGGCATCAGTGCTTCTGAAGCCATGATACAAAGGAGTTGTTTATCTACCAGTGGGGCCTGTATCTGTGTACACAGCAACCGTTTCAGCCCTCCACAAGCATGTTGACTGTAAATAACTTTCTTCTGCAATGTCAACTGAGAACGAACAAAACTTAAAATGCTTTGCATTTAGAACTCATGCATGCATGGCTTGTAGCGCTTTGTTTTGAGGGGTGATAGATTTTAGAATTTCAAGGTCACTTTTTAGAAAAAGATTAAGAGATAAAAACAAATTAGTTTCTAGTGTTTTAGTGATTTTAAAAAGGTACTTAAATGCAAATCACACAAAGTATACACTACATATACAAAAGAATTGAGACATGTACATGATGAACGTCATGACATACATTGTAAATGATTTAGACCCCCATGTTTTATCCATGATTTGTCTTTTAGAATCAGACAAAAGTCGACTGATGTACATTAAATTAATGAAATTATATTCTGATGCCTTTTGCATGATGGCCATGTCATATATCATATCTGTGCTTGAATTACTTATTTAAAGATAAACCAAAAAATGTAATGATTATTAAGTTCTGATTAATGTGTTATAGTGAGAAAGAATGTTATAGTAAGAAACCATAAGTAATTTATATATGTACTGATTTGATATGAATTAAAATTTTACAGACTTAATCATTTTCAATTTCAATTGGCATTATGTAAAAAAAATAATAACATTGACCTTTATTCAGCGACCTCTGCTGTTCGGTGAATTTGTTGGTTCTGTGTTATCAGTAAACTCACTAAGCACATTTACAAACACCGTCGATTGTTTCATGGTAGTTTAGAGGCTCTGGTTTTGGAATATTAATCAGAAGGTTAAAAGTTCAAACCCTGAGTCCAACAAAAAATTGCCAGTGTTGGCCCTTAGGCAAGACCCTTCACCTTCATTGTTCCATTAGTGATTTATTATGATTTATTATATAAACCCTGCCTTATGTATAACCCTGCATTCTGACTTTATCATTAAGTTGGGATAATTGTAAGTTGCTTAGAATAAAACATCTGCAAAGTGACCTAATGTAATAATTATGGATTTATACACACGCATACGACACTTGCATGTTTAAAAAGTATAATTGCAATGATATAGATGGTGTATGTCTTGTATATTGTTCTAAATAGCACCAAAAGGGTTAAAAAGGTTTGTTGTGATGCCAACAGTACATTCTGCATAAGACAACTTATGGTCATTAAAGCATGCTTAAAATGATTTACTGCAGGTTATAAAAGAAAAAGACACGCTGCTTTTGTTATTGAAGCTATTAATTTCTTTGAAAGAACAGGGTTTTTTTTTATTAAGCCAATCCCTGCCTTTGCTTTCTGCTTTTTTGCCACATAAATGGTGGTGACGAAGGTTTTTTTTTAAAGTATTTTGTGATTCATTTCCTTTTCTGAGTCACAAAAGTACCGAATTTGACACACAACTGGCAGGGAGCTCGCAGGTCAGGCTTTATTATTTTTTATGTTTGTTATTATTGTCATGGATTATTTTGGTACATAATAGACCAATTGAGCATTTACGTCATAGTCTCCTGACCTTCTTTCTCCCTCTTGTGTTGAAGTGTCGGCATTGCACAACTTCATACATAAACGTTTCTGTACAGAAGACAGAGCCATAACTATCCTGGCTTTTAAAGCCTAAGTTTCCTTAAATCTATTCTTTAAATTGTATTCTGAAGAGATCCAGGTCTGAATTATCTAAGAAAAACATCAAGTTTTATTATCACCTGATTCAATCATATATGATACAAGATCACGTCACAAACCTGTAGAGTAGAATAAATACAACGAATTATTTCATTAAGATTTCGACCTCCACTTAACTTACTCTGAGCATTAAAATGTATGAGTACATAAGAATAAATCTGCAGTGCTTTGTGTTGTCCTCTAGGTTGCAGCAAATACCTTAGAACAGAAATTAGTGCTGCATGATTTTAATGATACCAATCAGTTCCTTCTTTTTCTCAGCTGAAGCCTAGAAGTCATAAGACCATAATGCATTCTGTGTTCTGTGTGTGTAAATCATTTTTAATTATATATTTGCAAAGAAATAAAAATTATTGCTTCATTTTTTAATATTTACAAAATTATTCATTTTGATTTTTTTTTTAAATACAATTTGGAGACTTGCCACCCAGATGCACACCCAATCCATCAGAATAGGGGCAATTTAGAGCAGTCAATTGACCTTGAATCCATGTTTGGACTGTAGCTGGAAACTGGAGAACACACACATGGTCAGAACCTGCTGCAGGCTTTATGGGTATGTTCTCCAGCAGAGATTCACGACAGTATTTTATGCTTACATAGTTCATTAACTACATGAATAAATTAAATAATAAAATGAAGCCATATCTTTTCAAATATTATGTTTGTATGTTTTGATTCTATTCACCTGTTGCTATGGTTTCTGTGGAAATTATCCCCACACGAACTGATTGAAGCCACAGATGGCGTTTGGACTCAGAGCGTTTATGAGGATATTTAGCTGTGCTTACTGTAACTGTTTTTTTTCAGTAGTGCAGTTATATTGCCTGTTAAAGCAACGTTCAATTACTTATTCTCTTATTTTAGCTTCTATTTGACCAGAATTAATTTTAATATTTTAGTAATGCTTTCAGATCTAAAGTAAAGATGTTTCAGAAGCTCTTACTCTTCCATTAAAAGAGAATACATAAAGACTTATAATAATTAATAGATTTTCCCTATTATATGTAGAACTAATTGCTTGTAATACACAGAGATCCTGTAAGTAATGCCTTTAAATGCACTTATGGATTAAGATAAACTGCAGTTCGTCATTATTAGTGGTTACATGGCCTCCGGTGGGGCGGCATGATGGCATAGTAGTCAGCACGCTCGCCTCTTAGCATTGTTCTCTCTGGGTTCTCCTGTTATTTCCCACAGTACAAAAACACGGATTCAAGTAGAATCGGCTGCTCTATGTTGCTCTTGTCACTACGCAGTGTGTGTCAGTGTAAGTAAATATGTGCCAGACGATGGACTGGCACCCTGTTTGGGGTTACGTAGTCAAGATAACAGTATAAGATGGCTTCCTGTGACTTTTTGGAGCCATTCCTGAACTAAGATTCAATATCAGTGTTACATAATATGATTTTGGATATATTTCAGCCTATTTTAGCAGCTTTCATTATATGCTAAGTGCTGATTTGTGCTTTGTGATAGTTCATTTAGGTATTAATATTTAGAAAGTCTATGTCAACACACATTGTTTGACCTCATACAAGTTTCATTTTGAATATTGTAATGCTACCACTGAACTCATCTCCTGTTACCAAAATGGCTTAAATACAAACATGAATTGCTGATGAACAGTTTCAACCCATCGTATCAACCTACTTTTTTATTTTTTATTTTTCTCTCTTCATTTTATTCGCATTTTACAACAAAGTTTACAGAAAACTAGCAAACTGTTTATTTTCCCTGAGACTAACAATAAATCTACAGGAATCTCTACATCTATTTATCATGTGTGGAGTCACACTCCATTTCCCATGTTCCCCTGTCCTAGCAACTATTTTCCACTTGATTTGCACTATGGTTGCTATATCACATAAAAGGAAACGACATAATAACTAATAAAGCACTGTGTTTGTTGGATGTGACTCATTTGTTATTGTCTTTATTTCATCCTCTTCCAATGTACTACAGGCATTACCACTAATCACTGTCAAATTCTAAAGAAGCAAACCTGCCTTATTTCTAAATTTAACTCCTACTTAAATTAACAGAATAATATTAGTACTTGTTCTCCCCGTGTCTGCGTGGGTTTCCTCCGGGTTCTCCGGTTTCCTCCCACAGTCCAAAAACATGGAACAAGTTAATTGAAATCTCAAAATTGCCCCCTATAGAGTGTGTGTGTGTGAGTGAGTGTGTGCCCAGCGATGGATTGGCGCCCTGTCCTGGGTCTATCTGCCCAGCGCCCGAGACGTTCTCCCCTGGATGGGCATGGGGAACCCCACCGCGACCCTAATAGAGGATAAGCGGGAGATAATGAATGAATGAATGAATATTAGTACTATGCACATATCCAAGTGTTTGGAGATATGAAAAAATATTTCGTTTTTTAGTATTTAATAGGGAAATTCCCACTAATATAATGATAAAACATTTGTTATTGTAAAATGTCGACGTGTAAACGTGATTTAAAGAAAGCTGTATTTTCTTTTTACACTTCAGGCTTGAAAGGAAACCAAATCCTGTGGTATGTTCGTAAGCCAGGTGGGATTTACTCATTGTTTGTCTTCATCTCTCCAGGCTGTTGAGTTCTTTGTTAAATAAATGAGGTAGAGCGCCATGAGCAAACATGATTCACACACCACTAACTGCTAATCCACAAAAACCTTTTCCTGGCTCGATGGCTTTCTGCTGTTTGCTTGTGTTTTTTTAATATCTGATGTGTGTGTGTGTGTGTGTGTGTGTGTGTGTGTGTGTGTGTGTGTGTGTGTGTGTGTGTGTGTGTGTGTGTGTGTGTGTGTGTGTGTGTGTGTGCGTGTGTGCATGCGTGTGTGTGTGTGTGTGTCATTAAGGCTGGCATGTCTCCTCCAGCTGATAGACTGATGGTAACAATATCTGTTTACAAACTATGTACAGCAAAAGGGCACAGCAGAAACAGAAGGCACACACCAACACCAGTACACACACACACACACACACACACACACACACACACAGACACACACACACACACACACACACACACACACACACACACACACACACACAGTTGTGTTAAAAATAATCTACTGCTTTGTCAGTTATTATTACTATGAATAATTAATAACATTATTTAACAGTACTATTACATTCTATCTCATCTAATTATCTTGACAGCTTAATCCTCTACTAGGGTCATCCAGGACAGGGCACCAATCCATCACTGTGCACACACTCAATTAACCAATTGAATCCATATTTTTTCACTGTAGAAAAAAATGTAAACCCCCCCCCCCACCCCCATCCCCAAAAAAACCCTCATAGACACGAGAACAAACCAGCGAGTTTAGAATATGAACCTGGGTCCCTAGTCCTCCAGCTATAATATTGGCCATATTATTATATAAAAATACTAATTATATTGCTACTATTATATCTTTCACCCTTATAACAGAAACAGGGTTTGGAAAAAGGCTGGGAAGGTCATGGTTTGTCTCATGAGTCATGATACATCACACCTTACATCACACACACATAATACATCACACCTTAAAAGGCATTAACTATAATCTCCATGTCCAAATAAATGTATGCTATAACAAAAGAAGAAGGCATGACAACATGATTATCAACTGCCAAGTATTAATGAGCCGATTCTTGGTTTAATGAGAAAGACAAAAGCTTTGTGAGTTTGAATGTTTTTTTTAAAAATCATAGTACTTTAGTATAATAGAGTGCTGATTATGATCCCACCTCTACACGGTGCAAAGTGCTTATAGCAGTTTAACTTGGTTTATCTTCCTTCCTCAAGGATGACCACCAAAGTATTAATAGAGTTATAAAAAACAATACAACAATAAAGCTTGTATGTAGTAGTAATCATATAACATTTAGGGTTTGTTTTATATTTTTTGTGCCCAGAAGTACTAGCATACTTTTTGTGCAGGGCAGCCTTAAAAGACCCACATAGCCATGAAGGGCCTAAAAAATCATCAGGTGCATTCCCTTCATTTACTGCTTCTCCTCCTCACATAGTCTTAAAAAGCATGCAGGAAGGCAGGAGGAAGTAGCTCAATTGTTCAAGCTCATCTCCAGCCAGAACCTTCCTTCCCATGAGCCACCGAGCAGGAAATTTGGATATTGCAGACACACCCAGAAAAGAGGCCAGGAGACAGACTCCCTGCAGCCTCCTCACCCATCTCTCAGACTGTGCAAGAATAGAACAGTAAAGGGTAAGTGGAAATTATGTTCGGGGTATGTGTGTGTGCTTGCATGCTTGTATGTGTGTGTGTAGGTGTTTGTGTCAGACAGAGAGAGAGAGAGAGAGAGAGAGTGCACAAGGAAGAGAAAGTGCAGGGGTGAATGCGTTTGCTGTCTCACATAAGCACATGTTTAAAGAGTTTCCTGACAGATTTTTGTTTCTTTTTACTTATGTAAATTCATAGTTATGCTGCTGTTGACTTGTTCACTAAGTCACTCCTTCATGTTTTAAAACCAGAACGGCTTTGAAGCTGTTTGCCATTTTGCAGTTTATCTAAATTAACAGTGGAAAATATTAAAGCAAAATTTCAACCTACACGCTTTTCTGTTGTGCTGCAAATATGAACCCACTTTAAACAACATACCCATCAACACATTTCTAATGATTCAGTTTGCTTGCTTTACCTAAAAGGCATTTGCATGATCTCTAAAAAAATCTGGCACATGGAGCAACATGGGGCATGGCTCAGTTGTTGCCTTGTAGTTAAGGAACCAACCCTATGACCTGAAGGTCCCCGGTTTGATTCCCAGTCTCAACGATTAGTATGGCTGAAGTGCCCTTGGAAAAGTCACCTAACCCCAATTGCTCTCCAGGCGCCGTGTTCAGGGCTGCCCACCGGGCTAGCCACGTGTGCTCACTTTACTCAGTGTGTGTATATGTGTGTTTCACTGCATGGATGGGTTAAATGTGGAGGAGAAATTCCTCTGTGTATAAACATTACATTACATTTAGTCATTTATCAGATGCTTACAAATGATAACATTACAAGTCAGAAGTTATGCACAAAAGCAACTGTAAATTCATCAAACCTGCCCCCCCCCCCCTTTTTTTTTTACAACAGGTATTTGTTAAAGAGATGCGTCTTCAGTAGTTTCTTAAAACTGCTTAGTGATACTGCCTTACGGACAGAGTTGGGAAGATCGTTCCACCATTTTGCAGTGGTGAACACCACGGAGTGAGAATTAGCTCCTCGGTGAGGTGGAATCGCCAGGCGGCAAACACTGTAGGCAAATTAGATCACTTTATCACTTTACTACTTTTAAGAGTTTTAATGTGGCAGCAGTTTAAGGTATATAATTTCATACCTTAAACTGCTGCCACATTTGATGGTTGCATAATTTTGTAGATAAACTGTTTTTAGATAATAAGAAAGCATTATAATACTTTATAGTTTTTTAAATAGTTTTCCACAAAGTGTAAAAATGTCTCAGCATCTCCAAAATAGTAGAACCAATGTTTTAATCTGCTGTAATCCACAAAACAATTTTTTTAAATCCTGCTCAAAGCAAACCTGAGCAGCAGTGTGGACTTTACAATCTAATGCTATTAGATTGATTTATGTGTACTAAAGGCACGTGTAGTAGTACTTAACAAATATTACAGGGAGTTTTAATACAGTTTAATCCGAAAGTATATTTCATCTAACTTAAAAATTTGTTTAATATTTAGTTATTTTTATTCTCTTTTGAACAATTTAGGAAACATTTTACATGTGGTGTATGTTTTGAACAAAAATCATTAGTTAAATAATAATAAAATATATGATATAGATTCAGTAAAGATGACAATGGTGCGAACTCCACTATTGTTGAAGCCAGCTTCTTTAAAGCACATGCTGTTCTGTTTAGCACCAACCTTTTACTGATCAACCCAATGTGGGTGAGCCTTCATCGTTACGCTGGGAAACCACACGCCTGCTGCCACAATAAAGAGAGAACCAAGCCTCGCCAAGAGGATTACACAACCGGTGGTGTGACTGCCTCAGTACAAAAGATTGAGTGATGGGGAGTGGGGGAGCGAGAGAAAAGAACCGAAAAAGAATAAAAGGTTGAAGTGAGGGCAGATAGCTTAAGCAACACAAAGGACCTACAGCGAGAGCCAATGTTATCTGGACACCTGACCATCACATTCTGTTCCAAAAGCATGGGCATTGATTCAGTTTTGTAACTAGAGATGTTCTTTAATTAAGTCTTTTTTTATAGTTAAATGTTTCATTGTGAAGTCTAGGAAACATCGTGCATTAAGATTTGAGGCCTGACTTGCAATTCAGGTGCTGAGGCTGAGGTCGGGGTTCTGTATAGTTCACAGAGCCACAGTAAAGTATTACTAACCATGCTCTGCACCAAAATACAGACATGTTACCGAAAAAAGGCTGGGGAACCCAAGAAACCCACACGGACATGGGGAGAACATTAAACCTGATTCCCAAGTGTTGAGAATGTGCTAACCACTTTGCCACCATGCCACAAATAATTTTTTTTTTTTAATTATTTTGACTGTATTCTTTACAATTCTATATACAGTATATTAAACAACTCCCTTTTACCCCCTTCTTTGCCTCAATGGGACCCCAAAGTCATACTCTGTCATACTGTTTCTAGAATGTTTTTTCTTGTGCATGCCTCCAGCAGGAAGTGTTAAATACAGCTGGATTTGCTTTGGCATTATTCCCTGTCATTCTTTTGTACTTGTGGCTTGAGTTTAATACACACACTATGGAGACAGGCTCATATCTCCATCAATGACCTGTAATTCATTGTAATGTAATGACATTTTGCAGACAATTTTATCCAAGGCAATTTATACCAACATGAAGCAGAGCACAGGGTCAGTCAGGATACAGCACCCCCTGGAGCAATGAGGATTAAGTACCTTGCTTCAGTGCCCTTATTAGTAACTTTGGTGGATTTTGAATTTGAACCTCCAACCTCTAGGGTGAAAGCTCAACACTCTTACTATTGAGCTACTATGCCCTTAATCCTTAATAATTCCTGTGCTATTTAACTGAAATCATGTTTCCCAGATAAATGCCTCTTGTTCAGTGTATGAATATAAAGCTTGTTCATTTCCATTCCAATTTGCAAAAGGTCAGTTCTAAAATGCATTTATTTACACGCCTGTGCACACACCATGTTCCCCTGTACACCATGATTCAAATAGAGGTTAAGAACAAGAAGAAAGGAGTATTCCTTTAAGAATTTTAGTTTACTTTGCCTCAAATGGAATTGATTCTTTGACATTCTGCTTCTGCCAAGCATATCAAATAATCCTGCACCGCTCTGTAGAATGTAGCCAACCTTAAGATGACTACAGTGCACTTTTAAATGAGTTGCTGTAGCTTTAACTATGCTAAAAAAATTATTATATTTACAACATGCAGATAAAACAGAGGATCAAACATGTTTTTTTTTTTTTTTTTTTTTTACAGTTCTAATATATGAGTAAAGGCTTAGTATGTTGCATAACCCTGAACTGTCATTTAAGGCTGCATTCAATCCAGGCATTCTCATGTTCCTGGTTTCTTCGGGGTAGTAGACATAGGAACACCTTGTCCTTGATGGAATTTTCATTTCAATCCCAGAAACAAGTTTTGGATCATCAATTGTAGCCAGCTCAAATTGTTCTGAGATCAGTGTTTGGAGATCAGTTCTAAATAGTCAATTTTATTAGTGAATATAAATCCCAACTGATGTTGGCGGCTCTCCAGCTAATAGCTGTGTCTACTCCCACTTCTTTCTAATGAAAAGCAACTTTATGACCCCCTTCTTTTGTTTGGTCGAAGCTCATTCTCAGTCCTGGTCTGTCTGCTGAGGAATATAGCGCTGCCTGCACTGAGTGGATCCACAATGTGCTGTCTATGCGCCTGTCTAAAACATTGGATAGAGAAGCTATTCTGCTCTGTCTAAAGCCTAATGCAAGCCCACTGATTCATTCCCAGCAGACGTTCCTAGGGATAAAGTAAGGTTTGTTTAGAATTGTAAGAAAGAAAGTTGAGCCAGAACTCATTTATTGTCCTGAACAAATTTACATTATTAGATAAGTTTTAAACTCAACAAATAAGTATAGGCCAGAATGAAAATTTCAAGTCTGGGTTACTAGCTTTTCATATTAAACCTGTCCTAAACTGCCGATTGCCTAGATCCCCCTTATGTAACTCTAGTTTAGGATCAAGTGGTCAAAATAATGAGATTGTCAATGATAATGTTAAGATTGCATTGAATACTAAATACATAACATATAAAAAATGAATATCAGAATTACAGCTACCACTCTGTGTGAGTGAGTCATAGACATGAGTCATTTAAAATAATATACTTTCTGTCATTATGTCATGTTTAGTCAGATATTGTTAGTTTCTTTACTGATGTATCACTAATCACATAATATACAGTAAATGAGAGAGGGATTGTGAGGTGGTTAAACTAGATATCCTGCACTACACAATATACAAAACAGCTATTTGTTGTTATAAGGTATCAGACAATGTTTCTGCTAGTTATGTTGTGTTATGTATTTCTCTTTACTGAAACGGATTCGTCTTCATTGGGTTTCATGAAGTTCTTAGGTCATTATCTTCCACTTAATCCTACACTAGGATCATGGTTTACTGTTCTGTTTTGGTTTTCATAAATGAACAAACCCTGGATTATTATGCTTTCTCAGCTCTTTAGAACTTTGCCCTGGACCTGTTTTGACAGTTGCAAAAATAAAAATGTATTTTTATTTCCAAAGGCCCAGTGTTCAGATCATGGATTGATAAGTAGCCTTTGGTTTTTGATTTTGGACTTACATGCTTTATTTTTGGAAATAAGAAAACAAAAAATGCCTTGACCTAATAGCCTGTGTCCGTTTATTCATTTCCTCATCCTAATCAAAGTCTTGGAAGGTGCAGGAGCCTGAAGGAAATCACCCTGGATAGGTCACCAGTCCATCAAAAAGACACAAACACTAAGAGAAATGTAGTGTTTCTAACTACCTGTCCTACATGTTTTAAACTATGCAAGGAAATTGTTTGTGTGTGAGTGGGGTGTGTGTGTGTGTGTGTGTGTGTGTGTGTGTGTGTGTGTGTGTGTGTGTGTGTGTGTGTGTGTGTGTCGTGTGTGTGTATGTTTGTGTTAAGGATGTCCTTTGTTTAAACACGTGTTGACATGTGCAACAGGAAGGCAATGTGTTTTGTTTAGTACAAACACCCAGTAAGACTTAAATAGCAGTCTTTTGTTAAATTTAGAATTTGGGTTCTTTAACACTGAGCAACTTAAAACCCCTAAGCAGTTTACCCCAAAACCAAATTCTGATGCTGAACTGTTTACCTTTTAAAGGAAAAAAACATATTCATGAGAGCATATGAAAAAATTGAACAACGGTGGGTAGAACATTCATTCATTCATTCATTATCTTCCGCTTTATCCTCTATTAGGGTCGCGGTGGGGTTCCCCATGCCCATCCAGGGGAGAACGTTTCGGGTGCTGGGCAGATACACCCAGGACAGGGCGCCATTCCATCGCTGGGCACACACACACTCACACAGACACACTCTATAGGGGGCAATTTTGAGAATTCAATTGACTTGATCCATGTTTTTGGACTGTGGCAGGAAACCGGAGAACCCGGAGGAAACCCACGCAGACACGAGGAGTACATGGAAATTCCACCCAGATGGGGAATCGAACCGGGAATCCCTAGCGCTGAGAGGCGAACGTGCTAACCACTAAGCCACCGTGCCGCCTGAGTAGAACATAATCAGTATAAATAAAAGTACCATATAATATAATAAATATAGTAAAGTAATGTGTTACATTTTACACTTCAACACCTTACAATCATACTAGCTTCATTCACCACCCAAATAATATCTACTCTGACATGTGGGGAACATTACAGGACGGAGAAAAACAGACCTTTAAAATATGCACAATATGCCGAAAAACACAATTGGAGAATTACATTACATTAATTAAGTGCATTTATATGGAAGGTGGATCTAATAAATAAATCTTTATATTGAACCAATAAGATGTATTTAACAAAATAGCCAGTGAATGTTGTGAAGTATTTTTAGATGAAATAATATTCCATACTACATTTCAAATTTCTTTTTGTGCACTACACAATTAAGAATCAAAGAATAACATTTACACACATTGGTTTGAAGATTAAAGACAATTTACTCTCTGCACAACAGGTTAAGAGTCTTGATTAAGTACCTTATTACACTGGGCCTCAAAGATTTTATCTACTGGTAATTTGACCACTACAAGTTTTAAACAAAGTAAAGCTTTCTAGACACAAAAACACGAGATGTTCATGTCTTTGGAGATTCAACTTCATTTACCATGTAAGCTTTAAAGGTTATACACTGCAGTTTACATTTACATTCATTAGCGGATGCTCTTTTCCACAGTGACCTACAAACATGCTTTGTTAAATTTGCCCTCCTGCTAATTCCCAAGGCAGCTAGAAACCTTATAATTAACAACTTACAAATGTAACAGAACTACATCATACCAAAGAAAAGCAAAAAAAAAAAAAGGAAAAAAATGAAAATGAAAAGGTAACGAAGTGAGTAGGTGCTGGATAATCTTTCTTTTGAAGGTGGATTGGTTATCCTGTAAAGTGTATTGATTGATTTTTGCTGCCTGCCTTTTGCATTTACATTTCCTCAAAGGTTTCTTGAACAATTCTGAGACATGCCATCACCTAGATAGGGACTGAAGCACTTTCTAATACTGATAACATTTGAAAGACATTTCAGTGTGATTTAATCATTACTGTGAAAATGTCAGGGATTTTTAATGGTTGCTTTTAATTTCAAAAATCATTTTATTATCCAAATCAATCATTCAAAAGCAAATAAACATGCAAAGTTTAGCAGTGGATGGATTAGCATAATCCATTTTCTTGACATTTCTGCTACCATTGTATGATGCACTTACAACCCCCTCACTGCTTCAAAGTATATTTTTTAATTATCAGGCAAAAGAGCAGAACTACGACTTCATTTAAGCATCAGATACAGAACATCTTTAAAATTTAAAACAAAAACATATATGATAAATGAAAAGACCCCATTGTTGTACATCATAGTAAATCTCTTAGCTTGATCAATAGCTTTACAATGAACCAGAGAACTGGTGGAATTTGTGGCGGCATGGTGGCTTAGTGTTTAGCACGTTCGTCCTTCAGCTTTAGGGATTCCCGGTTCGAATCCCCATCTGGGTGGAGTTTCCATGTCCTCCCCATGTCTGCGTGGGTTTCCTCCGGGTTCTCCGGTTTCCTCCTATAGACCAAAAACATGGATCAAGGTCAGTTCAATTCTCCAAATTGCCCCATATAGAGTGTGTCTGTGTGAGTGAGTGAGTGTGTGTGCCCAGCAATGGATTGGCGCCCTGTCCTGGGCTAGGATAAAGCGGAAGATAATAGATGGATGGATGGTGGAATTTGCAGGGTTCTACTGAGAAACTGGTATGCGCTATTGGTTTGTGCACTGCTGTATGTCCATGTGGGAGTTCGCGCCTGTGTTGACAATTCACTGCCAATTCATAGCAATGAATGTCTGACTGTTGATATCTGTCTAGGTTGTATTTAGTCCTTGATGCACCTGTGATATTCATTGCTAACCCTAACCCATAGGCACCCATAGCACGGTGGCTTAGTGCTTAGCATGTTCTCCTCTTAGCGCTAGGGATTCCCGGTTCGAATCCCCATCTGGGTGGAGTTTCCATGTCCTCCCCATGTCTGCGTGGGTTTCCTCCGGGTTCTCCGGTTTCCTCCCACAGTCCAAAAACATGGATCAAGTCAATTGAGTTCTCTAAATTGCCCCATATAGAGTGTGTATGCGTGTGTGTCTGTGTGAGTGAGTGTGTGCCCAGCAATAGATTGGCGCCCTGTCCTGGGTCTATCTGCCCAGCGCCCGAAACGTTCTCCCCTGGATGGGCATGGGGAACCCCACCGCGACCCTAATAGAGGATAAAGCAGAAGATAATGAATGAATGAATGAACCCTAACCCATCACCACTCACAACGCTGGGGACTCCAGGGTCGAATCCCAAGTTTCCACGTTCTCCCCATGTTTGCGTGGGTTTCCTCCCACAATCCAAAAACATGGATTCAAGGTAAATTGGCTGCTTCAAATTGCCCCCATAAAGTGTGTGTGTGTGTCTGTGTGGGTGAGTGTTCCTATGGATAGATAGATATCTATCTATCTATCCATAGGAACCCTTCTCCCTTCCAAACCCTTCTCCCCGGGATGGATATAGGCAACCCTTCCATGACGCTATTAGAGGATTAAGTGAAAGATGACGAATGAATGAAATCAAATGAACAACAACAAAAACAGCTATAACCCTGTGATGACCTGTAAGCGACGCTATAACCCACTTTACAGTACCAATGCACACTTTTACTGAACCCACCCGTATTTAACCTTTCCCACCCGTTTAGTGCGAGTTCCTCCTTACAGAGATGACAGACAAGGTCTAGGAGGCAAGCTTACACGGACCAATCGTGAAGCAGGGGGCGTGGCTACGTGTGGTTTAATTGACAGCAGAAGCCCGGGTTTGCGCTGTGTTTTGAGTAAGTGGGCGGGGCTTATCCGAAGTAGGCGGCAGGGGCGGGCGGAGGAGAAACTGGCCGCGGCTGGTTCTGCCGCACATAAACAACCGAGCGGAGTCTGGAGAACCACAAAGAAACGCTCTGTCAACGGGATCCACGTTCAGAGGAAGCACAGGAGTACAGGTATGCGCTCAGACAGCTGCTGTACATCTAGAAAATATAGATATCCTTTATGACAGGCTCCTCTTTAACTTGAACTTGGGACCAAGGCGTCACGGTAACAAAAGAGCGCCTCTTCGCCTCTGCGCTTCTTCATATTCCCAACCTGTAGCCTTATCTTTGTGTACTGACTGTTTTCCACATTTTAATCATATATCTTTCTTTTGATTGCTGGTCGGATTTTTTTTTTAGCTGTCTATCATCATCATCATCATCATCATCATCACCCGCTTTCCCATCCGCGCTCTGTCTGAGATGCTGCCTAGAATAAACATTATAATAATATTAATTCTAATATTTGGAGTAGATAACGTTTTGGGGAGAAAGCCATTTGGGCTGGTGTATAACATACTAGTTGATTTGGGGAAATAAAATCAAAAATCGTGTTTGATTAGTGCAACCTGACCTGTGAGGCTACTTTTTCACACCCGCGGTAAGGATCTTCTACGTGGCATGGTATGAGCGCACCCTTGCTCAGGTTTAAAGACATGAAGCCACTATAAACACAACTATAAGATAGGCAAAAAAAAAAAAAAAAATAAAAAAAAAAAATATATATATATATATATATATATATATATATATATATATATATATATATATATATATATATAGTGAAAATTTCAAAATAATACTATATATATATATACATATATATATATATATATATATATATATATATATATATATATATATAGTATTATTTTAAAATTTTCACATGTAGTTCTTAGTTGTCAATAAAATCCTGTAAAAAATGACTTGATTGCATAATGATCTGGTTTAGTAATACTCTTTAACGGTTGATTTGAGTTCTTCTCTCATTTGGAAGTCGCTTTGAATAAAAGCGTCTACTAAATGACTAAATGCAAAGAGAAATGTAAATCTCCGATTACACATGAATGATACCTGGTTGTATTGTCTGTACAGTTTCAGTACCTAATTCTTGTTTTTCTCCCACGGGGATTTAACCTCAAGAGCGAAGGACATTCAGACCAAACCTTAAAAGTGAATGTTTGGTCACATTTTACTATATGGAGTTTAGTCAGCCAATTGGCAACAAATTACTGGAACATTTTCTATTCTTTTGAAATGATACCTGTGTCAGAGAAGTTGCTTTAAAGCAGATTTGTTTCCACAAAGTGTCACTTAATGGAAACACTTTTTGTTGATGGTGCAAAAAAAAAAAAAAAAAAAAAAGATCTTTCCAGTCTTGAATGTTTACGTGGAAACTTCTTTGTAGAGAACAGACGTGTACACAGTCAAAGAGCCATCCTTCCAAATGCCAAATCTAGTGTGTCTGTGAAGTCTCTTTTCTAAATGATTTGTGGTACCTTTAATTCTGATGCATATCCAGTTTGAAGGGAGTTAATCACAGCCTCTTTTTATCAGCCAGCCAAATGCCATGTCCACAAATTCCATTTTTACTATGTAATTCTTCATAATTTTCCACACATATAGTTACACTAGGAAGCACAAAGTCATTTTAATTAAGAATACTGAAATGTATTATAACATACAGTACCAGTCAAAAGTTTGGACATCATTTTTGTTTCACTTATTGTCTGTTGTTTTAGTATCACTTACAGTAAAGATGGATTTTGTAGTTCTATAATTACAGACTGTAGACCAGGACCCAAATTATACCTGTTCTGTGAGAATCCTGACCAACAGAGAACCAACAGGGAACTAACAAAACAACAAAAACGGATGGACTACAGTCTGTAATTGTAAAACTACAAAGTCCATCTATATGGAGAAAATAGACAATGGATCAAGAAGAAGGTGTGTCCATACTTTTGACTGTTATTTTATATCTTTGGGTAAATACATGATGTGATCTAATTTGTAAAGCAATCATAAACTTTTTTTTTTTCCCCATAATGCTGGGGCTTTATCTTTGCCTTGTGGTGTACAGGTCACCAGGTCTTCACAAGGCAGATACTTAGACACATTTAGTCTTAGTAGCAATATAACGTTGCTAGTTTGCTTGACTTGTTTTATTGAATTGTGGAAGAAAACACATGTGGACACAGGAAAAACATCCCCACCCTACACGAAAAGCAACCTGGCCCTCGCCCTCCAGTATTTGAACCCCACCCTTCTTGATGTAAGGTGGCAGTACTTTATTTTGCACTATTGTAAACGTAGAATAAACTTTCATCATTGTATACTGACACCTAATGCTAAGAGTGTTTCTATACTAAATGTTTTGTTCACAATTAGACCATGTATTTCTTACAATATCAGTCATTGTATCATCTAGCCTCTGTGTCGGCCAGGAAAAGGGAAATTTTGCCAGCTGGCCTAAAGCCTAACACGCTGCAAGCGCTGAAAGTTGAAACATGGTTTTGCAGTGTGGCCTCTTCTCTGTGTTAAGATGCATATCAGGTCACCGGCTGATGGGAAGCACATTCTTAAAGCTTCTGCTAAGGTGAAAAAGCAGCTCAGTGCATGCTTTGCATAAGCCTGTTAAAAGGATGACCACTATATGACAGAAGATGTAGGTTACTGTTTCTAGGTCATGATAAGTCCCCTCTGACACACACACACACACACACACACACACACACACATACTCCTCAGACCCCCACACCATCCGTTAGCTGCCGTTTTAATCTCTGTCCTCTAAGGACCAGGGATGTGTGTTGTGGTTATCAGTCACGGGAATGACGTGCTGACATCATGCTGATGCTCGGTGTTTGTCTATTCTGAGCCAAAGATAACGAGAAGACAATGCAATGCTGATCCAAGGGCTGTGCATTCATTTCCAGGAACGGCTCACTTTAAAGAAGAATCATGCGTGGTTCTTGTTGTCTGGAAATTTGTTCCCGTTTAGGCTGGGACCAGTTGTGCTAAATCAGCTCGAAGGACTTAAATTGTGCTGAATTGGTCATGCTGAGGGGAAAAAAACAGCAAACACCAGCTTGATCTGATTGCAGCACAAAGCTGGTTCCTGCTGGTCAAGATGAATTTAGCAAACAGCTTAGACCAGCTGGGTTTATTTGTGAACTACTTTTCGAACATTATGTTTTGAGTTCTGCCAGTTTTTTTGCTGGATTTCAAGTGCAAACTAATTATTTTGCGTGTTTTTGAAAAAACTACACTACACTACATGGAAAAAAATACTAAACTATTACCAACAGGGGCACCAAGGTTATTTGATGGGGTTATAATAATGCGCTTCAGAGAGGGCAGTCAAGTTCTTCTTTAGCAATCTCAGCCAACCATGCCTTTACGGACCATCTTTTGTAACAGAACAGGCCCTTCCCCAAACTGTTGCCACACATTTGGATTCACATTTGTCCAAAATACATATGGCAATGGGACTGAACCAATCTCCAAAAACTAGTAATTAATATGTGCGTGTCAGTGCATTTGATTGTATAGTCTTTGTTATAATATTCTTTTAAAAATAAAGCAGTTCTTTTGGTTAATCCTGCACAGCTGTCTCTTTTTTTCCAGTGAACCGGTCAGAAGCATGAATGTCATCGTGAATCCGCATTAGGGAACATTTAAAAGTACAATCTACACTAATATACCTTCTACACCCAATTATTTGACCTTAAGGCAATTATATGTACCTCCTTAAAAGCCATACATTTAGATATGTACCTAATGTAAAAGGGTACAGCCACAATGGGGCCCAACAAGGTTTTCTAAGCATAAATTTGCAACTTGTATAGATTGGCTTACAGGTATCTATGATGTGTGCTCCTCTG
The DNA here is from genome assembly GCA_019802435.1 of Corydoras maculifer. Classification (NCBI taxonomy): domain Eukaryota; kingdom Metazoa; phylum Chordata; class Actinopteri; order Siluriformes; family Callichthyidae; genus Corydoras; species Corydoras maculifer. The sequence goes on from JAFMOD010000629.1 coordinate 1,547,357, forward strand.
TAATTAATACAGAACAAAACAAAACACCTTGGTCTCTGAGAGGATGATCAACTGGAGGTTATGGGATAAGACCCTAATAATGGCATGCCATGCCTGTTTGATGGTCTGTCTGTGATCCCTTGAATAATCCACAGACCACTTTGACGAAAAGGAAGTTTCTACTCGTAGCTCTGCGTAGTCTGTCCTGAAATGACGTTTAACAGATGAATAGAAATCAAATAAAACATGTCAGCAGTTTTTTATTCCTGCAGCCTGACTTGTGTCAGGTATGTCTTTTTCACTTCCCGTATCCTCTGTGTGTTTATACACAGAGCTTTTAGTAGGACAATGAATAGATGGGTTTTCTCTTAATGGGATCTTGCAGTCGAAACAAGCCCATTATCCCACACAGCTGATTGAAGATGAAGCCATTTTAATGAGAAGTACATTTACGAAATGTAAGCTGAGCCTGTGAGCCCACTTCACTAATTGCATTATTTTTGTATTCTAGGTCTTTTAAAAGAGGAGTTTGGACGGCATGCAAAGTTGTGAAATAACTTCGGACAGCACTGATGATCCTCTCAGTAGTGGCTTTCGCAGGCATCGACAACCGCGAATAGTAGTGATTGGCGCAGGCTTGGCCGGCCTGGCAACCACCAAAACCCTCTTGGAGAACGGCTTCACCAATGTCACTGTGCTAGAAGCTTCAGATCACATCGGAGGCAGAGTGCAAAGCGTACAGTTCGGTAAGTTTTCTGTGTCCTGCCTCCACCTTTTGCTTAATATGGGGTCAATACAATGGAATCCCATCTCCTAAAACCCCAGAACCCCCCAAAATAGTTTTCTTGTCATTGCAAAAGAAATCCATATAACCTCCATAATAATCCCTTATAATCATTTTTTAGCACTCATTATTATTATTATTCTTTTTCCTTCATAGGTAGAGCCACTTTGGAACTTGGTGCAACTTGGATCCATGGCGCCAATGGGAACCCCATATACCACCTGGCCGAAGATAACGGCTTACTGGAGCACACCACGGAGGATGAGCGCAGTGTGGGCCGCATCAGCCTCTATGCCAAAAATGGTGTGGCTCACTACCAGACCAACAATGGCAAGCGCATCCCTAAGGATATGGTGGAGGAGTTCAGTGACCTGTACAATGAGGTAGGTGATTTTGTGTACCAAAAATCATTCATTCATTCATTCATTATCTCCCGCTGATCCTCTATTAGGGTCGCGGTGGGGTTCCCCATGCCCATCCAGGGGAGAACGTCTCGGGCGCTGGGCAGATAGACCCAGCACAGGGCGCCAATCCATCGCCGGGCACACACTCACTCACACAGACACACTCTATAGGAGGCAATTTTTGAGAATTCAATTAACTTGTTCCATGTTTTTGGACTGTGGGAGGAAACCGGAGAACCCGGAGGAAACCCACGCAGACACGGGGAGAACATGGAAACTCCACCCAGATGGGGATTCGAACCGGGAATCCCTAGCGCTGAGAGGCGAACGCGCTAACCACTAAGCCACCGTGCCGCCTACCAAAAATCACTTTTTCAAAAATGTAGACCAGCAGACCATAAGAAGTTACCTTATTGTAAAATAGAAACTGGCTTAAGTCATAAAAATTCCTCTTTAGTTTCCTCAGAAGTTACAACATGTATATAATTACTTCATTTCCTCATAGGCCTGTTAGTTGGTGATCACTTTAATGGGTGTGGTTCATGTTAAAGTACTTGGATAATGAAATGGAATCTAAAGCCTGTATTTCTTGTGTAGGTGTATGAGCTGACTCAGGAATTCTTCCAGAATGGTAAGCCAGTGGGTGCCGAGACAAAGAACAGTGTGGGCATCTTTACCCGTGACCTGCTGCGGAAAAAAGTTATGATGGACCCTGACGACTCTGAAACCATTAAGAAGCTTAAGCTGTCAATGCTCCAGCAATACCTGAAGGTATGAAGGGAGTGGACCAGTTCTTGGGGTCCAGCTTATCAATATTGTCAGATCTGACTGTGACGGTCCTCATTAGACAGATGTTGTAGACTGGCTCATATTAAGAGTACAGCAAAAAAAAAAAACATGGCAATGACACTGGAATTCTCCACTCATATAACTGGAGGTAATTTTACTTGTTATTCTTAACACTTTTAAGAAATTGTGTATGTACTTAAATCATCTGTCATTCTATCTGTAAATGTCATATGACCTTCAATATAGGACCTTTAATTAACAAGGCACATTCTATTTAATACTTTTAGCACATTTACCATGGCATTAAAATATTCCAGAGAGCATCTTATATTTAAACTGAATGCTTATTTTGGAATATCATTTATGTTTGTTGAGATCGGGAGACCGTGGAGGTGAGTCCAGGTAGTTGTTTTACAGGCTGGTTGTGTTTTGTGGAAAACATAACTTTGTACCGTATAAACTAATATGTATTGAGGTTTAGGTCAAAAGGATGATGATGGAATTTCTTAACATTTAAGTTGTGGTAAGAATCATGATGTAAGCAGTTACAGTTGATAAGTAACTGCCGGTAAAGTGACTTTAGATGTGTTAGAGATTTTTTTTTTTTTATCCATGATATCTATTCAAAACAAAAGCCAATTATAAACACCATTATTTATTATTATATTATCGTTTCTGTAGCCATGATTTGAATTCCTGGCTGCGTATGAAACCTGAGACATTAACTAGAGTCTATTAAATCATCTCAGAACCTGAATTGTTGAGTTTTGGAACAAAATGTGCCATAACTGGTTTAGACTAGAAATGCTGGTTGAGATATTCAGCAACACAATATCCTCCTTCCACTTTTTAATGCTTACGCATCAGCATACTCACGAAATACGTCATGTGTTTGGCCAGGAACATGCACAAGCACAGGTGACCTAGTTTGTGTGCAAACGTCCCAAACATCATACATACCTTACCCTACACTGAACGTTCGTACTGACTGTAGTGATATTTAAGTTAAATAAAACAGTGCATTAATATTTGAAACAGAAGAATATAAGGTATTGCTATTTTGCCCTTATCATACTTCTTTCTGCTTCAATAAGAAGTGTTAATGTTTCCACAGAAGAGGAAATGAAAATAGAGGAATTGAAAAGGGAAATGTCTGCAGCATGACTTCAACGGCTGAAGAAAGCTAGTGTTTGCAATGTTTGTTAGTCAGGTGTTCAGTCTTTATTTGCAAAGATGTTCAAAAAATACCTTTAAATATTTTGGGGAAAAAACAAGATGCAGTTCTGTGTTTATAATATTTTTTGAAAAATAAGTCGTTGAAAAATTAAGAATTCTGATTACTCATCAAAACAATTTGTACATGCTTTTTCAGTTGTCTGTAAATTCAGAAGTTAAAAATTTTTTCTTATTGAAATCTATAGTTTCATGATGTAACAGATGTAACAGCTTGTTAACCACATCCGTTACCATCTGTTTAGCTTTGTCTGCTTTATTATTTTATGTATAACTGCCTAACAGAATCTGACTCGTCAGTGAACTGGGTTGTGGGGCTGTTCAGTGAGTCAGTGTATAACCATCACCTTGCTGTCAAACAAGCTCTTGTAAATTGCATGAGGGTGAATGCCTTCCGTCTTCCCAAAGTCACTTGTTAGTCATCCATTCATTCATTCATTCATTCATTATCTTCCGCTTTATCCTATATTAGGGTCGTGGGGTGGTTCCCCATCCAGGGGGGAAAGTTTCGGGCGCTGGGCAGATACACCCAGGACAGGCTGCCAATCTGTCACTGGGCACACACTCTATATTGGGCAATTTGGAGAAATTGATTGACTTATTTTTGGACTGTGGGAGGAAACCAGAGAACCCAGAGGAAACCCACCCGGACACAGGGAGAAGATGGAAACTCCACCCAGATGGGGATTCGAATCGGGAATCCCTAGTGCTGAGAGGAGAACGTGCTAACCACTAAGCCACCGTGCCGCCCCTTGTTAGTCATGATGTGTATTTCTGTTTTTAGTCTCGTTTGATGTTTTGTAAAGATACAAGCCTATTATAAAAAATGACTGAAGTCGCACAGCTGTGTTTACATCCTTTTATTTGCATGCTAATCCTGTTACACGTGATACAGTTACTATATTGCTGTACATATAGTAGGGATGAGATGATTGTGATGCAGATTGTGATGGAATGATTATTGTCTTAGAAATAATCGCGATTATACAATTGGGGCAAAGTAAACAGACAAGTTTGCTGCATGTACAACTTTATTTTTGTCCTGTGTGACTTTAGCCACATGTTCTAAACCTATTTTTCTTATAAATGGCATCATAATTTTAAGTCGCTCTTACAGTAACATTTGTAACGACGATTAAATACAAAAACCAGTAATTGTACTCTAATACAGTATATAGACACTGACGCATTACATTACAGGAGCCTTCATGACATCCCATTTTCCTCTTTCCTCTCTGCTTTGAAGGCTGCCTACAAGACTTTGAAGTGTGTTCCAAAGACTAAAAGATTAGTGAGGTTATGTACTAATGTTGAAAGCAGGGCGTTGACACACATTCTGGTTTATTCCAAAAGGCCATTTAAGATCTTTCACACTGAACTCACCCATCCATGCCTTTATGGACCTTGCTTTGTGCAATGGGGCAAAGCCATGCTCCATTTACCTGAGCCAAACCCCTCTGAGGCTTTATAGGGGGAACTAATAGAACTGGGCTATATATATATATATATATATATATATATATATATATATATATATATATATATATATATATATATATAATCAATCTTTTGAGCCATAGCCTAAAAGCTTAACCACTAAACCACCACTGACTATTAACATAGGGCTTTAAAAATAACTGACTAAGCTATTTAAGCCTTGCTGTAGATGTTAAATGCCATCATAAACATGTCTTGTTGGATGTCGCAGGTGGAGAGTTGTGAGAGCAGTTCTCCCAGCATGGATGAGGTTTCTCTGAGCGAGTTTGGAGAGTGGACCGAGATCCCTGGTGCCCATCATGTCATTCCAGCTGGCTTCATCAAAGTGGTGGAGCTACTGGCCCAGGAAATCCCCACTCGCATGCTGCAACTCAGCAAACCTGTCCGCCGCATCCACTGGAACTACAGCGGCAATGATGCCGAAGTCAACGCAGAAGGGGCTGACCACAACCATGACCAGCGCCCCGGGCCGGCTCTGGTGCGCGTGGAGTGTGAGGATGGCGAGTGGCTCCTTGCCGATCACGTTGTGGTCACAGCCTCACTGGGTGTCCTGAAGAAAGCCCATGAGTCCCTCTTCTCACCTTGTCTGCCCCTCGACAAGGCGCTGGCCATCCAGAAGCTGGGTATCAGCACCACGGATAAGATCTTCTTGGAGTTTGCTGAGCCTTTCTGGAGCCCTGAGTGCAACAGCATCCAGTTTGTGTGGGAGGACGAGGCCCAACTGGAGAGCCTGGTGTATCCCGAGGAGCTGTGGTACCGGAAGATTTGCAGTTTCGATGTGCTGTACCCACCCGAGCGTTATGGATATGTACTTAGTGGCTGGATCTGTGGAGATGAGGCGCTGCTCATGGAGCGTTGTGATGATGAAACTGTTGCAGAGATTTGCACCAAACTACTCCGCAAGTTCACAGGTAAGTAATGATGGCATGAAAATGAATTTTTACTTTAAGAAGTCTTTAACTCCTCCATAATTACATTACAGATTTTATGATATCTGATATCTTATTTTAAGAATCACTTTTCGTCTCTTACAGGAAACCAAAACATTCCGAAGCCTCGTCGAATCCTGCGCTCTTCCTGGGGCAGTAATCCTTTCATTAGGGGCTCATACTCGTTTACTCGAGTCGGCTCCAGTGGAGGAGACGTCGAGCGGCTGGCTGAGCCACTGCCTTGCACCAAGAGCACCAAGGCTCCGGTGAGAGACACTTCCACTCTCTCAATATGTTTTTACATAATTATATTCACCGCATTATTTCCACATTTGTCCATTTGTTTAGTTCCACTGACCATAAGGTGATACTCTGTCTTCGGTACTCTGTTTTCTAATAAGACAGATATTACTGTATTCACTCTCGCACTCGCTCTGACCTGTATTTACTTCTTTAAAGAATGCAGGCGTGTATGAACCTGCACTGGGTGGATTGATGGATATTGATTTGTACATGAGTCAGAATCAGAACACCAGAATATTAAATCAGATGTCAGTCAAATCTTTTGACGCTTTTTTGCTGAATTAGTCTGACTGTCCAGCTGTTCCAGCGGTATGTAAATAAATAGTCAGTGCACAATAAAATTGGCAGACGTATGTGTACCGTAGTGTGGATGTGTATTTTAACTTTTCATTCATTCATTATCTCCCGCTTATCCTCTATTAGGGTCGCGGTGGGGTTCCCCATGCCCATCCAGGGGAGAACGTCCCGGGCGCTGGGCAGATAGATCCAGGACAGGGCACCAATCCATCGCCGGGCACACACTCACTCACACAGACACACTCTATAGGGGGCAATTTTTTTTGAGAATTCAATTAATTTGATCCATGTTTTTGGACTGTGGGAGGAAACCGGAGAACCCGGAGGAAACCCACGCAGACACGGGGAGACATGGAAACTCCACCCAGATGGGGATTCGAACTGGGAATCCCTAGCGCTGAGAGGCGAACGTGCTAACCACTAAGACACCGTGCCGCCTGTATTTTAACTATTAAAAAAAAAAAAAAAAAAAATTTAAAAAAAAAAAAAAAAAAATATATATATATATATATATATATATATATATATATATATATATATATATATATTTATTTTTTGTGTGTGTGTTAAAACTGAATTTTTGTATGTGTATTCTCGTTCTCTGCATTGCTATGAGACCGCAGATATCAGACTGTGATTTTTGTTTGTTTTCCCGTTATCTCACATGGACATCTTGCACACTGACATTCAGTTAGTTACAGGTTTGAAAAGAACAGTTTGTGCCTGTATGCTGCAGAACAAAAAGGAGCTGTGCAGACAAAAATGACGGCTTAAAATAGTCACCCGCCTCCCGGCAGACATGACGTAGGGCGTTTTGTCATGTCATGTTAACCTCTGTCATACCGCTCTGTATCAGTTTAGTGCTTTGGCTTGATACTAACCTCATGTCCCTCTCCACACACAGCCGTTCCAGGTGCTGTTTGCTGGCGAGGCCACACATAGGAAATACTATTCCACTACCCATGGTGCTTTGCTGTCAGGTCAGAGGGAGGCGAACCGTCTTATTGAGCTGTACCAGGACCTCTTCGATGCAGAAACCACAAACGCCTAAAATGAATAAATCGAACCAGAATCACTCGTGATAATGTTTTACGATTTCTGTATTAATGACTAAAGGTGTATTATAAAACAGTAGGGGCATTAAACCAATAACTAAAAAATCTTGTTTATTCTGTATGTAGATTTATAGCTATTTAGATATAACTTAAGATGTACTGTACAAGGCTGCCAAGTACGCTGCCGTCTCTGGTTCTTATCCTCTTCTGATTTTTTAATCAATAACTTATATGTTTATAACATGTCTGTAATTTAACTTTTTTGTAAGTGCCTTCTGTATTTAATTGTGTCTATTATAATGAAAAAAGAAAAACTACAGTAACAATAAAGAAAGTGTTTATTAAATTAAATGGTAAGTGATTTTCCTATGTCTCAACTTTTATGTTAATAATACTTGATGCTATATGATATTGTTGGACTTTTCTTAGTGGCACGAGCAGTGACACAAGGTAAGAAAATATTTTAGCAGCAATCATCTTAGCCCAGTCTAAGGCTTGTGGTTAAGGAACCAAACTTGTAACCTGAAGGTCCCCGGTTTGATTCCTGGTCCCACCAAGTATGGCTGAAGTACCATTGGGCAAGGCACCTAACCCTAAATGCTCCTTGGGTGCCATGTACAGGGTGTGCTCACTTCACTCAGTGTGTGTATATGTGTGTGTTTCACTGCACGGATGGGTTAAATGTGGAGGACATTCTTTTGTGTGGAAGCACTGTGGTAAAATAGATCACTTTCACTTAACAGAGGGATGCACAAAGTAGATTTCTGCATTTTCACACTTGCTTAAAACACAATATGCATGTGAAGGATTTACATTTGCTGAACTCAACATCTAAATGTGTAAGCAATAACTTATTGAACGGTCATGCAACATTTTAGACTTGGAGTGAACATTGAAAAGTGCAGTATTCAAGTTTTTGGTATTCAAGTGAAGTTTTTCTTGCTATTTTTGCTTTTCCTTGACTAGGGATAGCAGATATGTCAGAGATATTATTATTATTATTATTATTATTGTTGATATGGGAACTTGATGAGCCTAGCAAACAAATCCTTACTATCTATTTTTTTCTGAGAGGCAGGTATGTGTGGAGTAATTCTAGAAGCGGCATGCACGTTTATTAAAACGTGAAAAGAATCTTGTGTTATTTAAAAAAAATATAATCGCATTATAGGGTTATGTACTGGACTGCTGCTGTGAACATGATATTCAGTCGCTGGGCACCCCTCTGTGGTTATAGAGGGAACTCTAATAAGGCCTTGCAAGCTACAGGTCAAGGTTCAGTTATTTTGGCTGTTAACCCATTTGAATGTTACTAGCTGCTTTTTATGGAAATATCTTCAATATGTGTTTTGAATTTTCTTTAAAAAAAAAATCTAAAGTAAATATCTGGCAACAGCTTGAGGGTAGATCCTGTTTTCTTAGCTGGCTGGGTAGCAGAAAGCGGTTTAGTTTAGAGGGAGTTTGTTTTTTTATATTATATAAGCCCTATTGTTTTTAAAGATTGTTTTTCTGTTCAGTGTTTTTCTGACACAGTTAAAGTGTTTGAGTATTGGGCTATCAATCTAAATATTGTGGGTTCGAATCCCAGGCCCACTTACGTTATAAATAGCTATTCATGAGCAAGACTCATAACAATTATTGCTTCAGGGGTGTTGTATAATGTATAAACTCGTGTTCTAATCTATCAAGGGTGGTAGATTAACTATCAAGTTGGGGTGCTTGTAAGTTAAAGCTTCTGTTAAATGACCTCATGCAAACAGGTAATATTTTGGTAGTTGCTGACTTTAACATTTGCACAGTCTCCTTCTCGCTCTCTATAGATTTTTAAGAACTGTGTTAGATTTATTTTTAAATATTTTATATTTTAAATAATAGTTTGATTAAAAATAACAACTAATCACGTCTCTTTAGCTTCACTATTTCCTAATAGAAATCTTTATTTTGCTTTATAATAATTTTTTGGAGACTTATTTTGATATGTTGTATACAATAAATCATTGAACTTTAGATGGTTTGTTATAACACTTCTGAATATAATCTTTAAATTAAACATAGCTACTTTAAACAAACTGAATATAATGCTTTTTATCATACTTTTCAGCCCTAGATTTTTGTTTTGACAAAGTAAAGAAGTTCTTAAGAGGTCCTCTTGTTTGATGGCCTACATTTGAACTGATGCCAGTCTGCATTCCCACGATCTGCAGCCTGTCAGTATATGTTTCACATTTATTTTGTTATTTTATAATCTTTTGCATTATGGGAATGTTCTGTATTAACATATATAAATAGTTAAAATTCACAATTCATGTCAAGAGGCTGTTGGGTATTTAAGCCATTCAGTATTTTCTGTAATGAAGGATTATGTTCCCATGGATATGCGTGATCTGTTTACTTATTTGCTTTTTTAACATAAACAGTATCTGGTGCCTGGAGTTTCCCATAGACGAGAAATAGCATATTAATGTGGGACTATTTAATTTTTTTTTCTAAACCAGGATACTTTGCAGTCTGTCTGACTGGACATTTATATCTCTCTCATTCTATCATTGTAGAGTTTTCTGAACTCGAACCTGCATGATAATCATTTACACCATGGAAATTATGCCTTTCATCTGTTTTCTTCTGTGTATAAGTGGTAAGTATACATTAAGCTTGTATCTATAACTATACATAATTAAACACAGGTACCGTTTCATATAGTAAGCCTATAGTTATGAAAAATAATTAAAAATATTTAAAGTTAAAGTTTCTTTCACACAGGCCATACTTGGTTTGACCCTTTCAAAGTACATTGCAAAAGATACTGCATTAAAAAATGTTTACTGTAATTAATGATAGAAAAAAAAATTTCTTTAACTGTATGCTGTATTTAAACTTGATCATTTACACACACTGTTCTTCATTTCTTTGTGTCTTGGAAGTCACATGATTATTAAGCCAACACAGCTTAAATTTATATGATCATCAAATACTAAAAATATTATTATCAATCCGTTTCCAGAGTTAAAGGAGCTAATCTACTAAGATTGTTAAAACTATCTTATTTTATAATTGAGTGATATTTAATTCTAGTTATCACTAGTTAGTTACTAATTTACATACATTTTTCAAAATAACTATTATTAGCACATGAAGTTCATAAAAAATTTGATGTTTATTTCTCACTAACACCACTAAGTGGAGACATTTAGGCATATTATAATGTATCGTATTGTGCTTTTACCTTATTTGGGCCAACTACCAAATGATTTAAATTTACAAAAGGCTTTTTTTGTTGATAAAAAAAGTCATGTAAACATATTTTTACTTGTAACCTTTGAATAGAAACCCTTTTCATGGTTGTTTTTCCAGATCACTTGTATTTTTTGCACCTCTCAATTCTGTTAGTGCTGGCCCCTGAATGTCCTGCTACCAATTTCACCTTGCTGCTGGCCATGCCCAACACATCCGCACCTTTTAGTGTAGGTCGTATTGGAGCTGCAGCTCTTATCGCTATTGATGCAGTAAACAGCAACCCTAATCTCCTTCCAGGTCTGAAAGATCAATTTATTCCATTTATACAATTTCAGAATGTTTTTATATGTTAAAAATGCAGAAGTGCACCAGATTTTCATTGAGTTTTGAACATTTATCTCTCCTTTTTGTCAATTGTCATTGTTTTCCCCCAAGAAATGTAGCATTAAGTGAATTTTATGAGGGGCGGCACGGTGGCTTAGTGGTTAGCATGTTCTCCTCTCAGCACTAGGAATTCCCGGTTCGAATCCCCATCTGGGTGGAGTTTCCATGTTCTCCCCGTGTCCGTGTGGGTTTCCTCTGGGTTCTCCGGTTTCCTCCCACAGTCAAAAGGCATGGTTTATATCAATTGAGTCCTCCAAATTGCCCTATATAGTGTGTGTATGTGTGAGTGTGTGCCCAGCAATAGATTGGCACCCTGTCCTGGGTGTATCTGCCCAGCGCCCAGAACATTCTCCCCTGGATGGGCATGGGGAACCCCACCGCGACCCTAATATAGGACAAAGCGGAAGATAATGAATGAATGAATTAATTTTATGAATAGAAAATTTTCATAAAGGATAATGGACAATTGTTTCATGTATTTCATATAGGATGTAATATTGTATACATTATTTAATAAATCATTAAAACATAATTCAAGCAGTCATCTCCTTATTGCAGACTTTCCAGGGTACCTTATCTGCCTTTTTCTTGTTTTTCTTGCTAAGATCAAGTGTACTCTATTTTGTCCGTACGTGTTTGTTGCAAAACTTTAATACTACCGCCAGATGTCACTATTCTGTAGACTTTTAACAGTTTAAGCACAATACCCAGGTTGTTTCCCCACTTTCACTTAAAAGACAATAAAGTAGATTCCCCTCTCCCCTCCCCCTTTCCCTCTTCCCCTAATCAATTAACATATGTATCTTAAAAATAATGAATTGTAATTATTATTCTTTCTCAGGTCATTGGCTTGAATATGACTATGTGGATGAGGAATGTAATGATCTGGTGGGTCCAGGAAAGATTGTCGCTCTGCAGCATAAACGCAAGTACAGCGCCTTTATTGGCCCCTGCTGCTCAAATGTAAGTAACCTTACATGTATCTAATTTATCAAAAGATCTTTATCTTTTTGAAAGAAATTGTTAAGTTCAAGACATTTACAATGATTTGTGTTATTTGTGCAGGTGTGTGCAGTGACAGCTAAACTAGCTGCCTACTGGAACATTGCAATGGTCAGTCCGATTTGTGCTAATCAGCAGTTTTTGGACAAAAAGGTAGGTGCTGTGCTGATAACTAATTATTGTACTGTATGTTATTTATAGTGATTAGCGTGTCTGCCTCTCAGTGCAGATCCAGGTTCGAATCCCAATTTGGGTGGAGTTCCCATGTTCTCGACATATCGGCATGGGTTTTTTCAGGGTTCTCCAGTTTTCTCTAATAGTTCAAAAACATGGATTCAAGGTGAATTGGCTATTATAAAATGCCCCTATATAGTGTATATATGTATGTCAGCGTGTGCCCAGCAATGGATTGGTACCCTGTCCTGTGGGTAACCCCCCAACATCTATGCTTACAACCCGACATCTATATTAATGTAAGATGAAACCTGGAACATCTGCAGTGTCTGACGATGCCTCTGTGTGTGATCCTGCAGTGTGTCTGAAATCCAATGTGTTTGCTTTTTTAATGTCGCTCAAGCATAATTCTCTAAAAATGATGTACTGTTTATAATTAGCAGCTGTTTCTGACATCTGCCTGCTGCTTTCATTCAGTAGTCTGTTTTAATGTGACAGAATGATTAACTGTTGTTTTTCTTAGCGTTGAAACAAATGACTTGCACTTAACAAATGATTTAAAGACAGATTTCTAGAGTGTAACATAAAGCTATTAATAAAGTAATTTGGTTTATGCAAATCTAAGGTTAGGACAATTTTTAAAAACGACTTTGCCTCTTTCCACTGTCCTTATTATGCTCATATCTGTCTTTCTGGGTCTAACCACTAAGCCCACATGACACCCTGCATTGTAACATCTGACATAAAATACTGCCTATTTATATTGTTTATTAATTTACTCATCATGTGCATTCTGTGTTTTTGTTATTCCTCCATGTCTCTTTATCCATCTGCCCTCACCACCAACATCATTTGAGAAAGTCGTTTCCAACTTTAACAAGGGTTTTGGGTCCATTCACAAAGCTGGGAACCTTTTTTGTGGAGATCTGTAAACAATTTGGCTGGCAGCGCATTGGCATCATCTATAGCAATGAACCAACATGGAACCTTCCAGCTCAGGGAATCAGGTTAGTGTGGTCATGTTTACATTAATTGCAGTTCCACCTATTATAAATGAGACCTTTGCATTGATTTTATATTACAGGTACCAAGCAGAGCATAATAACATCACAGTGGCTAAGTATCAGGAAATAGTCAGTCCTTTGACTTATAACTCATCAATGCTGCTGTCTTCAATCCTCACTGATATTACCAGCACGTCTCGCAGTAAGTAAATGCTGTTATAATATTTTCAATAGGTGATATGGATTGCTAACAACTTATAAGAAACACTTGAATATAAGAAGAATTCTAGGGGCTGCAGGGTGGTGCAGTGGTTAGCATGTCCTCCTCTCAGCACTGGGGATTTAGGTTTGAATCCCAATCTAGGTGGATGTCCATGTGGGTTTCCTCCAGTTTCCTTCCACAGTCCAAAAAGATGTATGCAAGGTAAATTGGCTGCTTTAAATTATTCTTATAGTATATGTGTGTGTCTGTGTGAGAGAGGGTGGTGTCCTGTCCTGGGTGTCTCTCTAGCACCTGAAACGCTCTCCACTGGATGGACATGGGGAACCTCCCAACCACCCTTGTCCCCAGTATAGGATTAAGCAGAAAATAATGAGATGAGACTTAAAAATTCTATTTTTGTTGCCCCTTTTGGTGCAGTTATAGTAATTTCAGCACATGGCACAGTAGTGCGAAATCTACTAATTGAAGCTCACCGGAGAAGTTTGACCAGTGGAAAATATGTCTTCTTTTGTTTCAAACCCTACAATCAGAAGGAAATGTTTGGCAGCTTTGCCTGGAAACAAGGTAAAACATACACAGCATTTAAGACAATAAAATTATAGTTGACATGGTATTTGTAGGAACCAGAGTTTAAGAAATTTGGTTATAATATTTTTGTCTTTTAGGAGATGAATATGACTCGATGGCCAGGCAAGCCTATAAAGCACTGTTCCTTTTGTCCATGTACAAGCCGAGTGATAAACACTACAAGATCTTTGCTGAAAATGTGATCACTCGGTCAAAACTGGACTTCGGCTACACATATGAACCCAATGAAAAGGTTTTTTTGGATATTATACACGTATTATACACATAAACATGGATTCAAAGTGAATTGGCTGCTTTAAATTAACCATATAATATATATATATATATATATATATATATATATATATATATATATATATATATATATATTTTTTTTTTTTAATAACTGGTGGGGCTGACACAGGTCCTTCTCACATATCTAAAGACATGATATGGGTAAATTGAAAACAAATTTTCCCAGCCATTAGTTTGACATTGTACCTTTTAACCATTTCAATGTCTGACTTATTTCTTATACTGTATTTTTTCATGACTTTACTCTGGGTCAGGTATCAGTTCTTGCAGCAATTGCTCATGACACCGTCTGGCTGTATGCCCAGGCATTACACGACACACTTTTGGAAAATGCTGACCCATTCAATGGTTTGTTTGTGACTAACCGCATGTGGAACAGGACGATAAAAGGTTTGCTTTGTCCTTTTTCTCACTGTATTCAATTTCTGATCATCATACCCCTTTACCTGAGTATTTTGTCCAGGCTTAAAGGAGTTTTTATTGGATGTTTCTGCATGTATTTATTTCTAAAGGAATTCAGGGAAATGTAACCATTGATGCGACTGGTGACAGTGAACCTGCTTATATGCTTAAACACACCCAGGGTAGCGATGACCAATGTCAGGTATAAGTAACATTTTCTATAAGAATTAATTTATACGTATATATATATATATATATATATATATATATATATATATATATATATATATATATATATATATATATATAAAACATATTCTGATTTTGCAGGTCATTGCTAACTATTTTGGGACCCGTAAGGTATTTGAGGCTGTAGAGGGCATTGAGATTATCTGGCCTGGTGGAAGAACTAGTCCACCTGAGGATTCTCCTCCATGTGGCTTTACAGGAGAGCTCTGCACCAGCTTAGGTATTCTAACCAAACATATTTATCTCTCGGTCTTTTTTAGGATATAGATAAAACTCCAACCAATATTGGATTCAAGACTTATTAGTCAAGCCTTTTCTGAAAAAAAACTTTGGATAGAAGGAAACTTCCCTCTAATCAAACCTTATCACGATTAAACCAAAATGCTTTGTAAATCAACACATTATTAATGCATGACTTGCATTATACCCACTCATATAACACAGATAACATCATCAATATTTATATGCAAATGAATTATCTTGTCGACTAATGCAGATTGTCATTACATTTCAGCAAATGAGAGTATTGAGCTTTTGCTCATGAAACACTGTCTTATCTAAATCACCCCAATTTCAAATGAATTAATTTAACTGGTGTAATTAACCACTCCACTGCAATTAGCCACTTGTGACATGTGACTAAGTCTAATTGTCTCTAATTGTTTTCGATTGGGTTCAGGGGGCATTTCTTAATCTGCAGGCTTCTTATAGTGGAATTCAACACAATGGAAGTTAAGTTAAAATGGCATGTAGTGCAATAACTATATATATATATATATATATATATATATATATATATATATATATATATATATATAGGCGGCACGGTGGCTTAGTGGTTAGCACGTTCGCCTCTCAGCGCTAGGGATTCCCGGTTCGAATCCCCATCTGGGTGAAGTTTCCATGTTCTCCCCGTGTCTGCGTGGGTTTCCTCCCACAGTCAAAAAAACAGGAATCAAGTTAATTGAATTCTCAAAATTGCCCCATATAGAGTGTGTCTGTGTGAGTGAGTGTGTGCCCAGCGATGGATTGGCGCCCTGTCCTGGGTCTATTTGCCCAGCGCCCGAGACGTTCTCCCCTGGATGGGCATGGAAAACCCCACCGTGACCCAAATAGAGGATAAGCGGGAGATAATGAATGAATATATATATATATATATATATATATATATATATATATATATATATATATATATATATATATATATATAAATAAATAAATATGGTGCATTAGTGGCTATTTGCCTCTTAGCAGCAAGATTAAAATCCCTATCCTGATTGGAGTTCCCATTATCTCCCTATTTTCCTGTGGGTTTCATCCTGTTCCCTGTTTCCTTCCACAGTCCAAAAATATGGATTCAAGGTAAACTGGCTGCTCTAAATTGCCCCTATATATGTTTTTTGTGTGATTGTGTGCCCAGCAATGTTCACACCCTGTCTTGGGTGTGTCTGCACAGCATCTGAAATGACCCATGACCCTAGTATATGATTAAGTGGAAGATCATGGACTATGGTGCATAAATGGAAAGGAATGAAAGAGATTAACATAGTAAATGTTATAACCACCTTCTGATTGATAATAATGTATTGTTTTTTTTATAGTGTATTGTTTTTTTAGTGTATTGCTTTTGGTGATGCAAGTCCTTTACCAGCGTTAAGCTGATTGCCTAGTAATTATAAATATTTTCTAATTATTTATTCATCTTAATTAGAAAGTTTTACCCCACTCTCCACTTAATACATTTTAATTGATGTCTACTTAAATAATTTATTGGACAAATTGATACAAATTGAAGTGTTCTGATGTTCAAATAAGTAATAATCAATGGTACTAGTGTCACATTAGAATGACTGCAGGTGCTGCTCAGTGGGGTTGGGTAGTTGTCATGTTGTATGTTGATCGACAGGGGGAGCTAAATATCTTTGTCTGTAATCATGACAAGGCTTGTAGCGAGATTGCCATATGTAACCTGTAATGCACCTCTGCGAATATTAGTTTCATCCTAGGTCTTGGCTTTTGCTCTTTCATTGATTAAAGAAAAAACATATCTATAAAAAAGGAAAGAAAATATAGGCTCACCTTGAATAATTTATATTTGCCTCCCAGATCTAAAGCAGATATGCATCAATTAAATATAGATGCTACTTTATAATTTTCAAAATCCTGACCCTTCAGCAAAGTAATAAAAATGTGAAATTACAAATGCTGCCATCTTTGTTCAGTTATTGGTGGTTAAGGTCACTTTATTTTCCTTTGCATTAACCTTGGCTAGACTTTTTTGAATTTTTTTAGTATAGTGCCAGTTTCATGTTTTGTAGCTTATGAATGTGATATTTGTTTCAGAGAGACGATTGTCTATTGCCTGGGGCCTCATCGTTGCCCTAATAGCTGTAGGGACTCTTGGAATACTCTACAGGTAATATGCATTTGGTCACACTCACAAAAGATTTGACATGGGCTAGTACTGAATCCTTTTCCAAAAGGCATCAGCTGTCATTATAATTACAGTCATTAGCTCAGATGCACTGCTCCCAGATTTGAATTTACAAGCAATTGTTGAAGGACTAATACTTTATACTGAGTTTATTCTCATATTGACATTATAATTGGAGAAATCACTAATTATTATGGTTTTTAAATCACAGACAGACATATACTGATTAGAATCAGAATCAGGTTTATTCGTCACATGCGTAGATATACATGGTACAGCCAGCAGTGAAATTCTTACCTGACCTCTCCACAGAAAGTTTAATTGTTAATTTGAAAAGGATAAGAAAATAGGAGAATAAAGTATATACACTGTGCAAATGGAATTATAATGGAATTATAAATGGAATTATAAAGTGGGTGGTGCTTTAGTGCAGATATTGCAGTGCAGGTTTACAAGTTATTTTAGACATGAAAGTGTTGTGGGTGGGATTATGTCCGTTTAGTCCTGGTTCAGGGTCCGAATCGCCATTGGGAAGAAGCCCCTCCTCATTCTCTCTGTGTTTGCCTTCAGGACACAAAAATGCCATCCTGATGTTTGTTTGTTGTCAGATTACCTGACTGACCCACTCACTCCCAATCTCAATCCCAAAAAAGACATTTAGAACAACCAGTGGCTGTTCCATACTGAACAACATAAGACAATCAATAAACATAGAAGTAGATATATAACTAAATACTGTATACAAACCAGAAAGGAAAAAAATAAAGTAAAAATAAAATACAATTTAAAATTTAATGTTTTTATGGCATTGAAAGATTTCCTAGTAAACATTATTGTATTTTTTATCATAATAAAAAGGTCTCTATGTTAATGTGTATCGGTTATATTTATTAAAAAGCACTCTATTTATTTAATATTTTTTGCTTTAAGATTTAACTATAATTATAAGTTTAATGTTATCATGCACTTATTGATTTTTGAACGATGTTGTATATTGAAAAGCAAAGCCTGCTGGACTTGTTAACAGGAAGTACAAACTTCAGGAGAAGGCCTCCATGATGCTGTGGAAAATTGATGCCAATGATGTGATCCTAATGGATACTTCATCTTCGTTTGCCAACAAGGTGAAAGATCGACACCTGTTACTGTTAATGACTCTTTTATAGTTTAGTTTACTTTAGTAAAATAAAATAAGAATTAAAAAAGACGTACTGTAATACAGTTCACCTTCACTGTGTAATCAGTTTCCCTTACTATAACATGAACAAGTACTGTAGACACACTTGTAGTTTCACAATCACAGCCTGTAGGCCATCATTTTTTTTTTACGTGTTTTGTTAGGACCCAACAAGTTTTAAGGTGGTGTATGATTTTTTTTAATTAAATGCAATAATTATGGTGTTTGTGTGTATGATGGCATCGTATGTATAGTGATCTCTCTCTCTCTATGTATATAAAGGGAGCGGTAGCTCAGTGGTTAGGGTGTTGGGCTATCAATCTGAAGGTTGGCGGTTCAAATCCAAGGTCCACTGAAGTTACCAGTGTGGGTCCTTGAGCAAGGCCCTTAACCCTCATTGCTTCAGGGATATTGTGATTAACCCTGTGTTCACCTTGTAAGTCGCTTTGGATAAAAGTGTCTGGTAAATGACCAAATGTAAATGTACATGAACAAGTAGGTTTAACTTGTAAAGTGGTCAAAAATCGTATATGCAAATATAAATTGAAAGCTGTACATTCAAAAATTCAATTAAATATTTACTATAAATTAAATCTAAAGACAAATTATTATAATGTTCACACACTGTCAAATAAAATTTGCACGCTATAATTGGTAAATCAGCATCACTGTGTTCATACACAAAACTAGATTATGTGCCAAGCGCAGCTTCATGCATGATGATGGATAATAGGTTTTTCTCACAAGCTGATTCATGTTCCTATTTTAAACTTTAGCTTTTCCTCTAAAGAACTCTCAGAAAGGCTTTTGAAAAATCTAGGATCTTGAAATATCTCTTTTTCCCCCCGTGACACAGTCATGCAAATAATTTCTTTTACAGGATCATAATTCAATTATCTTTATCAACTGAGCGCAGGCTGTTGTCTCTTGTCATATTTAATTGGACTATACCCTATTTCTGACAGATCCTGTCTCCAGATTAATCAAATCCCCACAACTGATTCAGAATGCAGCAACACATTTACACCACTAATACTAAGCAAGGCCCTGCTCCATCCTAATTAAGGTCAATATTGGAATTCCACTCAGTGACATGCACCTTTAAGTCAGCAAACACTATGAGATCGGCCCCATTTTTCGTAATGCAAAGATAAGCACCCCAGCTGTTTCCTGTTCTGGAACTAAGTAGTTTAACAAAATAATGAATATATGAAAGTTAAAAGGACACAGCTCTTTTGGACAACTATATGCTTCCAACTTGGTGAAATCTGTGTAGGCTCAGTGCACAAACCAAATTCTGTGTGTGTGAATTTGATATGGCTCACACAGGAAATAGATATTAACCCCGTTACCACTTTTGGGATGAACTAAAATGCAGATTGTGATGCAGGCCCACTCATCCAACATCAGTGTCTGACTACACAAATGATCTTCTGGATTATTAGAGAACATTCCCACAGATAAACTTTAAAACATGTATAGATTAACTTTTAAGACAAGTGGAAACTGTATAGCCACAGGGGTGAGGGAGATACCTTTTTATGAAGAGACCAAGCTGATTTGTTAACTTGGGCTTTACTTTCACTAAAGAAATAACGAAAATCTTTATTTTTTCACTGTCAGAGTCTTTGGATGGAAGCGTCATGTTACCGGTTGTTCATGGAGTCATTCACAGTAGCAACATTATTGCGGTTTGAAATGAAAAGATTACATGTATTACCCAACCTCTAGCTGATTTTACGAGACATGTTGACAATGATTAATATAAAGTGCAGGTGCCGGTTTCTTTGCTCACAGCGTGTTTTTGCATGAATACGGGCTCCGGGGGTTTTTACTAAGCAAAGTTAAGTTATTATATTACATATTGTGGAAAACTAAAAACCTAAATAGCGTCACATAGCCGACAATTTTTCGGTATTGTGGTTATAGACAGCCCTAACACTTAACATGATAAATGGCCTTGTGTTGCGTTGCACTTTGTTCAAATGCCAAGTTAAATTGCGTTCTGTTCTGTCTGTCACTAATTGTGGTTTTTCCATTTGGCCGTAATGATAGCCCTTTCATTACTACTGTTCCATGTTCACGTGGCTGCCTTAGCACGTTCACGTCGATGACAAGTTGCACACACGTTAAGTCACTGGTTTGTAGCTGCCTTTTACATCAGTTTTCCATTCAGTCTGTCTCTTTCTAAACCAGACTCTCATGCGGGGACGCAAATCCATCCAAGCTTCTTTGGAGTCCATTATCTGCAGCATGCAGGACAGACCGTCTGCCCACAGAACCGCCATTTATAATGTGAGTCTGGAAGACCTTGATTTTCTCTTGGAGACTCGGTAATCAATAAACTTCGAAACATGGATGCATGATTAGCTTATGTAACGACACCAAGGCCACACAAAACTGCACCCATTAACAAACTTGGAAGCGATTCCATTAGTTTGTCCTGATCCTTTCCTTCTTTGTGTTTTGATTAGGAGACCATTTGCTGTGTACGTTTTCTAAATGTAAAATGTGTGCATGTTAGCAGTGACCTTCAGACTGAACTTCAACACGTAAGTACACTTCACTTTCTGAAAACACTCATTGATGTCTCATGTGAAAATAGAGGAGGTCAAATAATTTTGTAATTAAAAGTAAAAAAGACACACACACACACACACACACACACACACACACACACACACACACACACACACACACACATATATATATATATATATATATATATATATATATATATATATATATATATATATATATATATATATCCCCCCCCCCCCCCCCCCCCCCCCCCCCCCCCCCCCCCCCCCCCCCCCCCCCCCCCCCCCCCCCCCCCCCCCCCCCCCCCCCCCCCCCCCCCCCCCCCCCGTACTCCTCTGGATGTGCATGGGATTGACCCTAGTATAAAATTAAGCGGTCAAAATAATGAAAAGACCTTTTATATATACATATATTGTGTGTGTAATATATACATATACAGCATGCATATCTGGGTTCATCATTTGGTTTATTTGCAATAATCCACTTTCCCCAAATAAAGACAACCAATCATAGATGGAAAAATAGTCTGACTGAGTGGCAACCACAGCAGGTGTGGTGAATAAAATGCCGACTTTTAGTTAAATCACAGGTGATATAACATTTTCAAATGCAATATGACAAATCTGCTCTACATACATCTTGTCACATTCAGTTAGAAATGTTTATGCACTTTTAAATTAGGCGGCAGAAACTTTGACCCACACCTCCAACCCAGACTGGTCTGGGCTTTCTGTGAAGCAGCTCCAAGCCAATGTTCTACAATTTAAAAAAAAAAGGACTTAACTAAGATTAATTACATTTTTCATTACACTACCTGACATTAACCAAAGATATAATTACTTTTCCCTACAATGGACGTGGCTAATTAATACCTGTAATTGAGTTTAATGTCTAATGTACTCTAATTTATTACTATTTAAATTAAAGGTTAGTTTTCATTACATAACATAATTTACAGTGATATTCCAAACATTTTCTTTTGCCGTCCTGTCTGGGACTGCAATCTTACATGAGTACACTTAGGTTTGTGTAATTAGGTGTGGTTATATTGGTTCTGCCAGTCAGTATAATTCGGACTGGTTTCACATTTTGGATGTAGCCAGTTGGATGTTAAAGAAATAAATTCTGACTTGGCTATAGCTTTCATATTTAAACAATCTGATTAATAACAAACCCACAGAAGTACATGCATGGCCATACTCATTTGAAGCCGGTATTTAACTACGATAAAAAATAAAAAATAAAAATTACAAGTGTTTAACTCCGTTAGTTCCAAACTAAATAGTGGTGCAATTAATCAGTCTGACCATGCAGCAAATTTCGAGAAGCACGTTCAGTCTTAACAATTTCAACAACTGCTTGACGTTTCTTCCAAATGGAGTGAATGACTCTCAGACAGGATTCATTTGTTGTGTGGGTCAGAGGTGTAACCCAATCAGCTGTGATGTGTAAAGAAACCCTGTCATTTGAAAAAAAAAGTGTATTAGTATAGTGTTAGTAAGATCCTTTAAAACCCAGGTGGCATGGTAGTGTATTGGTTAATATATTCACAGACATATACAGACACTACAGGATTCTTTTGTTTTTGTGGTTGTTGAACAAAAACCACTTACCCCTATAATATTCAATTTTTTTGTGTTATGACTTGTATATATTACACTTCCACCAACCAACTGGTGTAAGATTATTTAAATCCACTGCACTTAAAACAAGCTGGAATAGTTTTACCTGAGATGATGGACAACATAAACCAAATGCAAAGAAATGGAAATGTGGGTGTGGTTTTAAGATTCACCAATGTCCAATTATTTTTGCCTATTAGTGCAGAGATTTGACCCACCACAACATCTGTAAGTTCATCGGAGCCTGTCTGGACTCACATCAGCCTGTGATACTGACTGAATTCTGCCCCAAAGGAAGCCTGCAGGTATATATTTTTTATTTCTCAGCTGATCCAGATACTAAGAGGTTCTTCTACTTCACCTTATGTTTATTGTGAGGTCAAACGTATGAGGACACCTGACCATCAAACTTATATGCTTAAATCATGTTTAATTAAATGTTTGATTAAAAGTCCTTGCATGCAGGGTCAACATGTTGACATTCTAGTACACTTTACATGTCATGTTTAAAGTCACAATGGGTTGGCATGATGGGACAGCGGTTAGCATGTTTGCCTCAGACCTGGCGATCCAGGTTCCAATCCCGATCTCAGTATAGTTTTCATGTTCTCACTGTGTCCACCTGGGTTTCCTCTGGGTTCTCTGGTTTCCTCCCATAATCCAATCTGAACAAATGAATTCAGTGAAAATTCAGTGCACTAAAACGTTTGTTAGTTTGTGCTCAATAATAGATTAGAGCTCTGTTTTGGGTATATCTGCCCAGTGCCTGAAATATTCTCTCCAGTATGGGCATGGGGAACCTCACCCGACCCTTCTATAAGATTGAGTGGACGATAATGGATGGATGCTTCACAATTTTCAGGAAACTGTCAAACCAAACATATCAGAAGACATTTCTATTAAATCCTCCAAAAAATATTGCTACAAAGCACACGAATGCCTAAAATATAATTTTGACTTTGTGCGGCACAAGCGGTAATAGCTTTTTCTTTTTTAGAGTTAGATTCTTGAAAAGCAAGATCACAGGTCTGATCCCTGTGGATTCTACTTGTCCTCTGTGCATTTCGTGGATTTTCTCTAGGGTCCCTGATTCTACTCCCATTCCAAAGACATGACAATAGGTCAACTGGTGATGCTAAAGTACCTCAGCCCCTTGGGGTGTATGAGAAGGATAGCATAACAATGGCAAGTTGGAAATGCAGATCTTACTGCTGTGCTAACCCCCAACATGAACAGCTGCATGATGTAACAATAACGATTCTCTTTATGGTACAGTTTTTCTGGAGATTGTTATATTTGGCCAAACGCTGTATCTTATTTTAGATTCTGACTTCAGCATTATGTAACTGATTCCTGTGAAAAAATCTTTTCATAATGAAGGTCATGTAAAAGTCAATAGTAGGAGAAGGTTAACAGATGTTTACATCTGAGCAAATAACATTTAAAATGTAAAAATTAATATGCCAAAATATTACACCTATATTTGCAAAATGTAAATGTGTTCTTTAACCTTTAAACAGATCTTTGCCATTTTGTTTCATGAAGCGAACTTATGAAAATGGGGCTTATTTGTTATTTAAGTAAGCCTCGCTTGAGTTAGCCAAACAGTTCTCTTCTGTCTAGTTCCGGTCCACTAACAAACTCCAGATGCCACCTGTTCCCACTAATTCAAGCCAGGCTTTTGTTATCGATGCTCATGCGTGCTCGCAGTATTTACATAACCTCATTAATATTAAAAAAGGAAATAAAAATGTGAAAACATCCAAAGTACCCGGCTGTGTTTTGTTCTTCTTCTAAACAACAGTTTCTTATGTATTTTTATATTTAATATACATTCATAAGGAAAGCCACCAGTCAGTGGTACCTAGCAACCGAAATCTCATGTCAACCCCAACACTGGATCATCAGGGTTGTACTTTTAGAAAACAAATCAGTGACGATGGTTATTGAAGCCCATTTCAACCCCCCAACCCCCTGCCCTCTTATTATTGATATAATGCTAACAAATTTCTGCCATAGCCCAAATTTGGTAATTGTTCAAGAGGATAACTGAATAACCCTGCATCACTATTTTGCTTAATTTGCTTTTATCTGTTAGGACATTTTAAAAAACAACTCCATCAAGCTGGATTGGAGCTTCAAATGTTCTCTTATGCTGGACATTGTCAGGGTAAGTGTGTGCAATCTGTTACAGTGTACAACGTAGAAACACATTTAAATAACCATTCCTTATCCCTGGTGTTGAATTTAGTTGAAAAAAATGGTTAGTCTCCTTAAGTACTTCTCACCCAAGGGCTGAGTAATCACTAGCAGAATATTTGCTATGTAATGGAACTCTTTCCTCTCGCCTGAAGGAATGTGTGGAGTTAAAGCATAGGAAAATCCTGTGCTTCAGTAAAAGATGGATTAATACTGCAGCATCTGATCTGATTAAACATGTCTGCTAATTCATGTAAGAAAACACACCTACTACAACCAACTGGTGAACATCGGTCGTAATGTTAAGGATTAACAAACAGTTTAATCAAGTTAAGTACATGGCTAAACAGATAATCCTAGACCTCCATCCTTTAGCACTAACTGCCTTTAAGGGCATTGGTGCAAGCACAAAGCAATGCAATCTATAAACAGCTGGATGGCTCATCCATAACAGCTCAGTGACTTTGCTTGTCTCATGACTAGGCACTGTCATAGCTTGTCTCCTTTCCTTCTCTGTCTGACTGGAGCTGCCCCAGTGCTGGTTATGTGAAGTGGAACCATCTTAAAAGGATGGATCTTATAGAATACGATCGTTGTGTGCTGAGGCATGTCCTTGGTTACCAATTCTGTTCAGTCACACAGCTACTGTTTATTACAAGTTTCTATGACTTAAACTGTAATACTAAGACTGTATATAGTTACCATCCACTATTTGTTGTGTGAATATAGAACAGGATGCATAGTGAGACAATGACCCTGTAATCCTATATGTCATATTAATTAATTCTTCTATTCATTTTTGAAGCAGTTCATCTGTGTCAGAATTATAAAGGATAATGAAGCCTAACCCAACACCCAGAATTATATGAGCCAGGTCGCCAGTCATATTGACCCTAAGGGTCAGTTAAGTATATCCAAAACTCCTGACTTGCCTCTTTTTTAGGTAAGGGAGGAAAAACTACATGCACGCAAATGGAACTTGAGTGTCCACTCCAGAACTGACCTTGGACCATGAACTAAGTTGATGGTTTTATTCAATTTACCACCATGCATTTTCATACTATCCATCCAAATATGGATCAAGTTATGGGTTTATGTCCATTTACCTTATATTATCACTGGCTAGTTTCCTTGATCCACAGCTATAAGAGAATAATAGCACTTTATTGCTTATCATGTAGGGAATGGATTACCTTCATCGCAGTCCTATTCGTTCCCATGGCCGCCTGTCTTCCTCGAACTGTGTGGTGGATAGTCGCTTTGTCCTAAAGGTCACAGATTTTGGCCTTAGCGCTCTAAGAAACGCTGGGACCAGGCCGGAGGACCAGTGGCACTGTGAGTATCCTGTAATTTAATTTAATGATAATTTTTGTGTCTATGGTGCGAGAGTAACACAAAAACCATGACCGCATACCATAAGTATTAGGGGAAAAAACAGCTGTGAATATAAGCAATATGAGTTTTTAATGATGTAGATCTAAATAAGATTCTAAAATAAGCCCATTACAAATTGAAATTCTGAGAGCCAGACTATAAATTAATCAATTATATATTTTTTTCCAACTGTAAGTGCTCTTATGGAGGGCCCCTGAGCTCCTTAGGCAGCCCATGCCAGCTAATGGCACACAGAAGGGGGACGTCTACAGTTTTGGCATCATTGCTCAGGAAGTCGTATACCGCAGAGGACCATTCTTCATTCCCAACAGCTTGATGAAGGCCAAAGGTATACCCAATGCTATATAAAAATATATATAACAATTATAATATATTATACTACTATAAGCACAGCTGCAAAAGTCCAGTACTGTGCTTATAATTATTTAATTCAAGTTGAGAGCTTTTCTACTATAGCACACAGGCATTTTAATATATTATATACTTTCAAATATGTTGCATCTGTATAGAAAAGGCTTTCTTGTATAAGCATGACATCACTACACTACTGAATTTCTTTAGATCAGTTACAGAGTCAAATACTAGCTATATCTTATCCAACACTCATTTCTTACTTCCGATAGATAACGCATGATGTTAAATGACAACATGGCTATAATTTTCGTTCAGAAATCATGGCACTGGTTAAAGACGGGGGCTGTAGACCACTGCGCCCACATGTGGCGGCCTTTGAGTGCGAGGATGGAGTCGAAGCTTTGTTACACAGCTGCTGGAAAGAGCAGGCACCAGAAAGACCAGACTTTTCCTCCCTTAGAACCACCGTCAAGAAAATGTGCCCCAGTGGGTTAGTAAGAAATTTGTATTTGCAATGTTATCATCTCAGAATTTTTTTTTTTTTTTTACACTTGACAAGCCAATTAGCATATCATTATCATTTATTTATTTAAGCCAGGGTTCCAGGCAGTGCTGGAAAGTCACCTTATTAAAAGCAAACACGAAAATCAGCCTGTACAGGTCTCATTAGTTCATCTCGTGGTAAATGCACCTGAGATAACACTCACATTCACACACAAGAATAGTTTAGTATCTCTAATTCACCTGACATAAATGTCTTTGTACTGTGGGAGAAAAAGACAAATCCCACAGAGTAAACTTATGCAGATACAGAGAGAACATGCACGCCTCCACAAAATGGAATTAAATCTGGGACGTTCTTGCCACAAGAGCACAGAACTCCACACTGTGCCACCCTTAATGATCAGGTTTAGAATTTCATTACAGTAACTAACAGCCTTGATTTAGATTATGGAACTATTACAATAGGCATTGCATTGCTCACTAACAGCATTATCCTGCAGCTTTATTATAAGAAGAGTGCCATATTGATATAAACCTAAAAGATTTTGTGGGACATTATAAGCACTTTCTAACCCAAAACGTTAAACTTTTTACCATAGTACTCTACTATTCAAACAGTAAAGTATACTTTTGTCGGAATAAATATCAAAACAGGCTACACACATAAAGGACAATGCAATAGATCAGTGACAGTACAGGCAAGCTTCAAAATAATGAATTCTATTAAACAGACTAATGAGGGAAGGGAAGGAAAATAACACAAATTGGGCAATAGGAAGGGATTTGTTAAAGGCCTGGTAGAAGCAATATTGTGACCATGTGAATAATTACACAGGTGAAGGGCATGGAATAGCAATGTGAGAAATTATTCATCAGCAAACATTAAAGAGGTGAAAAAGAACAAAGCAGAAACATAAAGACAGCAAAAAAACAACAAATTGTGACCTTAGCATCTTTGCAAACACTGCAGCAGTAAGACTAGGGCTTCAGATTGCATTTTACAATTAACTGTAACATTTACATTTCAATTCAAGTTTAAGACTTAAGGTGCAACAGAGGCGTAATGGTTAGCACGTCCATCTCTCAGCACTGAGGATCCAGGTTCGAATCCCAATCTGGGTGTATTTCTCATGTTCTTCCTGTGTCCACATGGGTTTCCACCGTGTTCTTTGGTTTACTCCTACAATTTCAAAAACATGGATTCAGAGTGAATTGGCTGCACTAAATTACCCCTATAAAGTGTGTGTGAACATTAAATTATATTTTTTATAATAAAGCTGCTTCTAAAAGACCTTTAACCCTCGTTGCTCCAGTAATGCTGTATCATGGCTGACCCTGTGTTCTGAAAATTATCTTGGAATATTTGCAAGTCCCTTCAGATAAAACCATTTGTTAAATAACCAAATGTAATGCATGTGTAATGTGAATGATCTTATTTGCAGTGCTGTCTAATTTCAGCCCAAAAAGATTTGATCATTTCAATCTAATTAGCAGCTGCAGCAGTTCCACAGTGTTTAGAATTACAATGCACCCAGTTGCTCTGAATCAGTGATTTTTGGTTAAATACTAAATGCATTAAATTAAAGAAGAGATACTTGGGGGGGGGGGGTAAAAAAACTGGCCACTTGCTGCAAAAGATCACTTTATTATGAGATGAGAGCTGAGTCACTGCTGAGGGATGCAGAGGTTCAGCCAAATTGCATACACAGATCTGATCAGCACCCTTCTTTTTAAGTTTTAATAACCTGTTTCATCCAGTGCCAGAGAGCCCTATTCCTGGGCTAAAAATTCCATTCAGAGTCAGGGACATTAGGTGTGATTTCGAACTATTACTGACAGATCATTTATTTTACCCCTCTCAGTAGAAAATCCTGTAACTTAGTGCTACTGCCCCACAATGTGCCAGGTTTATATCCTCATAATCCACCTGTTTGTAACTTTACTTTGAGGCTGTTGGCTCACAAATGTATGTTTTCCCTTAATTTACCTCTTATATTTTAAATCGTAATGGGCAACTGTTCACTCATTCTAAAATTCGTTTCCACTTGACTTTCTCTCTCTGTCACTGAGGAGCAGATTGTAAGTCTCTCTTGTTCTCATATCTGTGGAAGCAGAATGAACATAATCTGTGATTCATTGTGACAGCATAATTCTCTCTGGGACTTTGTGTTTTCCTTGTTGCATGTCATTGGTCTCTAGAGGAGACTCATCATGCTCTGTTTATGTGCATGATTAAGCACTGTCATCGCTAAGTGTTATTAATGATCATCTGCTACTCACTTCTGCTACTTTTTGTAAAGAAAGAGACAAAAAAAAAAATCTAAGTTATTAACGTCAGAATGTGCAGTGTGAAAAGGAATCAGACTCGGACGCTATGTTGATGACCCTGGTTATTTAAATTAACTAACTAACTAACCAACTAACTAACTATATATATATATATATATATATATATATATTAACTAATGTAAGTTAGACACACACACACATATATGGGCAGTGTGCTGATCCATGGGCACACACAAAGTCACCCATACATGCTGTGTACTGTAAACATACTGTTTTAAATAGTCTTCTTTATAGCTATTCCGCATATGAGCACAGATGCAATAATTAACTAATTAGTTTTAGTCCAACTGCAGTTATTGCTATAAAAGTGCCATGTGCATCAATTAAAAGACAGGAATTTCCACAAAACACAGTTTCTCTGATAACTGGCCACCGTTGCACGTCCTATAACGAAGGCCTGTAAATTATATTATCAAACATGTTAACCAGCAAGAAACAATTCAGAAACTGTCGGAACAGTAAAGCCATTTATCAAAATGTGTAAAAATTTATGTATTTTTGAAATAGTTTTTCCAATTCTGCCCTAAACGCCATGCTCAGCCCTGAATAGTACTTACTTAATACTTAACTAAATCCTGTTTGAGAATAATGTGACAGTGGACATTATTTAATCCGATTTGCTGTGTATGGTCTCAGTGGGAGTGAGAACATCCTGGACGACCTGTTGTCCCGTTTGGAACAGTATGCATGCAATTTGGAGGAGGTGGTGAGTGACCGAACGGCTCAGTTGCAGGAGGAAAAGAAGAAGGCAGAGGGTCTTCTTACACAGATGTTGCCACGGTAACCTCTTCACTTCACATCTGTGATATACTTCAGAAAGTACGTCGAGACGCCTCTGCTGGGCATCATTGAGCTTGCTCATTTCCAACCTCAACTCTGTAGCTCGTCTTATCAGGTTGCAGGTGATTGTGGCTGTTACAGTGTTGATAGAACAAATTTCATGTCCATAGTTGTCTTATTTGTTTGACATTTCAATGCTATGTATTTTAATGTAAATCTGATTTATATCCATATGTTCCTTTACATTTTAAATAACATCATTAACCTTTCAAAAGCAATAATCATAAAGTAACTGCATGAGACTTTACATTTATTACATTACATGTCACAAACACCATATGCTAATTTTGGCACTAATTTAGACTTATCGAATATGACATTATTTAATATACATAAATAGAATTATCAACATCATTATAATGATTTTGATCAAAAACTTATCAAACCTACTCTATTTTACTGATTTGCATATGTAAACTCTTTTAAAGTTCAAGGTTATATTTGGTCATAAAACATGTTTTCTTTGTCTGGTTCCTTTCTGATTATATTTAACATGTATGTTCAAATATCTATTATGTACACATTCTCTGATTATTAGCAGGCAATAACATTAACTTGGAAAAATCAGAATTTAATAATGTCATTGTACACTTTTAGAATTTCTTCTTGTCTTTAGACAATGATAGCTGCAATATAACTATACAAAGTACAGCAAAATCAACCCTGATACAGGACTCCTCCATAAAGCAGATGTTGCATATTAACTTACATTTTACATGCCTTTTTTATTAAATCAATCGATAATTAGCTTAATATATGGATTTAAATGTTAGGCTACAGTATAATTAAAATTATTTTGGAAGCATTGCATACATTGTGGGCGGCACTGTGGCTTAGTGGTTAGCACGTTCGCCTCTCAGCACTAGGGATTCCCGGTTCGAATCCCCATCTGGGTGGAGTTTCCATGTTCTCCCCGTGTCTGCGTGGGTTTCCTCCGGGTTCTCCGGTTCCCTCCCACAGTACAAAAACATGAAACAAGTTAATTGAATTCTCAAAATTGCCCCCTATAGAGTGTGTCTGTGTGAGTGAGTGTGTGCCCAGCGATGGATTGGCGCCCTGTCCTGGGTCTATCTGCCCAGCGTCCGAGACGTTCTCCCCTGGATGGCCATGGGGAACCCCACCGCAACCCTAATAGAGGATAAGCGGGAGATAATGAATGAATGAATGAATGCATACATTGTGATGGCTTATTAACAAAAGTAAAATGTTATTGACCATAAAGAAAAAGAAAAACAGATTAAAGTAGGTAAATAGTATGTAAATAAAGATATTAAGATGGCTGAACATCGTAGGTTTACAGAATTAAATGGAGCTGTATTATTGAATTTGTTTATTTGAGTCTTCACTTGAATGGTGTTTGCATGATGATCAGGTAACAACTAGAGTCTCCTTCTGTATTTTTAGATCTGTAGCTGCGCAGCTTATTGCTGGGAAGACTGTTCGTGCTGAGACCTATGACTGTGTCACTATTTATTTCAGTGACATTGAGGGCTTTACATCAATGTCTGCCTCTCTCACGCCAATGCAGGTGATGACGTGTTGAGTGCAGTCCATAAACACTGCCGGCAATAGTAAGATTTTGGCCTATCTCATACTGTTAAGCTAGCAAGGTTAATTAATGGAAAAAAGAAAATGGACTCCTCACTTAGAGTAGCACAACTTAAAGCCAAAATCCATCAAAATACAAACTGCGTTTTAATTTAATAAGACAAAATGCATTGCACTGATAACACATCAAATAAAAAAAGTAAATGTATGTTCAAATGACGGTGTTTCACAGGTTTCTGTCAACTAAACTGTTTTTTTTTTTTAAAGGTTGTTAACATGCTTAACGAACTCTACACATATTTTGATAACATCATTGACAACCATGATGTTTATAAGGTATAATATGTACAATATTAAAAAAAAAACTACATCTCTGTTTTTTGTACATTTCTAAATAGCATATTAAAGTTGATTATGATTGCAGGTTGAAACAATAGGTGATGCTTACATGGTGGTCTCAGGCCTTCCCATACGGAACGGTGATGAGCATGTGAGGGAGGTCGCCAGGATGTCATTAGCTGTGGTGCAGGGCATGCAGCACTTTCATTGCTCCCATGTTCCACAGCAGCAGCTAAAGGTCCGCATCGGAATACATTCAGGTTAGATGTGTGTGTGTGCGCGTGTACTGCATGTTAGTGAAGTTCTGTATTGAGCTGGTAACTTTTTTGCCTTTCACATTGAGCACTGAAATCGGCTTCGGCATTCCCTATAACATTTTTTAAAATAAGCAGGTGTAAAAATAGATGATTGAATGTGATGTGCATAATTTGGTATCCCACAAGGTTCAGTTCTAGACCATTTCTTTAAAAAAATACATATGGCCCTCTTTAGGAGGGCAATAAAAGGGCCGTAGTCCAAAATAACACAATAAAACATTTCATATTCAGATGTACACCCAATAAATGGAATCCCAGATTCAAGGGAAACAAACAACATTTATACCATGTTATTTATTGATTTAAAATGTGTCTATTTATTGAGTAAATATATTTTATCTAGAATTCTGTGATTGTTGCATATTATATCTTAACTGGATGCGAGCGTTCCACTGTTCACTATTTATAATGGGTAAAAATTTCAATGAAAGTAGATTGGCTGGTGATATTTAAGCTAAATCTAAACTAAGCAAAAAGATTAATTTAGGTCTCCATTCAGACTAACAATAATTTCCTCTTCAGCCTCAAGTTAATTTTAATGAAGCATGAAGCATCCTGTGATGAAGCATCCTTAAAGAAATTGATGTTTTTTTTTAGTTTAGTTGAGCAAAATCACAAAAATTGTGCTGAACAATTCACAAGGGACAGTAGGTTGAGAAGATAATAATAATAATAATAATAATAATAATAATAATAATAATAATTCTATTGATTAAATATTTCCACATTTGATAACAAAATCCACTTATTTTTTTTAAAAATATTTAGACCAGAGATGCACAAAAAAATATCAATACATCATAAGGGCTTCTGTACATCATTGACTCTGTTTTGTGAATGAAAATCCTGATAAATGGAATACAGGATTTTGGAGAAATTGTGTGGTTTCAAGGACTGTAGACTATGCTGCTGTAGATTGCCTGTCAGAATCACCCAGGGGGCAATAAATAAACAGAGCAACAGGGTTATAAAAGTAAGTGATAGAAACTCTGAGATTGCTGAGTGAAGGTATTAGACTGTAATCAGAAATCCAGTTATGTGAATGCAATAGATTTGCTGAAAAGTCATTCAAACAATGCTCCAGTTTCTCTGAAGACATTCAGTCCAGGTTTGTTGGTTTTTAAATATACACTTTGGTTATATGCTTAAGCTTGCTCTAGTGCATGGCCATCATATCTCAGACTTGCATATACAAAATGGTTTTAAAGCAGTGGACATTTCACATAATTTTTCTACATAGTCTTTAACTTCTTAGGCCTTACCCCGGAGAACAACTGGTCTGTGTGTTCCATGCTGGTACCAACTTAGTGATGGTGATCTATTTTGCCTATAGTGTTTACACACAGAGGAATTTGTCACCCACATTTACCTAATCTAGTGAAACACTGGTGAAGGAGCACACATGCCTGGAGTGATGGGCAGTGTAGGCTGTATACGGCGTCCAGGTTCAGCTATAGCACTTGCTGGGACCTGAAATCAAACTGAACAAAGCCCAGCCTTGCTATGTTGTATTATCTTTAAATAAATCACCTTAAAAAATCTGTATATATTCAAACAATTTCAAACTTCAACTGTAAATTCCACTTGTACATGGGATTTGACAGACATTGCGTGCGACAGGTCTTTTGTTACTAAAATGGTGCAACCTGGTAAATTACAGAATTAAGGTTGTATGTGTGAAAGACAGGAAGCCAGGACACACATTCAGTAATTACCCAAAATTTCAGTATATACAAAGTCAATGAGATATAGGTCACTAGAAAATACAGCTTTCATGAAATTCATGTTGTTTGTTTCAGGACCATGTGTGGCTGGTGTGGTGGGTCTTAAAATGCCTCGATATTGTTTATTTGGAGATACTGTCAACACTGCCTCAAGGATGGAGACGTATGGTTTGCGTAAGATGAGATTTATGGAATGTTATGATAGGATTTTAATAAAACCGTAATCTTAGCAGTCACGAACATTGTATATGTTTAAGCTTTATTTCAAACTTGCCTTGTCAACTTGAATTAGGAATCGCACATTGAACAGAGCCACAAAACAACACACATCTGCTCTAAATGCGGGCAAAAGGCTTTGTTGGCTTGTCAAACTTAAGCTGATGAGTTTGTGGTTTGAGTAGAAACATGCTCAATCACAAAAAAAACTATGTTGATTTATTTCTCAGCTTTGAAAATCCATGTGAGCTGCTCTACCAAGTCTTTGCTGGATATTTTTAAGACCTTTCGGTGTGAGCTGAGGGGGGACATACACATTAAGGTACAGTGAGCTTCACCTTTTGCATACATCTTTTGATTTTTGGCAACTCTGTTGGAAAAAGTATTGGGACACATTTTTTAATTACCTTTTACATTACTGTATTCCATTTAGTCCACAGATGTAAGATTTCATGTATACTTCTACAACTATATACTTTTACCTTTGAGGAATCAGTTTTGAAAATGTCTCTTTTTTATTGGCAGAGCCCCAACTTAAATCTAAGCCAGAAAATTGTGAGCCAGAACCCTTGTCCAAAATCTGTGTCCCAATTACTTTACATGAAAAGAGTCCTAAAATGTAAAAATACTTTAAGATCTGTGCAAATCTTTTCCATTGTAGTGCCTTTTAACAGAAAATTGAACTTCCAAATAACACTATTTGCACAAATGCTACATATCAGGTGGTGTAATGGCTGACTACCAATAAAATATTGGGCACAAACAGAATCAGGTCTAGATACAGGGGCTACCCAGATATTTGAACATTTTCCATGACAACTGTTCCATGAAATAGCCTTCAACGTTCCAATAAGTAAGTTTTCAAGTTTTTTTTTAAGATTAATTAGAGAGTGGGATCAATTTTAAAAAGTTTAATTGCCTTTTAATTAGCACAGCAGTTTTTGTTGCATTATTATAAATGAGTATTCTCATAAGGAGACAATTTACCTATTAATCAAATAGTGGAAGATTAAACACGCTTCTGTTCAGTTATATAAATCCCTTTTTCTTAAATTTCTAAAATTATTAACTTATGTGGAAAATGACCAATTTCTTGACCTAATTTCTAATCATTTTAATCCAATTATAAAGTAAGAAATTGTATGACTCCAAACAGTTTAACATCTAAATAATAGCTGATTCTAAACACATTTCTTACATTTGATATTGTGTGGACGTGTCTGTGTGCACATCTTGTTCTGAACTCATATTCATATTGATCTTTTATATCATATCTGATTTCTAGGGAAAGGGTTTGGTAAGGACATACTGGCTACTCGGAGAGTGGAGCGAAGCTGAATAGTCTGCTTTTTTTTAAGAGTATGTGCTATTTCTCTGTTGTTCATTACTTGTGCTATGAGCTTTTCTGTAATACCATGGTTCAGTGAGTAGATTTCTTACCAAATTATGTTTTCTTTTTTTGCAGTAGCATATTTCCCACAGCAATGCGCATACCTAGCTCATTCCAAATGTCATTATGTCATATTAGATCCTCGATTGAGTTCGTTCATTGTGTACCAACGTCTTGGTAGGTAGTAAACCGGTAGAAATGGAATTGAATCTTTTAGAACGAAAATAATATAATGGACAAAATGCAATGCAAATTAAACAGAGTGCAGTTTTTGAACAAGAAATCAGTAAAGAGAAATGCCTCAGTGCCTTATTACTACTTTAATTAAAACAAATGTTGAATGCTTAGCATGCAACATTGAAGCTTTCTTACTACAACTGGCTAAGCTAGAATACGTTTTACAGGTTTTGTAAAAAAAATCATCAGATGATATGAACTACATTTTTTCTTTAATTGCTTCAAAAGCAACATCTATTAAAAATATCATTCTCAGATTTATGCATATAACATTTATTTTATATTCAATCAATTAAATAGTTCTGAAAACCCCATTAATATGACAAAAAATGACCAGTGTCTGATTTAATACCACTTAGTGCTACAATTGGCTTTATTTATAGCCCTTGTTTCAGTTTTACTCATCTTAACTGGGGAATATTTGCTTATTTTAATGTAGATAGATATTATTTCAGTCACTTTTTTTAGGAAACTTAACTATTAGGTGCTATGGTGGCAGAGATCGTAATTCTTAATAATATATATGCATTAATTTTAAAATAACAATACATTTTGTTACATTTGATCCTAAAATATTATGTAGAATTATATAACAGGATTGTACAGTATACACTACATGCAGACAAAGAAGAATTAACTGTAAAGTCACACTCTAATTAAACAGCCAGCGCATATTTCTTAATCAAATTAAAAATGACTAGAGCTGAATCATTCTTCAGGACTAAATATTTCACTATCTGCTCCTTCTTACCGTTGAAAACAAAAGCCCAGATACTGAGCTTCATTGCATATAAATGATTGCTTCCGAAAGCAATAGCAGGTGAGTGGGAGAACAATTTCTATTTTATTTCAAACCACACTCAAAGCAGATCTGACACACTTGGCAAGGTTGGTCGACAAGCACTTTAGGTACGCAGAACGTTTCCTCATAGAAACGTTCCTCATCAAGAGATGAGTACACTTTAGTTCATACTGCACATTTCAGTAGTGTGATGTTTTTATCAGACATGGAATGTTTAATGGGCGGCCATGAGAATGAGAAGGTTCACTTTCCAGACCCCAAAAACAACACAACATAAAATAAGCAGTATTAGGGAGCATAATGTACAGAGTCGTGACCTAAAGTTCAATAAAAATCTGTTGATGGACTTCAATATTAGCACCGTGTTACCAGTTACCATTAAATATGATTTTTTTGCAAAAAAGAATAGACATATGTTCCCTCGTCTAGGTGCGCAAAGCTGCAACAGAGCTATTGAAAAAGACTAATGGCTATAATTAAAGCAACAAGCGGCTCTTAAAACTACTAACTCAGAGGTGATTGCTGTTCCAATCCTTTCTTACCTTTTTCCTTGAATGCTGCAAAGCAATATCTATATAAATAATACTATTTTAGGTTTTAATTTAAAGCTGTGTTAAAGAGAACATGACTATCACTGTGGTATTAAATTTCTATAAATGCAGTGTACATAGTTTATGATCATGTACAGTACACTCTGAGTCATGTTTACTGAGGGTACAGATACTAGATATGTAGACTGTCTAAAGCAACGTCGTGGGCATGTACCATTTCTAATCAGATCACATCATTTGTCAATTCTCAGCCTACAAGTGCCGACAAAATCGTGACTTTGATCATAACGTTACTGCTAAACAGAAATAATTCTGTCATTCGGCAGTGTACAAGAGGCAAGGTCTCATTTCCATTACAATGCCGGTCTCTGAATACCCTTCTGCCCCTTGTGCCTGCCTACATTTAAATAAAGAGCGCTGTTTTTTGCTGTAATTAATGTACCACATTCAGATTGGCATACACACACTTAGAAACGCACAGGCTGTCACACTCCACGATGCATTCTGGCTTATCCAGCTCCATCGCAGACTGAGACTATCAACATATTCATCATCATATCCTCGTCAGACCTGTCAGTGAAAAATCCATCCATCAGAAATGGGTCAAGAGAGGGCAACCGGAAAGCAAATGGCAAGCTGATACCAGAGCATCAAGTAGTTTTGCTTGGAAAGTGAGTATCATCTATTTTTACCTTGCCAGCCTTAAAATGATACTTATTTAAAAATAAAAATGTAATATTGCTGCATCAGATAAGTTAGTTTGTTAGATTATTTTAATAAGAATTAAATATATATATATATATATATATATATATATATATATATATATATATATATATATATATATATATATATATATATCAGTATTTGAGACTGTCTTTCTTTCTACCTAATGCTTTTTACTGCTATTTATACATGTTTTTTTTTCAATTAATCACTTTATATAAATAGGGTTAATACTGAAATTGGCTGATGTTCAGATAAAGGTCACAGCACATGCACTGTGTGTGATCGCTTTGCTCTTTCAGAATTATACTGTAATGCAGGAAGATGTTAAATCTTATCATGTAATTTTTAAATCTTTATTATGTATTTATTTTATAATATTTTTAATTAATGTTATTCTTTCTATCATTGCTATTGTTACAATTATATATATATATATATATATATATATATATATATATATATATATATATATATATATATATATATATATATATATATATATATATATATTTTTTTTTTTTTTTCCATTATTAACTGATTAATTAAAGTACGCTCCTTTATAACATTATATGCTTTACACTTTTCACACACTCTCCTTCCCAAAGGCAGCATTTCTGTATTTTGTTTAAAGACCTAAAGAACTTCAAGAATTAAAAAAATAATAATAATAAAAAAATCTTAAATGTTTAATCCTATTTCCTATATTCAGTTATAGGCTCTCTGTCCATAAATGGGAATTAAGAATAAAACTGAGCCCTTATTGTTTTAATTTGATACTAGTCTGCTACTGAAGTGGTTTGAACTTTAATATAATTAGAATATCAAGAATGTATTGGAAAAAAGTAGCAGCAACTCCTAAGTATACACTTAAAGTGATTGGCTATTTATATCTAATGGGAGATGGTATTAAATTTAATTGCCAGTCTGGGAGATGGGGAAACGACCACACACACTTGCATCCTGCTGCGTTGCTCTCTGCAGTATGTCTGCACAGGCTGGTCGTAATGAACAGCTGTTTGGGTCCAAATGACCATGCATTGTTTACCGCTTTCTGTTTGTGAAGGCATGCTAAACCGGATCAAAGATTTACTTTCTTGTTTTGTAATGATGTAATTCAAAATAAGAGCCAGTTGACCACCCTGTCAGCTGGGGATCCTTTTAATGATCTGTTTTTTAGGCTTTATTAGACATTTTTTTAAATATATTTTACACCTGCCGTTATGTGCTTTGTTAATCAAGCCAATACCCTGCAATGAAGAGAGAAGTTTTATAACTGCTATTATACTTGGTCTAAACTTTAAAAAGTTGGTTGATAGATTTAACATGTTCAATAGAAAATGGAGAGCCAACAGAGGACTAACAAAACGATGAAAACAGATGTACTACAGTCTGTAATTGTAAAACTACAAGTCCATCTATATGGGAAATGGAGCAAGAAAGAGTGGTGTATCATGCACTAGCTATGTTTTAAACTTCAACAGTCCAACAGTTTGGGGAAGGCCGTTTTATATTTTAGCATGACTGATGCATCATATACAAAAAGACATTTCAAACAACTATAGGAATCTTAAACCTTACTTAAGTGGACATAATGTGAAAATTTCAGTATAATAAACAAAGGAATGCACCTTGGACAATTCCACTTGCACAACATTTCCCACTGGTGTTAATTAAAATTTGATTCTCAATGAAGTAAAACCATTTTAATCCCCAATTCATCCTTGCTTGTTGATGTCAGTCTTTCCAGATGTTGTTTACAGGTTTTGTCATGGGCTGATTGTCATTTTCCCTGATTTAGCATTGTAAATATGTTTATATCCTCTGGAGGTTTGCATTTGCAAAGAAACATGCTTACAAAGATATAGCTGTCATTCACTCTATGACCGAAGCGCTGATTTATAGGTTTTTAAAGGTTATGGTTAAGTCTTTCTACTTTATAAATATTTATACCATATAAATATAGAGTTATATACCATATAAATATTTATACCACTATATGGACAAAAATATTAGGACACATACACATTACACAGAGAGAATCTTTAATGACATCCAAGTTGTTTTTCCTTTTGCAGCTATAACAGCATTTCTTGAAAAGCTTTTTTGAACACTTTAAAAAGCATCTGTGGGAATTTTTGCCCATTCATCTAAAAGAGCATTCTTGAGCCAAGTTATTGATGTGAAAGAGGGCTTTGCTTGCAATCTCAGTTCTAGTTCATCCCAAAGGTGTTTGATGGGGTTGGAAAGCTGGAAGCATACGATTGTCCAAAATACATAATATTACAGGTGCCCGATTTTAAGGACGTTGGCAATGGGACCAAATAAAATATCAAATTTATAGTAATTAAGTCAGGATTGTTGAAGTTCTCTCACATTGATAAACATTAACCTATGTTTTTGCTTCCACAGGAAACTGAGGAAACCATGGAAAACATTTCAGAACTCATGAAAGACCTTAACGACTCATTTGTTGGTCATTTTGAACTCTGTGCCAAAACGAGAAACCTAAGCATCCGTGTTGCCCTGTATCTTTTTATAACCACCGGAATCTTCTGCACTGTAGTTGGCAATTTCCTGGTGGTGCTGGCGATTGCTTATTTTAAACAACTTCAGTCCCACACCAACTCATTCGTCATGTCACTGGCAGTGGCTGACTTTTTGGTCGGCTTGGTGGTTATGCCCTATAGCATGGTGCGAACCGTGGAAGGTTGCTGGCATTTTGGTGCAACTTTTTGCCAAGTGCACTCCAGCCTGGATGTTATGCTCTGCACCGCCTCCATCTTTCACCTCAGCTGCATTGCCTTTGACCGGTACTATGCTGTCTGTAACCCACTTGTTTATTCATTTAAAATGTCTCATAACCGTGTGGCTTTGCTAATAGTGATGTGTTGGGCTGTTCCTCTGCTCATCTCTTTTGGTCCTATTCTCCTGGGGTTGCACAAGCTTGGTGTGGATGTGGCCCTACCTGGGAACGTATGTATTTTTTTGGTAAATGGAGTCTATGCTGTTGTTGCATCACTGGTGGCATTTTACCTGCCTATGG
Organism: Corydoras maculifer; assembly: GCA_019802435.1. Classification (NCBI taxonomy): domain Eukaryota; kingdom Metazoa; phylum Chordata; class Actinopteri; order Siluriformes; family Callichthyidae; genus Corydoras; species Corydoras maculifer. The sequence goes on from JAFMOD010000629.1 coordinate 1,588,492, forward strand.
GTACCATGCTGGTTGCTTACTGGAAAATCTACAAAGCAGCCAGGCGCCAGGCCATGCAGATAAGTGCTGTAGAGGCTCAGATGGCAGCAGGGGTGGGCAAAGACTCCAGCAAGAAACAGAAACAACGTAACTATTTAAAGAGAGAGAGAAAAGCGGCAAAGACCCTGGGCATCATAATGGGAGTCTTTCTCCTTTTTTGGATGCCATTTTTCACTGTGAACATTGTAGATCCTTTCATAGAGTACAGTACAACCGAGGAGATATGGGATGTCTTCCTCTGGCTAGGTTACGTGAACTCCTCTTTGAACCCTTTCCTGTATGGTTTTTTCAACAGATCCTTCCGTAGGGCTTTTCTAATGATCATTGGCTGCAGGATATGTCTGCCTGGGGCAGTTCCAGGTATAGACCTTTCTCACACAAGGAAAGATGTAACTGACCGGGTGGAGAACCAGTAGAATTAGGATTCCTCGTGATGTTTTGAGTATACAATAATCAGGGAAAATATCTGTATTATTAGATATACAATTAAATAGAAAAAACACTGTTTTGGCGTTCATGGTATATATTCAGCTATACAATGAAATAAATGAGTATGCTTCTAATGTTCTACCTTGTGTACAAATGAGTTATTTTACTGAATGTTGAATGGTTCAGACAGCCGCTGTTTGTCTGGCTTGGAAAACATTAAGCCAGTGGCTCTATATTAGTTTAATAATAAGGGCTCTGAATATTGTTATATAGAACATCTAACATAATATTAAAGTAAAGGGATAGCAAAACTATTTTCATTATCCAAGTATCTCATTCTTTATTCTATTCTTAGAGTAGACAAAATGGCCTAAAGACTGGCACCAGCCTGTCTACCCTTAAGGAGGTGGTGGGGGGTGTTATTGTTTGTTCTGTAAACTCTCCAAATGTTCCTAGAACAATCTGAATTACAGGCTGCAATGTCCTTCTGCTCTTGTCTGTCTAAAACAGGAAGTATTTGTGATGAGTTGAAACACATACTGCATGCACTCATGTCCAGCAGGCTCCTCTTAATTATCATGCCTAAAGCCTATTCAGTCTATCTAGGACAGCAAGGTTTACGAAGAGAACATCTGACTTCTTAAAAAAATGGTGACCTGTTGACAAAATTATTGGTTGTAATCAGTTTTGTAGAGTGTTTCTGTAGTACAGTCTAAGAGGAAATTAAAGATCATCTGCACTGATGGTGAATTTCCACAATTCTATTCAACTTCTCTAAAGGTTTTCTCATCTAGTGGAGAACGTTGCGAGCTCACACTTAATCACACAGACACACTATATAGGGGCAATTCAGAGCAGCCATTTACCTTAAATCCATGTTTTTGGATGGTGGGAGAAATGGAGAACCTGGAGAAAACCCACGTGAACATAGAGAGAGCATGGAAACTTCACCCGAATCAGGATGAACCCGGATTCCCAGCGCTGAGATGCCAGCACCGTGCCGCCACTAAAATAATTCATTACTGTTACTTTTGTGGATTTACAGCACTAAGCTGTTTCAATTATATTCATTATAAAAAAATGTCTGATTACCATAATTTGAATAAAAATATTAAAATCTACCCTATCATTTTAAATATCTACAAATAATGCACACCTTCAGTTTCACGAAGAGTTTAAAAGAAATGAGATAAAAGAATACTTACACTCAGCATTATTTTATATATGTGTTTATATAAATATGTCAAAAAACCTTAGACGGTCTATTTCTTTTCTCTCGCTCTCGCTTGCTGTTATGAACTTTTATTTTGACAACTTCTCTTATTTTCCTCTATAGATTTGACTCATTATTATACTCAGCTGGCTTGTTTTCAGTTAATTATTTCTTTTATGTTCTGATTGGTTCATTTTTGTTATATAAGGATTCTTTGCATGTGCAAATGCTTGTTGTAGGCTGGGTTTTATCCCGGTCATGATCATATCTATCAGTTTGTGGCTTATTATCCTGATGCCCTTGTAGTTGTTTTTTTTTTTTTTTGAAATGAAACTACAGCAGCACTGCTGCACTAAATCCCCCTCACCACATCAGTGTCACTGCAGAACTGACAATAAACAATCCACCACCCAAATTATACTTTTTATTTATAATTATAGAAACATAATTATAATTATAACAATATAATTTAAAGGTCCTGCTGTTATATTTTCTGGGTACATGGACACATTTCACAAAATTTCCTAACATGTACTTAAAATGAGCTTAAAAAGGAGTACTTAATTTCTTCAAAAACACAGAGGCCGTAATTACCTTCATCTGAAAATTTTGTTTCCAGGGGGATAAATTTTACTTGTAAATTTTTTACTTTTTGTGTACTTTGGAACTTTGGTGACTCTGGTTAACTTAAATGGGTTTGTTAATGATTCTTATAAAAATAAAATGACTGCTGTATAATAAAATACCATGTTTGATGGTTTGGCTACAGAGCGGAAATTAAACTCGTGAAGTACATAATTTCCTTACATCTCATGCCTTAGGTAAGGTTTAATGCTAATTCTTCCTCTTTTCACTGATTTATAACTATGTGTAAAAAAAAAAAAAGTTCATGAATTTACACTTGCCAATTTAAAATGAACTGTGAGGGAAAACAAAAAGAGAATCAGAATTTTTTTTTTAAGTTCTTATTTAATTCATATAATATTAGACACCAATGAACGTAATCACAGCTGCAAATACGAATGATTTCCGAACATGTCTCAAGTGATTTACACATAAGATCAACTCTCGTTATAATCAGTGGTCAGTAATGACTTGACTTCCATTAGAAATGAACATTTCATTTAAATCTATTATTATAATACTTTTTAATATCATTCTATGTAAAGCTTCCTGATGTCATTTGAATAATGATCTAAATATTTAGACCATATGCACATAACATAACAATAACATTCTTATCCAAACACTGCAAAATGTACAACACCCCTGCTTTAATGTTGTCTTAAAACAAATTTAAATTACATTTTCATATGAACCCATTTACATTATTTCCATTATTTGCTGAATTTATTGAGTGAAAAAAATAAATATAAAATAGTTTCTATTTAATATTCATAATTATTAATTTAGTTGAAAATATTATACAGTTGAGGATATTAATGGGTTTTTACTTAGAAATGTATTAAAACATGGACTATGACCAGGGGTGTACGCAAAATTTTGCACTTGTATATGCAACAGTTTGCCCCAGCAGTGTCTAAATGGCTTGCAGTGTTGCTGGATTTCAGATTGCTTGAATGTCTCACAGTTAAATATTGTTCTTCCCCCCGTATCGTGCACTTTAACTCCATTCAAACAGATTGTTATGGTTTTGCTGAGCTCTGTTTGGGTAAGACTATCTTGCTCTGTATGAATGTCACTCAATTCATTAGAATGGTCGTATAAAAAGGTTACATGAACTTAAAACAGTGCACAGTACATTTTGAAGCTGCATTCCATTTAGGAGGTAGCTCCCTTAATAGCTGCCCCCTATAATAACACAAGTCTAACTGGCAACGGTTTCCCCCCCAAAAAAAAACTTTGGCAGAATCGGAGGCCATGCTATGTTAGTGATAGTGTATGAATGTGTAACTATCACCAAACCTGCTCATATGAATTTACTGTCTATAATATTGAATCAGTCCGAAACTAGTATAGTGTCAGAATGAGAATCTTTTTTTTTTTTTTTTTTTTCTGGTTACCACTTTTGTTTATGCCATGTTATTTTTACTTTCAAAAATGGAAGGAAAGCAGTCTTATTAAAATGGTATGTGACAGTTATTAATTTCACTGCTGCCAAAACCAACTGATCCTTTTGCATGTGCCAATGTTGACTTAAATTTGTAGTCACCTTTCCATTGGAACCACCGTTCGTGTGATGCCACTTGTGTTTTAGGAAAAGCAGTAGTTTTGCGATACAAGTAACAAAAGAAACATTGTACTTTCTGAAACAACAGGAAATTTTGAAATCATCTGGTTGAAAATGCATTTAGCCATTAAACAATTTCTATTCTTGTTTTCTGGTTCAGAACCGTGTCTCGATTGTGCTTTGGTCAGACCGCCCATTAAATGTCTGTTTCTGAGCAGAAATAGTATCATCCTGTAAAACAGTCAACATAGTAATCATAAAAAAGTTTTAGGCAGTAAGAATATCTTTTTAGATATCAGTCTCCCTCAGTCCGTAGCATTCCGTCAGGTCATAAATCTGGTAGCCACTGGGTTCGCTGCACTCATTGTAGATCCCCATGGCTATAGTATCAATCTCAGTTCTGTCCAGGGAAGGTATGGCGCTTTTTCCTGTGCCACTTTTGATCTTGTTAGACAAGTTGTTCATCTTTTCCTTCAGATGGAATGATGATTTCTGGAGGGGAGGGAAGAAGCTCCAGCTCTTGATTTGCACAGAGCTACCTTTACCCTGGCATGCGAATATGGAGCCACCACAGGACTCATGAATGGAGAATCCTGGCCTGTAGTTTTCCCTTGGGACTTTGGTCTGGTTTTTGATGGCCGTGCGCCAGCGTTGGTCATAGAACCGGCGCAGACTACGCCGTCGACGGTGACACTGGCAGTGGAGCAGACGTGTGAAGGCGCGTTGGAACTCTTTGCTGGAGCAAGGGTAGATGACTGGGTTGATACAGCTGTTGAAATAGCCCAGCCAAAAAATGACCTTGAACACAATGTCTGAAGGTTTCAGTGCAGGAAAAAAAGAGCCTGTTGGTAGAGTCAGATTGAGAAAGTTTATTATCATTATTATAAAAATAATAATTATTATAGGTGAATAAAAGGCTTCCTTAACTGACTTTAATTTACTTATATAAAGATCATAGTATACAGTATACCCGGCCAAAACACATACTCACTGTCATTATGTTCACTACATACTGTATTATTCCTTTTTACTCTGTTCTCCAATATCCAGTTCCAACTGATTTGACTTGTCGAACATACGTATAAACATTTAGATCACTATGAAAATACATTTATCAAATGACTGAATTAATTAGTTATATTAGATGTGATGAAACAAACCAGCACTGTTGTAGTACAGATATGAGACTTTAGTTGACTTCTGATTAACATTCAGATTTCGTATAAAATATAACATCTGTTTTGATTTTTCCAAGTAAAATGCATCAGAAGAAAATTCATGAAAACATTCACTAAAGTATATAAACTGCAAACGACCCTTGCAGAAGCCTCATAGGGTGAATGATACAAAGCATTTTAATGTTCAAATGATTGGAATTCATTTTTTTGACACTGTAGATTTACATTCTTCAAGATTCCAGTTAGCCTCTGTCATTCTTCTCCTTCACCTCTAAGACTTCCTCTCTACTCATCTCTTTGCTCACAAAAAAGCACATACACCCATATATATTCACTCGTTTCAGTTTTTGACACTCCCCCATATCTCTTCCGGCCCTGCACCCTTTCCATGAAAAGTAAAAGGGCTGGTGTGACACATAATATTCAACATAAAACACTTGTCAAGTCCACCAGCTGCCATGCAGTTATTCTCTACTGAAGCTCACAGCCACATAACATCAGAGAGGAGCTTTGAAAATGCATTGGCTGAATTGTTTTCCTGCAAAACATCTGAAATGTTATTATAATTGGGTTTTGCTTTTTACTACCCAAAGGGGATTTTAAATGTCATATTAACAGCCTTTTGCCTTAAGTTTCATAAGATCTACCCCAAGCAATAACTACACAAGACGGCATGGTGTTACTTTCTCCACCTGTTATTATGATACATGTGAGCTGCCGGGTAATTAACAGGTTTGTATATTTGGAGTGAGTTTTGAAGTGTATTGGACCTTTTACTTTTTACAATAACATTTCTTTAAAATTCTTTAATATTAATTGGCTAGTTCAAGACAAAAAGCAGAGGTAATTCTTAGGTGCAACAAATGTTTTACTAACCAATTAAATCTCAGTTTATGTTGGGGTACTGATTTACACTATAGGCCGGTGTTATGTGAACAATCTTTGATACAGTAGTGACATCAACATAATGTTAATTCATCTGTAACAAAGCAAATTGAAGGTGTGTTTAAAGTTTTGACTGGTATCTTCCGTCACTTTGGACTAACAATTGGATAAACCTTTAAATTTCTCAATAGTTATGTTTCCTTAATATAAGTTCCTTTACATATAAAAATATACAACAATACAGACAATGTTCAGAACAGTTGCTAATCCACACTGTATTTCATAGACATGCGATACTAATGAAACTGTACGTATCTGGCAACTGCATTTGGAATGCGGTGTGTTAACAATTAATATTTGACAGTTTTAGGCAACCGGCATTTATCACCAGAAGATGTGTGGAACTTTTTTAAGCCTTCATTTGTATTGCAATAATCACCTTCAACACCCAAAGTGGCATTTCAGCAAAAAAAAACAAAAAAAAAACAATCATTTATAGTTACACAACACAGCTAAGCATGTTTTTCCAAAGGCTAATGTCAGAGAAACTTGGCTCAAAGTTTTGATCTCTTGGCTGAGTGTGTTTTATAAAACTATTTTTATCTGTTTGATCAGGTGTAATGGTAATAAGCATAGAGAGTTTGGATTTCTAAAGTTCTATTTGATACGGAGTTCATTTATAAGACCTGACAGGCAAAGTGTTTATCAATCGATTAGTAGAAAAACTCTTTATACCATCAGAAGGACAGTGCCATATGATATAAAAATGTATGCAGAAGTTTTTTGGGGGGGATTTTGTATTATTTTTTTAAAATCAAAACTATGTAACGTATTTAGATAAAGGAGTATCATCAGATGTCTGAACAGCAACCAGTGACCCATGAATTTACTCTCACCGATGTTTCAGACAGATGAGCCAAAGGTTATGTTTTCCTATGAGGAGTGTTCACACTATACCACATTCCTTAGGGTTTGCTTTTGTCTCCACACTTCAAGCAGAAATTCATGAAAAAGCCATTAACTTTTTTTTCTATACCTCTAGTATATAAATTACAAGTAGCACAGGGATTATCACATTATTAGTACAAGGGTGAGATATATTTTGAAATCTCCAGCCAATAAACAGAGTACCGAAGATACTGAAATGCTAATTAATATCAATGCAGGTTTGTCATCAGGGCAGCACTGTGGAGATCCAGGTTTGGATCTTGATTTGGCTGTAGATTCCATGTTCTCTCAATGTCCACATGGGTTTTCTCCAGGTCCTCCGATTTCCTCTTACAGTCCAAAAACTTGGCTTCAGGTTAAATTAGCTGATCTACATCAACCTGTATCTAAATTTCCCCTATATAGTGTGTGTGTGTCCAAGTGCCTAACGATGGATTGGTGCCTTTTTGTGGGTGTATCTACCCAGCGCCTAAAATGGAGGACCCCCACAGTGACCTATTAGAGGATTAAGTGAGATGAGATGAGTACGTTCGTTAACCAGCTACATTTTCATTCATCTTTTTGCATTTTCTTTTATTCAATCTAAGAAAGTTTTTAATTCAATCCGTGCCATTTTACTGTTTTAGTTGAGGGTGGGTCATTTTCAAATTCGAGGATGTTAATACTACACAAGGGTTAACATGGCTTACAGGAGGTTATGGTTACTGTTTTTTTACAGCTCTACTGTTGCAACATCCTTAACATAACAGAAGTAACTCTCACCTTATAATAAGGGACCAACACTAAGGGTGGGATACAGGGGGCAGATCTCAGAGGAACGAAAGATTCATTCCTGCTTAGACAAAACACGGAAGCTCACACTGAGTCACTGTAGTGTGATAGCAGAGGCCTAGGTGGTGGAATGGAACTGGCAATAAACTTAAATTCATTTACCTAAAAACAAAAATAAACCAGATGATATAAGAAAAAAAATAAAGTAAGAACGAAGAACTGAAACACCCTGGACCTCTCATTTGTTTATGTAATCTTTAAGTTATATTTACATACCCTCCATAATTGACACCCCCAGATAAGGGTAGTAGTGTGTGCGCATGCACAAGAACCCCTTTGTGTTAAATTGCCACTTTATTTTTATATATATATTTTTTGTACATTATATAACTTGAGCTACTATAACATCTGCAATTTCCCCCTGGGATTAATAAAGTATTTATTTATATATATATATATATATATATATATATATATATATATATATATATATATATATATATATATATATATATAATAGTTGTTAATTTACAAGTTGTAGGGGTGCCAATAATTGTAACAAGTGATTTTTGTGAAAAATATTAATACCTCGATTGTTTTGACAGCTGCATTTTTTTTTTTTTTTTTTTTGGTAGTAATAAATTACAAATAATGCTGGTTTTCATTTTTCTCATTCTTAAATATTTAATTAAAAAAAGTAATTCTTATTTTATATATTTTTAACATTCTTATTAACTGGCAATACTACATAGCAAATGAAGTATTATGATTCTTAAATACTAATATTAATTGTTTTAAGAAGTTAAAGATTCAGGTGTTTATAATGATATTGATGAAAGTATTTTAACTTTTGGTATTTGTATTTATATTTAAAGCTATTTATTACATGTTTGTGTAAATAACTGGGCCTACAATGAAGTTACACTAATTATAAATGTATGACTGCATTTCTTAGTGTCAGTCAGGATACGTTTTAAATACAGTAACGTGTTTAATGCAGGTCTGGATTTTAAGACTTTAATTAATGAGACTATTTACCTTTTTTGATGCGATATATTAATTCCCCTTGACATTGTGTATTTTAGTAATTATTCCATAGTAGAGGTATTCTTAGTGGCATGGGAAAATAAAATTAGATCAATCATGAAATATGGTTATTTAAGCAATGAGCAATAAATAGAGTTGGTTGACAGTGAATGTTGTGCAGGCATCAGTACTTGGACTTCTAATAGCATTTTTTCATTTGACCTCTTGAGTAGTGACCAGAATTTTAATATGGTCTTAATAAAAAGACAAAGGCAATGCACAGTTCAAGAAAGAGTTTCTTTGTATGAATCAGGGCCTTTAATCAAGCATTTAATAATGTTTATAAAAAATATAATTAATCAGTGTGTGCCACTGATTTCAAATTTTTGACATGCACATTTTTTTTATACTGTTATTTATTTTTATACATTTTAAAAACTGTTGTGCAACCGGCCAAACTGACTGTGACCTTTTGTTTAAAGATAAAGTTAAAGTAATACAGGACTCACATTTGCAGACACTCTCCTGCCATGTGTTTTTACCAAATAGCTATTTCTAAATCAGTTTTTCATATGGACCATGTGTTTTTTTTAAATATGCATGTTAGCCAGGCTGATCAAAACAGACAGAACCAGGAAAATAAACCTATTTCTGCTTTCAGCACAGCACTAATGAAGATTTTCATTGTGGTATTTTACTAATTCATTGCCTTTTTTTTTTCTTTAGTCAAATCATGTCCATTATTTTTATATATTAAAGGCACGGTGGCTTAGTGGTTAGCACGTTCGCCTCTCAGCTCAGCGCTAGGGATTCCTGGTTTGAATCCCCATCTGGTTGGAGTTTCCATGTTCTCCCCGTGTCTGCGTGGGTTTCCTCCCACAGTCCAAAAACATGGATCAAGTCAATCGAATTCTCAAAACTGCCCCATATAGTGTGTTTGTGTGAGGGAGTTTGTGCCCAGCGATGGATTGGCGCCCTGTCCTGGGTCTATCTGCCCAGCGCCTGAGACGTTCTCCCCTGGATGGGCATGGGGAACCCCACCGCGACCCTAATAGAGGATAAAGCGGGAGATAATGAATGAATGAACTAAAACTACAAAGATAGTAGGCACAGCTTATATTACCATCCATGTGCACTACAGGAGTGCTGAACCATTAAAATGAACGTGATTAAAATGGTGGTGGGGGGGTAAAAAATATTGTCAAACGTATTACTCATGACACTAATACATATAAACAAATGAGGCGATTCAGTGGTTCACTATAAATAAGAACGTCTTCCTTTCATTCGGCCCCTCTGCTTAAGGCCCCCTGCTTTGTGTAGGTTTTCTTCTTCCCAACACACATAAATTAATTTGAGGATGGTTTGTTAATTAGGTCACATTCTGTATGACGAATGGGTTTGTGAAGGAGAGCCGTGCTTGGTCGGTGATTAATGTACAGGTTTCCTAACTAAAAGTTTTAGGGTTTAATTCAGAACTCTGCCAAGCTGCTACAGTCAGACCAGAGAGAAATACATAGAACCTGTAGTTGCTCAGATAGTATCGATAGTGGTGTTTTAAGTTGGCCTGGTCAAGAAAAACAGAATTCTAAAAACAGAAACGCAAGAGCGTTAAGCAAATGATATATTCTGTATAATAAAAAGGGCAATGCTAAGTAATGCGCCAAACATTGGGTCTATAAGATCAGGAAAAGGAACTATTTTTCTTGTTGATACTTTTGGACCAAAAGTTCTTCTGCTAGCTTATTATAGCTCTTTTAACTATTGGAGAAATAACTACTTTTCATCTGATGTGTGCTGTAGGAACTTGGGACGAGGCATGAAATGATTACAGATTTTGATGTTTTTTCTTAGACATAATCACGATTATCATGCAATAATTAACTTTATGAAAACAAAGGGCTAGAAATAACATTTTGTCCTCAAGTACTAGGTGTATCTGCCAAGCTCCCGAAATGCCCTCCCCTGGCTGGGCATGAGGAACTCCCCCAACCCCTTTGCCACACCAGTTTAAAAGTAAGCAGAAGACGATGAAATGATGGATGGAAGTGTGCAATATGCAGTTGTCAGCATATGGGTTAAAGTGTGTGTGTGTTTGTGTGTGTGTGTGTGTGTGTGTGTGTGTGTGTGTGTGTGTGTGTGTGTTAAGTTTTACTTCTGATCAGTGAAGCTCTCAGTGCCTCTCTCTTGGGTGATGCAGAGCTCAGACAATGTTTTCCTATGTTTTCAGTCTTAGGCTACACTTCATCTTTGAGTCTCTTACCAACACAAAAAACTGAATAACTAATGAAGTTTAAATCAGTGCATTGCCCAAAGTTTATGGCTGTAATGTGTGTATTTTTTATTTTTTATCTTTTAAAACGTGAGAGGGGTGATGTGGTTAGAACAGTGACCGGTTTGTTTTGGGAAGCCAAACAAAGCACTTATGTCAGATCACTTAAATAAATATTCTTTGCTTGTTCCTCTATCTAGTACTGACTGATGATGATGATGATAATTATGAAATGCATTAGTTTAAAGTTAAATGTTGTTTGTCACATATCGTAATTGCATTATGTGAATTCTCTTTGCAGTTAACCATGTATAAAAGAATAGCAGAATAATAATATCAATTGAACTTAGTTTTGTAAAGTTCATTTGTCAGATTGCATTCTCGTCTTAAAAGCTATTCGTAAAACATCTTAATGGGACTTTTCTAGAAAATAAATAATGATTGTTGATTTGTACCTTGTAGAAATGATCTGTTCATTTGATGATGTCTGTTTATAAGGTTCATTTTAACATCAATACTTTATCTAAAAATAACTTATTATGTAAACACATCTAATATAGAGTATATCTTGGCTGGTAGCCTCACATTGCAAACGTGATTGCTATGGATCACTTTTTAGTGGCACACAATTTATTAACCCTCATTAATTAATGCAAGTTCTATGTGGAAAGGCCTCAGGGATGGGATAAAGTAGGGGCACGCCTGTATCACAGTAATTAGTTTTGATGCCATGGGTGTTTTGTCATGCAACATCAAGAATGCTTTGGCCCGTAAAGCCTCTTTCCTGCACTCAGCCCAGCTCTTAAACTGTCTATCTGTCATAAATTATTGGTTTTACAAATAAGTGTAGTCCCTGGATAACTTTTAAATGCTCTTATGCAAATATAATCATGTTGGCTCTTATAATAAAAGTGCCTTACATGCCCTTATATGTAAACCCACATAAAAAAGGAAGAACAATAATTTATACTGATAATATAAGCTACTCCATGTCACAGTGCAGCTTATGACTTAACATATTTAATGTTGCGCAAATACAAATTATTGTTTCATGCTCAAAAGTTGACTATATCTCTTCTTATTATCTTATATCTTAAAATATCATTATCTTATCTGATTATGCTTAATCCTTTACGGGGGGGAGAAAACTGACTTTTTTACAGATTTTCTGGCTGTATATCTACCCCTACACAACACTGCAACAACTACAAAGCAATCGCCTAAATTCAAAATAAAAAAACTGGCAACCAGCTAAAACTAAAATACAAGTCACCTGTTGTATCACCTTGTGGCAGATCCCGAATTACCCAAATTAGCCACTGCATGTTTGTAGAAGTGTTTAAAGGCACATTTTATTATTTTATGCACTTTGGAAAGTTAAGAGCTTATTGCTGCCATTTTGGACCTGGAATATATTTGTGCTGTGAATAGACAGTGATGGATTTGACTCAGGATGGTAAAATATGTTTGCCGGAGTGCCAGAAGTAAAATCCTCCCCATCCCTTTATACCATCCATTAGCAAACTGCCACATCTGATTACATCATATTTCAGTTCCTAAGCCAGTGGAAACACTGGCTGGTTTTCTGTCACCATAATTCACGCCAGCGAGGGTCAATGGAAAATGAAGAATTGTGCTTTAAAGGCTTAGAATACTATTAAAATGCATTTGTATATTTTTTCTGGGTCTCCATGTATATCTGCATTGTTGCATCATCAAATTGACATTAAACAATCCATCTCTGATAAAAAACCTAGCAAAATTGAAACCACTTTTAATTACAGGATGTTGTTTTTCTTTTATATGTTATAACAAGTGCTTTAACGATGACCGAAACTGCACATTTACACTGATTATTAAATAACTCTGTTAACTATTTGTATATAGTTAATTTTAATTAAATATGTCCTTGTTTAGTAATTTAACAAGATTTTAAAATGGAAACAAACAAAAATAAGGTTAAAATTAAAGTTGAGATTCTTTTAATGTCAACATGCATAAAATAAATTACTTGTATTTTATCTTTTTATTTATATACTTACTAAACATTATATACAATAATATATTACACACACATGCACACACACATACAAATACATACACACAAATGTGTGAGTGTGTGTGTGTGTGTATGTATGTATATATATATATATATATATATATATATATATATATATATATATATATATATATATATATACATACATATGCATACACTTATCCAGTCTTATGCCTTACACCTGATGAAATTCCATGTTTTATTATAAATGTTCTTCAAAATAAGTTAACACATCTGTATTTTTGCCACAGTAAACATTTATTTTCTTATTTTAACATATTGAAAAAATGATGGCCTATACAAAAGCTAAGGCCCACTCTTACCCTAAAAGATATTGAAAATATCCTGAATAATCTGAAGATTGCTGTTACAAAGGATGTGTTCAATTACTGACAAATTTATTATGCAAGCAAGCTTTTGTATATGATTATATGGCTATTTCCAACTTTTTATAACTAGAACTAAAATTAACACTTTGGTTTTACAGGAAATAAACCTGTAGTCATTTTTCTAATGAGAAATTATGAGAAAAATAAATGAATAAAGCTGCACAATTTTAGTTTCCAATAACTATAAAGGGTGAAAGTTGATGAGTGTTTCAAAATAACTGTGTATATAACTTTCATTTGTATTAAAATTAAGATATTTTATAGGAAAGTTATTTTAATAATTAGTTAAACTACATGTTCTGCTTAATTGTTATAGTATGGATAGAAAGTTTGTGACAGTCAGGTGAAGATGATAGCAAGCTGTCCAGCAAAGACTAATACGTACCCAGAGGCAAGACGAAGAAAAATGGTAGCCAGCACACTATGAACATTCCAACTACAATAGCTAGTGTTTTGGCTGCCTTTTTCTCTCTGGAGAACTTCATGAGGCGCACCGAAAGAGAGCTCCTCAGCGGGTTGTTCTTGCTTTTCGAACTTGTACTCGATTCCTCAGGTGAGCTCCTGCAATGGATTCGCAGCACAATGTCCATGGACTTGTTCCTCTCTCGTTTGACACCTGCTTCCAAACTTTTGGTGGTTCTCCGAGCCACTATGTACACCCTGAAGTACATCACTAGGATTACCATGAGGGGCAGGTAAAAGGAAAAGAGTGAGGAGAAAAGAGCATATCCAGGTTCCTCTGTGATCCTACAGATGCTCTCATCGGATGGCGGTGGCTCTTTCCAGCCTAAAAGCGGTCCCACTGAGATGACCACTGATGAGACCCAGACGACCACCAGTATGACACCTGCTTTCCTTTCAGTCATTATGGTGGGGTACTTCAGGCAGTATTTTACCCCTATATATCTGTCTATAGAGATGATGCACAGGCTGAGGATGGAGGCAGTGCAGCACAGCACGTCAACTGCTGCCCAGATGTTGCAAAACACCCGCCCAAACACCCAGCAGCCCAAAACCTCCAGGGATGCTGAGAAAGGCAAGACCACTAGGCTCAGGAGAAGATCCGCAATCGCCAGATTGACAATGAAGAAGTTGGTGACGGTCTGCAAATGTTTGTTGCACAGCACAGAAAGGATGACCAAAATGTTCCCGACAATCGCAGCGAGGATGAAAACGGCCAAGAAGATGCCCACCGCGATGACTTGAGGCTCAAGAACAACCCCGACGCAACTCCAATTACCGGTTGTATTAGGATAAATCTCGGAAAATGACCCGTTAAATGTTTCCATAGAGTAAAACGCGTCATGGCTCTCGTTCAGGAAATTAGAAACTGTCATTTTGCAACTCCATACAGAAAACTTGACAGATGGGTTACCGTCTACAAAGTCCCATCGTGATGCCCACTCCACTCACCTTCCCCGCATCATCATCCATAGCTCCGTTCAGGATGCTGCAGCTGTCTGAAGAGCCGCATCTTCACAATGAACCAAAAACGGAAAAAGAAAAGAAAACACGCACACCTGGAAAACTTTCCACCTCTGAATATCACGTATTCTGTGAGGGGGTAATGCAGTCGTTGTAATCTGATGTGGAGAAATACTGTGTGTGCGTCTCACTGCTTTACTGCCAGCGCGCTGTCAGCTTTGTCAATAGTGGATAAGGGGTGCGCTTCGGCGCGCGACCCTTGGTGCGCTTTTTCCCTCCTCCCAATTCAGTGACGTGCATTCAACGTTGCAGTTCCGAAACTAACCACCAGTGGGAGATATGTCGGTGTGCAGTACAGAGTAAGTATTGTAGTCATTTCAGATCATTTTCCTTTCTGTGAGTTTTGAACTACTGCATCTTATCTTGAATATTTAGATGGCTTGAAAAAGCCATCTATTGTTGTTCATGTTATGTATATATGTTATATATATATATATATATATATATATATATATATATATATATATATAGCCCAGCGATGGATTGGCGCCCTGTCCTGGGTCTATCTGCCCAGCGCCCGAGATGTTCTCTCCTGGATGGGCATGGGGAACCCCACCGCGACCCTAATAGAGGATAAGCGGGAGATAATGTTTGTTTTTATATATATATATATATATATATATATATATATATATATATATATATATATATGTATATGTGTGTGTGATATGATGGCCTATTATGTATAATATATATATATGTCTACCCTGTGGAGGGTTCCTAATTTCGTACATCTTGCCCACAAACCAGAGCATTTTATTAACATTCAAACAGTGGAGCCATGTGTGGTAGATTTAAACTCTGCAGGGTTCCGAGACTCCTGAAAAAGGCTACTGGCTACTTGCGCATTTCAGTTTCAGGTAAATTGCAGAGCTTCAAAAAAAAAAAAACAAAAAAAAAAAAAAACCCTTTAAGATAGAGATAGAGAGAGCTACATGTGAAAGTCCTTTCTATCACAAGCATTAAACTTTTTTTTTTATCAACGTTCAGTTAATTCATTCATTCATTCATTATCTCCCGCTTATCCTCTATTAGGGTTGCGGTGGGGTTCCCCATGCCCATCCAGGGGAGAACGTCTCGGGCGCTGGGCAGATAGACCCAGGACAGGGTGCCAATCCATCGCTGGGCACATACTCACTCACACACACACACTCTATAGGGGGCAATTTTGAGAATTCAATTAACTTGTTCCATGTTTTTGGACTGTGGGAGGAAACCGGAGAACCCGGAGGAAACCCACGCAGACACGGGGAGAACATGGAAACTCCACCCAGATGGGGATTCGAACCGGGAATCCCTAGCGCTGAGAGGCGATCGTGCTAACCACTAAGCCACCGTGCCGCCACGTTCAGTTAATATTCACTTAATTTGGTATAACACGTGTGAATTTTAATACAAATGTTGGAGGAGATTTAAATGTGTTTTTTGCTCTCTGCGCTGATTTAGGCGAGTGCCATTTTAGCGTATAACTCTATTTTGATCTGTTAGTTTTAGACTTTAAATTAGATCTCGCAAGAGCAGGGAATAAACAAGGGTTTCTTTTTAAATCAAAAAATGTTTTCATAGTTGCTGAGAACTGCCAGTATACCCTACAGCAAGGCACTTAAACCCAAGTTGCAACATACATCATGTTATTACCCTCATCTGCAAGCCTATTTTTGTGAGTGGCATAAAAATCAACAGATCCAAACATCATGTTTCTCTAAGAGACATGTTGCTTTACTTGATTATCTGGGAAAAATATAATTACAAATTAAGATAAAGATTTTTCTGGAATTTATTAAAATACATTCTCCTTAGGAGATACAAATCTCCTTGATTTGTTATGTTATTTATTATAGATTTACCTCATCATATAAGTGGGTTCATTTAAAATTACATAAAGTACTTAAATTTAACAGTGATGTATAATATTTAATTAAAAGCTATGTATAACTATTTAAATTACTTTAGATGATTTTTGATATTACAGATTTGCAGTTTTATTCTTTATTTGGTTGTTACTTTGTATATGCTACTTTTTTAACTGGGTTAGTTCAAGGGAGTTAAAGTTAATTTCGTTGATTAGTATTAGTAATATCAATATCTTTAATATCTTATGGCTATTCACTGCGTAGATGCACCCATGACAATGATCAATGCATCGCTGGGCACACTCACACACATAATAACGACAATTTATGCACCTTTAATTTAGATTTTTTGGTGTTGGCTCTGTGGGAAGAACCAGATCTGGGGAAATCCCACAAGGACAGGGGAGAATGACAACTCCACCCAGATCAATATTTGGACCTCAATCCCCAGTGAGAGGGGCAAAATCAATTATATTACACTGGCACCTAAAACAAATTGTATATTTTTAATATGTAACAATGATCAAAAAAGTATGTCAAAAATGAAAGTATGAAAGCTTTACACACAGGACAAACACTGATTTTAATATTTGCAATGGTAATATTTGTGAAGAAGAGTCAAATTCAGTAAACTATTTACTCACTACATACAGCTTGTGTGACTGTTTATGGATGCATGTTTGATTTACACACTGTTATACACATTCTTTCCTTATTGAGTTCCTGTAGTGAACTCTGTTTTAGTGTCCTAATTTAGGCCTTTTTAAGGAATCCTGCTCTTTAAAGAAAATAGTTTAGTGCTGTGGGAATTATTAAGGGTGTAATGACTTTGATATAGATTTAGACTTAGATTTATGACTCTAATATGAAATTCACAAAGATCTAGATTTGGTTTAATCATTTATGTACTTATTGGGCAGAGTTGCTTTAAGGTAGTTTTGCTAACTTGATGTTCTTTATGTATTTTTAATGAACATTCATCAGCACACAAACATGCACCGCTAAAGAAACTGGCCCCTGTGAACGAGTTGCTGATGAAAAATATTAAAGTTTCCAATCATGGCAAAACACCAAGGCTTTATAGAACATTAAAAATGCACTGATAATAACAATTTATTCATTTTCTAAATTGCCTGTGCTAATGCAACAGACATGAGGAGAACATGCAAACTTCAAACAGAAACCAGTATGCTCAGGAATCATACTAAGAACCTCGCCATGAGGTAACTGTTGACACTCCCAGCAATGAGAGGCTGACGTGCTAAGCACTATGCCACTGTAGTTGTAGTAGCAGTGGTATAAGTACTAGTAATTTAAAACCTGTCAAATTATCTCCCTGCCTTTCGCATATTGAGGGTGGGAATAGCATGCAGCACACCCTATGAGCCCGATTAGGAAATGCATCATTACAAAAAATTATAATGCAGTACAAAGTAATCTGATGACTTCATTAACAATAGGCCATGTAAACATAAATAAAAAATCAACACAGTCAAAATCATGACAGGATCAAACCTCAAAATCATTAACCATGTGGCTCCTATCATGACAGGCTGTATTTGACATCCTGACAGTTTTCATAATTTCCAAGTCAAAAATAGGATACAGTGATGGTTGAAAACCTTATGTTGAGTTATTACACAAACAGCATTGTTTACTAGAATTGTTTATTTCCTCGTTGCATACTCAAGGCCCCTTGGCCATCTGGAAGACACATTGGGAATGGTGTAGTAAAGGTTTATGAGCTGAGCTTTATATAGACTGTATGTGTGATATGATGAGTAGCTGTCAGTGACATTTTTTGCTTTCAGCTGCCCTTGAGTTTCCTGACATCAGCGGGGGAAAAAAAAATCTTGGTTTCCTTTAATAAAGTTTCTCAGTCTTGTTAAAGCATACACCTGCTTTGAGATTTGGCATTACCAGATATGAATTTAACTAAAAAATTAAATAATTTGTTAATAATTATCAGAGTGTGTTAGAGCTGAAAGTAAATGCAGCAGGTCATCACAGTTGTGATGTTACTTCCAACAACATATGAGATTGAGTGCTTTCTAGCATTTTTAAACAATAGTTCAACAAGAGAGGTTTTCGCTGACTTGTATTACATTTAGTAAAAAGTTGGCAAGGTGGTGTAGTGGTTAGTATGACCGTCTCTCAGCGCTGGGGATCCAGGTCCTAATCCAAATCTGGATGGAGTTTACATGTTTTCCCCATGTGTGCATAGGTTACCTCAATGTTTTCTGGTTTCCTCCCACAGTCCAAAAAATGTATTCAAGTTAAAATAAATGCTCTAAATTGCCCCTATATAGTGTGTGTGTGTGTGTGTGTGTGTGTGCACCCACAACATTCTCCCTTGGATGGGCATGGCCTCCTGTAACCCATAATGTATTAAGCCGAAGATGAATGAATGAATTAAAAAGGTAGTACTTTTGTATGGACCTGAAAAGGATGTGCTTTTATTATTTGTATTAAGAATATTTTTTACCCAATTAGATAATGTCAACTGACTTGTATAATGTACAACCTAGTCTAGTTTAAATCTTGCATGTGGTTACTGGGTATAACACTCTCCTAACAGAGCCTGGAGTAGTGTATCATTGATTTGTTATAGATTTTGTAGTATATTATTAACAACTGTGTTTTTAAGGCTTACACACCTCCTGCACTCCTGATGACAGGGTTATGTTCTGGGGTTTGGGATTGACCAGCCAGTGAAGCACTGGAGTGTCAATGAAATTCTCTGTATAGGTTTACAGATCGTAATGTATTACCTGCTGACAACTAAGGCAGTGCTGCCATAACCAATTTTCCAATAAAAGAGTGCCAGAGCTTGGTCGGTTGAGAATCCTGCAAAAACACATTTCCAGCACTTTAGGAAAAATGTAAAAATAATTTAGGTGAAGTGGTACAGTGGGTAGTGCTGTCACATCACACAAAAAAAATTACTGGAATCTACTCCCAGCATAGGTGGCCCAGGTGTTTTTTCTGTGGCCTTTGCATGTCCTCTGCTCTTCATGACTTTCTTCCCATAGTCTTCACAGAAAGAAAATCTTATGAATTGGAGATTTTAGGAGTAAATGTTGTATGTTTGCCCTGTAGTTGTCTGGAAGCTGACAGTTGTGTCTCAACATTTTGAGTGACTGGGAAAAGCTCCAGCACCTGGATGGGCATGGGGAACCCTCTGCAACCTTAGTAGAGAATAAAGTAAAAGATATGATGATATAAGCATGTACACTGCTTAACACATAGTTGTGATATTACTTTGCTGTGAGTGCAAAATAAGAGTTTTATGTTTGCTACTTTTTATTTTTACATTTGCTGCTTTTTTTGGTCACAACACATACATTTGGTGTCTTTCTCTCAGATGTTTAAAAAGCGTTTAATTGCACCACTGATGAAACACCTGATGCCACTGGCTTAATCTGTTGGTCACGCTATTAAAATGACTAATGGGATGTGTGTGGATTTGTTTTGTTGAAATGTAAACTCACAGAAATACTAGTCGTATGATTTATTTTCATTCATTCATTATCTTCCGCTTTATCCTCTATTACGCCCTAGTCATATTATAATCCATTAAATTTTCTTATAATAAATTTTAAGTTCAGTGGTTATATATAAAATAAATATTCCTATTTTAAACTGTTATAAAAAATTTGGCATAATTTTTATTATATAATTATAATACATTAGTGCATGTAATGAAAAGAAAAAATCTTTATCTGTTATAAAAAATTTGGCATAATTTTTATTATATAATTATAATACATTAGTGCATGTAATGAAAAGAAAAAATCTTTATCTGTTCTGATAAAGGGCAGGCGACACGGTGGCTTAGTGGTTAGAACGTTCGCCTCTCAGCGCTAGGGATTCCCGGTTCGAATCCCCATCTGGGTGGAGTTTCCATGTTCTCCCCGTGTCTGCGTGGGTTTCCTCCGGGTTCTCCGGTTTCCTCCCACAGTCCAAAAACATGGATCAAGTCAATTGAATTCTCAAAATTGCCCCATATAGAGTGTGTCTGTGTAAGTGAGTGTGTGCCCAGCGATGGAT
The DNA here is from genome assembly GCA_019802435.1 of Corydoras maculifer. NCBI lineage: Eukaryota > Metazoa > Chordata > Actinopteri > Siluriformes > Callichthyidae > Corydoras > Corydoras maculifer. Next base: position 1,609,280 of record JAFMOD010000629.1, read on the forward strand.
TGGCGCCCTGTCCTGGGTCTATCTGCCCAGCGCCCGAGACGTCCTCCCCTGGATGGGCATGGGGAACCCCACCGCGACCCTAATAGAGGATAAAGCGGGAGATAATGAATGAATGATAAAGGGCAGCACGGTGGCTTAGTGGTGAAATACAGCCTTTTCTCACCGCTGGGAATCCAGTTTGGAATCCTGATCTGAGTGACGTTTCCATTGTGTCTCTGTGTCCGTGTGGGTTTCCCTGGTTCAAAGAAATAATTTGATTATTAAGAGCTTAAAATTGTTTATAGTATAGGGCCTTTTTTTAAAGTTTTATTTTATGCTTCATGCTTGCACCAATCTGCCTCCATTAGCTCCATCCAAAGTGGATTTTGATTGCTTTACTATGTAAAATTTCTCAGGTCTTACAGAATGAATACTGACATAACCTAACACAGTTAACAGTTTGACATAATAAGGGTCCTTTTTAACTAATTAAGCACTTTTGACTATGACCCTACTCTTAAACAAGCCCTGATCTTAGATGAACTAAGCAACTTCAAACACTGAGTCCAGCAGAATGCATTCTGTGATGATCTCAGTGCTCCATGTCATCAGCTCACAGCTGGGTCTCATGGGCCAACAGGGAGCAGTGAAAGGGACGCCACAGTCCACAGGGTCACACTTTTCACAGATCTTCTCCAGCAGGGAGACATCCGCATCACACAGAGTGCAAGACTCCTCTCTCACGCAAGCGCCAACATATAAACCGAAACGCTGCTCTGACTCCAAATCCTGGCCTGGGGCCTGACCGTGGCTCAGCTGAACAGAGATATCACGCCTCAACCAACACTACTTACATGCATCTATATTTAGATTTGCTTGCAATGTTTACATACCAAATATCTATAATAAAGCCACCTGCAAATATCATGGTTCTATATGCGGTAGGGTTAGTGCTAGTGGTTAGAAGGTTTGCCTTACAGTGCTGAGGAGCCAAGTTCAAATCTCAATGTGGGTGGAGTTTACATTTTCTCCCCATGTCTGTGAGGGTCTCCTTTGGGTTTTCCAGCTTCCTCCGACAAAAAAAAACTTTTAACAACCCCTGAAACAATCACCCAACATAAATGAATAGTTTAAAACCATTTCAGAAGTCAGCCATTTCCAGCTGCGAGAAATGAACATTACTTCTTTCCATAGAAAAGATTATAAACATTTAAAACTGTAATAATATATACATATAGCATCCCAATTCTCAATAAAGTTTTTAAAATGCAAAGAAATCTCTTCTGTCTCTTCTCCCTAAAGGCAATCTTTTTTCTGTTGGCCGCTGGACAGATTTCAAAGCCATGCCATCATTTTAATCTCTTTATTTTAGGTTTGCTGAAGCTTTTTTGAAGATAGACTGATTTCACCACAGAGACAGGGCAGATAAAACTGGGTTTTAGTTCTGAGAGATATGTAAATGATGAGGGAGCGCAAAAAAAGCCCAGGATTTGTACTCCCAATTAATGCTAATGCAACCACAGAAAATGCACTGTTCAGTGAACTTGGGCATTTACTTAATTGCAGTACACTGCATCAGATTTGCATCTGAGGCTTTGGCTTAGTTATTAGTAATTTGGTAGTTAGGGAGTACTATGCAGGTATGGTCTCAATTTAAATATCACTCAGTGAACACCATTATACACATAAAAATGTTTGTACCATGTAGTTCTTGCACATATAAAGACATATTTTAGAAAAACATTCAACAACATGAAATAAAGTAAAACCATTTGTTAAGTTCCACTTTTTGTACAATTACAGTAAGACCTTAACCCTCATTGCTCTAGGGGTGCTGTATCGTGAATCATGTGTTTTCACCCCAACCACCACGTTGGGGGTACTTGGAAGTCGCTTTGGATAAAAATGTCTCTGAAATTACATTATGCAATATGTTTGTATTTTTAAATATTTTGTTAGCCCTCTTTATTCTTCATTTTCTTGATGACATTTTATGTTTATTTTATTTCATGGAGCAAGATTATATAATCCATTTAGTAGAAGTCCTTTTGTAGAATTGGGGTTCCAGTTATGTTTATTCTCCAACACAAACATCCCAAATGAATTCAGTTAGGGGCATACCATCTAATTACCATCTAACCATCTTACTAATAAAGTATCCAGAAATGTTGCTTTAATTACTGATCAGATTACGGACTCGTGGGACACAGAGTAAATTGTAACCTATAATAAAATTTCGTTTTGGATTTATTGGCTGCTTGATATGGTTTGAATGCCAGAGATTGCGAAAATCAAGGTCGTTCCATAAAACATTATTTATGACAACAAAAAACTTTAAGGTAGCCCTATATAGCCAAAAAATATATATATCTTTTATGGACCTGAAATAACATTTGTGTGTATCTCATCAACGCTTTTTTAAAGTAATGGGTGATCCATTCTTCCTGCCGCAGACCTTAAAATACCTAGTTGCCAAAAGTACTACCATTACAGAGGTAGTCACATTTTATGATGATTTCACTACCTTGTACATTTTATAACCACAATTACCCCCAGTGATTGTGGACGACAGATTGCTGTATTTATTTTTTTTCTGAATGAAGTGAAATGATGGCTTAGTTAGAACACTGGTCCTTTCATCCTGTCTGCCCTCCAGCTGACTCGTGACCTGTGCAGAATGTTTTATTTTGAACTGGGATGGGGGTGGCACAGTGGAATAGTGGTCAACACCTTTGCCTTTCCATGCAGGGGATCTTGGTTCAAATTGTGATATGGGTGGAGTTTTGCATGTTCTCCCTGTGTCCATGTGTTTTTTTTAATGTTTGTTTTGTTTTTTATGTGTTCTCTGGTTTCCTCCCACAGACAAAAACATGGATTTAAAGAAAATTGGCTGCTCCTTAATTTGCCCTTTATAAAGCGTGTGTCCCAGCGATGGATTGGCGCCCTGTCCTGGGTCTGTCTGCCCAGCGCCCGAGATGTTCTCCCCTGGATGGGCATGGGGAACCCCACCGCGACCCTAATAGAGGATAAGCGGAAGATAATGAATGAATGAATAAAGCGTGTGTCTGTGAGCGAGCATGTGCCAAGTGATGGATTGGCGCCCTGTCCTGGATGGGCATGGGGAACCCCCCCACACCCTAGCATAGTATTAAGTGGCCAAGATAATAAAATGAGAAATGAGATATGATTTAATACTTACAGTGCCCATAACTAAAAAATAAATAATTATATATGATCTCTAGACTTTGGTTGGGTCAGTGGCACAGGGGTTTGCATGTTTCACTGCTGATGATTAAAGGCCTTTATTGTGGGGAAGTAGGACAAAGGTCTGTAAGTGGGTTTTTTTAAGAGCTTTTTTTATATATAAGAAGCCATGCCAGGAACTGAACCAGCAAAATAATATCACCCCAGGTGTGAAGTTGTATGTGAACAGGTTTGTATGTGTTTTTTTTCTCTGTAGTAAATCAAAAACCTGTCCAGGATGTGTTTAAACCTTTTGAAAGGAGTGCTGAAAAAAGGTTTCACCAACCCATTCATTCATTCATTATCTCCCGCTTATCCTCTATTAGGGTTGCGGGGGGGGTTCCCCATGCCCATTCAGGGGAGAACGTTTCGGGCGCTGGGCAGATAGACCCAGGACAGGGCGCCAATCCATCGCTGGGCACACACACACTCACTCACACAGACACACTCTATATGGGGCGATTTTGAGAATTCAATTGACTTGATCCATGTTTTTGGACTGTGGGAGGAAACCGGAGAACCCGGAGGAAACCCACGCAGACACGGGGAGAACATGGAAACTCCACCCAGATGGGGATTCGAACCGGGAATCCCTAGTGCTGAGAGGAGAACGTGCTAACCACTAAGCCACCGTGCCGCCCGGTTTCACCAACGCATGTGACCAAAATCAATTTAAGCAGATTAGAAAATGAATAAATTAATGTTTGTCTATTTTTTAAAAGACAAAAAAAAAAAAAAAAAAAAAAAGAAAAATACCACATGTTAAAATCTGTATGTTTTTGCATATAATGTTACTGTGTTGCCATGGTGAGAAGTGCATTTTTAGAAGAGTGTGATGGCAGAGCTGCAATCAAACACAGGTTTGTGAATGAGAGGCAGAGGCAGAGGCAGGGCAGCAGGAGGGGTAATTAAGCTCACCTGGAACATGCTGTGTGCTAATTAGTAATGTTTGTGCATGGATTTCATATGGATAAAAGAAAGCAAGTCTTAAGTTTTGCCAGAGAGCTGGAAACTCACACAAAAAGTTTTTAATGCTGCAGTTCAACCAATCATCCTGCAAGTTAATTTTAAAGTCATGATTTGGTTTTAAAAAAGCTTGTCACTAGTTCTCCTAGTTCTAACTTCAGTGCAACATACCTGTACACAAGTACAAGATGAGCTTCATTCCATCCCCTGTTTTGCCTTTCTTTACCAAATCTTTATCGGATAGCCGCTCTGCCACGGACAGGAAGATATTTCAAAGTCAACATTTGTGATTTTGGGCAAAGCAATACAACAAATCATCTGAGTTGGAGAAGATCAGAGTCAGAGATGTGCAGCGACAACTTGAAGGTAATATAACCTGCGATAATGTTTAATTCAGTGTGAATGTACATAGGTGATTGTTAGATGCTTGACCTATGTAGTCAGACTCACATGGTTGCAAACAACCCATTTTCTATACAGTTGGTTCAAAGCTCTTTATAAATCCCAGACACATCACTGTATATATAAATATACCCTTTAATCTATTGTTGTTCCCATTAAGAGGAAACAAATACAACCAAAATTAGTAAACTACATACCATGATGTACGTGTAATTGATTGTATTACATATTATGCCGAATGGGATGTCTCTTTGATGCCAGAAAGAGTTCAATGTGTTCTTGAGCTCATTAGTAAGCATATTAATGGGGAATAGCACAATACCTGAACAACTGAACAACTGCGTTTGAGGTGCACTTTATATTTCCGATGGCTACATCGAAATATAAACATGCCTTACAGTCAGATCTTATACCATCTAAGTTCTACAGGTGGAATTACTTTAAGATCCCACTGCTACAATTATCATTAAATTACTGTGGCCAAAACATCCTATTGCTTCAACTCGTCTGTTGGAGTGTTTAAAGCTTTGAACTGAGAAGTAGTGTAAAAAGCTTGAGGCTGATGTATTTATTGCATAATAACAAGGCAAAGTGGTGTCAGCACTGACAGGAAGATAATACAAACAACTTTGTGATAAATGTAGCGATGTGTGGCATATTTAGACATTTTCACATCGTCGTAAGGGTTGTGTGGTAGTAAATGCATGCATGCATGCAGATGTCCAGCTACTACACACCAACACACAATTCCGCATCCTCTTGCCCTGTGCATGACACGGTGTAGAAATCCCCCCTGATTGCAACCATGAACACAAGTTCATTCAGTGTGATCCCCCAGGAAAGGATCTCTGCACCTCCTCTTCTCTCGAGTCCGGATGCCCGGCCATTCTGTTCTCACGCTGGCTGTGTGTTAAGGGAGCGTCGTCTGTGGACCTTCTTTCTCCTTATAAAATAAATTTGTTTTACTATTTGAATGTTTTAACATGGTGATATCCTGATGTCCTGTATTTAAATACAACACAATCCTTATAATCAGACATACTGATATGAACACAGGGCATCTAGTGACATCACGGGTTTGAATCGTAATGATGGCAAAACCTGTCCAGGGTGTTTGAATTGAGCAGCAGGTGAAAAATAAAACCTGTTGATTCTGTATTCTGTGTATGATTATTGCTTTATTTTGTGTTCTTATTAATCAATAAGCCATCTGCTTCGTGACCTTTTTTCGTTAGTAAACAAAGTTGTATATGAACACAATAGAATTAAAAGTGATTAGCTTCAATTTTGTTCAGTTTATTTGTCAAAAAATCTGTAAACAGCATTGTTTCCATGTTAATTATGAATATTTCCAAATACTGTATGAAATTAGGGTTACACTGTTGTTCTGACTATAACAACTATAAGCATAATTTTTCTAATAAATTTAATTAATATCTTTAGAGAATGTAGGATTCAGTTAACCCTTGTCCACTTGTTTTTTTTTTTTTTTTGGTTGTTATTGCTGGCACTACAGATTCCTGTACTGTTTTGAGCTTATCTTAAAGGCCTTCAGGCCATGAAATGAATTAGTGTTGATTTTAAGAAAACTGATTTGATTTGGGGGTACATTGTTTTGGCTGGTCGCCTGCCAGCAGGAGGCTGCTCTATTGATTCACACTCATCCATTTCTTGTGAGATGGATTTTAGTGCACTAGCTAGCTTCACCTCTTAAACTCCATGTTGTGAACAAGATACCAGTTTTAGTCAGCGTCCTGCCTGGTTTTGTGAGTTAGCAGTAAATAGTTCAGAAAAGTTTTATATACTATTTTTTATGACATATTTTTTTATACGTACGAAGCATTATGACTTGAAGTTTTTAAATAAGTTCATGCTTCACATGGTAACTGCGTTACAGCCAGTTCTTCTTAACTTGTTGCTAAAAGGTGTTCTGATGCAAACTTGCTCTGAATGTCGTGGCAATAATACCTTAAGACTTTAACAATGCACATATGAAAACCATAAAGGTGTCAAACTGACCTTGTATCAAGCAATAAGTAAGCTGTACGTCACTGATTTTCACAAAGTGGTCCTGTTTTAGCACTATTCAGTGAAAGACAACACTTTCAATGTTTGTGCAGGTTCATGTTCATCAGGCACTCATGTAGCCAACCTTATGTAATGGTTTATTCCTCTAATCTACCCAAATAAATGTATCTCCAAAGACTTGAGTTACGGAACATGCCAATAATGTCTTCCTGGTTGGTTAATGTTAATATGCCAGTAATTTCCCAAATGTGAAAGTGCAGGTGCACAGACATCTCATTTACATACTTAATCAAGTTAATGTTTATTAAATCATTACAGTTCATGTCTGTGCAAAGAAAATAAATTGCCCTCATAAAAGTAATGCATGTTTCCCCTAGTGATGCAAATGCTGTTTCAACAAAGATGACATCTCTATTCCAGAAGGTGCTCTGGACACATCACTGTGTTTAGATCGGACTAAATTATAGCTGCTTGCTGTTAGTTTAGAAATATCATTCCGTTAATGCAGTTAAATTACATTTTAGGTGGTGGTAATATCACTAACATTATTAAAAATTATGTAATGTAACATTATTAAACCAGTGACAACCCAATGGGTCTTCGGCAGGATTCTCAGGTAAAGTGGGAGATTTTCATTGCTTTTATTTTTTACTTTTCTGCATGTGTTTTTGCAAAGTCTAAAAATATGCCAGTAGACTTGTAGACAATAACTTGCCCCTGAAGTGTGTGTGTGTCCCTCAATAACACTACGCTGAAGAATGACACTTCATATGAAGTCACACTCTGTGTTGTACATGGTGCTTGCAATTAAGTGGAAGAATATCAACTGAGGAGTAAACTTTGCTTTTAGACATGATCACTCATACTGTGTGTGTGTGTGTTGATTTCTCTCTCATTTGTAAGTTGCTTTATATAAAAACATCTGCAAAATTACCAAATGTGAACTTGTAGAATTATAAATTTGTCCATTTAAAAATCAATAAATAAAGCTCAGTCACAAAACAAACTAGTTTAGTTCGACATATTTCTATTTAACTAAACTTGTTTACTGGGCTCAAGGTCATTGTCCTGTGCAGGCCACTGATTCTGTTACAACAGACTCAATAAATCATGTCTTTATGGTGCCCTTGTGTAAAAGAATGGGAACTTTCATGTATTGCACAATAAATAATGTTAATATGACACTTTTAACACAGAATTGCAAAACACATGCTTGGACTTAATACGCACACACGCTCACCTTTCTTACACCAAATAGGGACAAACTGCTGCTAAGTATATTGCTTATACATTTATATCAACTATTCATATCTGCACCTTACTGCTCACACCACTAGTGGGCTGTCTACACTGCTCTGCTCTGTATATTGCAAATTGTCTATTGTTTTGTAAAACTTATTACATATGCTTCAGCACACATGCACTTAATGATGTATAGTATTGATGTTCTTTGTAGCAACTTGATCCTAGGGAAGTGTTTCATTTCACTGTGTCCTATACACACTGTATCTGGTTTGAATGACAATAAAATTACATTTTTCTTTTACCATGGATGCATAAATTGTGTGCCTCCAGTCAGGTACATTTTGTGAACACAATCAATCTCATTTGGGTGGAGGGGGAGTTAAGCAAGTTTTGCATTTCTTATTTACCTCAACAAGCCATTTTTAGTTTTGTTGCGTTCTAATGCATTTTAAACTGCACATTTAGTATGAATGCATATTTAGTTTAAAAATGTGCAAATCTCTTTATTTCAGGTCTCAGGGTTTGTCCATATGGTTTACATTTCCAGATCAGACAGAGATGAACATGGAGAGAAAAGTTTACTTTAGCTGCTCCATGTGTTAGCTGCTTGAACCACAGCACCGTAATTCCACCATAAGACTTTAACCACCTGTTATGCAACAGGGGTGTACTTGGACTGCCTGTGGAGTGTGATGCTAATTATTCACGATTGAGAAAATTGACCAGATTTGTTAGAAATGCACACTAATGATGCATGTTTGCAATTTCACCAAAAGCTCATAAATTCAGATGAGTGAACAATCTTCTTCCAAGCAGAAAGAACAATCATATGGAACGTCTGCAGTATGCCAGGTTGCTTAGAAGTTGTATAATGGAGGCAGTTGATCAATGTACGCTTTTGAAATCATGTTTAGTAGATATTTGTGGTATTTTGCTTTAGGTTATTTTGTTGGCTTGTTTTCCCATATTATACATGTGACCGCCTGCATCATAGGATAAAAACAGTATTTATTGAAAGAGACTTGGATTTAACTTGCATCGATTCTGTCATTGATTTGATTTTTAGAACCTATAGAAATATAGACCAGGTGGAACAATGACATTGGCTAGCCATCTGATGCAGGGAATTTAGGTTCCTTTCCCACATTTGCATGTTCTCCCTGTTTACATGTGGAATTTTTTTTTGGGTTCTCTTTTTATTTACCCTGGATTCAAGGTAAATTGGCTGCTCTAAATTGCCTTCACATTGTGCGGGCTCAGGTTGGCACCCAGTACTGGGTCTATCTGCCCGGTGCTCAAAACTGTTTATGTGAAACCCAACCACAACTCTCATAGAGAATTAAGCAGAAAATTATTTATATGATAAACGTAAAGCACTCCAACATGTATACATTGATCTTATTTATTTTACTGATCTATGGTTCATGCAATTGAGTTCAAATAATCTCACAGTTTGCCATGTATCAGTGTCTGGTGCAAACAAAGGGCATCGGGCTCCTTGAAATGTTGTGAAGCATTTCGTAGCCTTATGTGTCGTGTTCATGACGTACCCAAATGCAATTCAAACCAAATTCAGTGCAGTGTTTTCCATGGGCCACTAGGGTGGTCTGTGCTAAGCAGGGTGTAGGCCCATTCCTGGGAATGTTTCATAATTATTCTTTAATGGACTTAAATGTAATGGAGAGATTGAAAGCAGCAAAGGAGCCCTTTGTTTTACTCTGTTGTAAAATGCAAAGAAAAAGTGCTGATGTGAATTATGATAACGCTACGTGTGAAAGGAACATCCTTACTGTAGGTCTTATTATTGAAGAAAAAAAACTGCTTTGCAGAAGCAGGGTTATACAATCATACTTGGTAAGAGATACACAACACCCAGGGGTTTGCTGCACTCTAAAATTGTGCGCTCTATTAAAAAGACGGAGAGCGCAACTTTTCAGAGAGTCCAATTTTAAGCACTTGAGCAATGATGGTTTCATTTTTTTAATTAAATTTTGGCCATAAACAAAAAAAAGGTATATACCTTTTGTTTACACATGTGTTTTTGTCTCTCTTTTTTTTGTTCAAAACAATTTTTTGTGAGTCCATTAATCAGAGCAACAATGCAACTTTATTTATTTTCATCATTTATTATTTATGGATGATGTTATTCACTACAGCAGACATGATGGACAGTAAGAAAGGAAACCTGGTTGGACTGAATTGTCAATCGTGAGCGTCAGACTTGTATTGATGTCATGACAGAGGTAGAAATGAAAGTTCCCTCTTGGTTTGAATAAGCTGGATCACATAGCATTTCAGTAGGATGTCTGTACTGCACTGAAGTCAAAGAAAAAATAATTTATACAGCAAGCAATAACGGTGAACTAACTCTACCTGCATGTTGTTTAAACAAAGTTTTGATATGTCCTAATTATAATTATGCCACACTGCCAACTAATGTGGGTATTTAAAAATAAGGAACTTTCTTTATAAATCATTTATGACCTACAATTAAGGTGAAGGTTCTGGTGCATTTTATCATTATTTTTATTTTTAATGCACTATATGAAGAGAAGTAGCTTTTAATTTTTAAATTAATGTCTAAACTCTTTCCAAAATTAGCATGAACATGTTATTATTTTTAGTGATAAGCAATTAAGGTTAGGTGCCTTGCCCAAGTGTATTTTAGGGATGGTATAGGCTATGCAAACCGCTGCAACTTTTATTGGGTTAAGCGGATAAAATCATAGAATAAGTAAATATACTAAAGCCTAAAAATAATGGTCTATACATCCCTAAAGTGTGAATATTGCGAGTTTTACGTTTGTGATTTATGTTTATCCTGCCGAAAAAGAACTGATAGAATATCTATGCTATTACTCCTGATTCAATGCTTGACCTGACAGTCATGAACTGTAACTGTCCAAGCTTTTGATTTAGTTTTACAACAGCATTTCTCCCAACTCCACCGTAAAATTCTGCCCTCTTGTATATTTCACTATGAGCCTGATGCACCAGCATAATCAGCTTTGTTGAAAGCAAACGGAAAATCTAAGTGGACTTAAAATGTTTTTCTGGGTGCAGTTTTCAGTGCGCTCCCTCCGTCATCATTAATCATGCCTTTTTTCCCAGTTGGCACAAAGAGAAATGCATTCAGAGCCTCCAGGTGCTTCAGTGATGAGGCTCTATGGATTTCTTTCATTCTCATGTGCTTTCATTCTCCGATATGAAGACTTCACTACACCCCCAAACCAGGACATTCTTATTTTTTCCCCCCACCATTTTGCTCTCACAATAAAAATTCATGTTACCGAAATTACATGACGTGTAACACAAAAGCAGAGAAATTGTGTTGTTACTTTTCCCTTTTTGTATAAAAGCCTTTAGGACACATTTGTTTAGCAGCAACCGTTGCCAAGAAAACTAGTCAAAGGATGTGAAAATCACAGAATGGCATCAGCATCACTGATGCAAAAACAATATTAAGCTCCAGCATAGAGGCATGCCATGTGATGAGGGTATTTTGCCATTTTAGGTGGCAAAAGGCTTCATACTATTATAACCCACTTCATTTCGGTTCGGTTGCAATATGTAAAATTTAGCATCGAACTGGAGATCATGTTCAAATCCTGATCTGTGTGGAGTTTCACTGTTCTCTCTGTGTCCATTTTGGGTTTTCACATGGATATAAGGTGAATTGGCTGCTCTAAATTGCTGAATTACCCCTATATAGTGTGTTATGTACCCAGTGCCTGTTGTATCTGCCCAGCATGTTCTCCTCTGGATAGTCATGGGGAAGAATTAAGTGATTGAGCAATGAGATCATTTCCTTTTTATGTTATTTCTCTCTAAAAAAAACACATTTAAATAATATAATGTATTATGCTGAGTTTATGATGGATTAAGATTTATTTAAAATCCATTAGTAATATTAAATTGCATTACGGTTTATACAATGTTTTGTGTATCCAAATGCCCCTGTGTCTCGGCTCAGTGGCGGTAATAAGGCTATAATCTCAGTTAGTATTTGTTTAATTAGTTTTGTAAAGATTAGACAGCCAATCCAATGAGCTGGCTTAAAACCAGACAAACACATTTGCATCCGTTATATGTGTGGACTTGGAAACGGAGAAGGCCACCATGTAGAATGCCGCCGGCATAATTACTTTGGATATTATTCTCACTTTTATAAGACATGTTCATTTTTAATTAACATTACAATCTAACTATTAGATGCAAACAAATTATTTTAGCATCATGACCGTCTTCACCTGCATGTTTTGACAAAATAATCTCATTTGTCTTCATTGTTCCGAGATATTATTTGCATAACCAAATGTGCGTTATAATTTTGGCCCTATTACAGTACAATGCAGACTTAATAAAGCAAAGACCATTCTGACATTTTATGTTTAATATAAAACTTGTCTGTGATCATCTGAGGCCTGTGCTGTGAATTGTAATTATAAACCTTTACATCATGTTTATTGAATGGACATAATTGCTCTTTATGGAGGGTGTAAATAGTTTAAGTATCCCGTGAATTTGAAATATAAAAGTTGACAGTAATCATTAGCCTTTTGAAAATATCTTCATGGCTTTTAATCTAATCAACTGATGTCATTTTGAAAATGTCACCATACGTCTACTGAGCACAGCATGCACCTAAATATTAAATCAAAATGCTTCCTTCATTACCAGTTCGCCATTACAGTGGGTAAGTGGTAACAAAGCATGGACAAGATTCCATGACATGATGTTCCACACTTTGCAATTATAAAAGTTTTCATTGTACTGAAAAGACTTCCTATAGGATTTTAAAGCATATCTGGCAATTGTATGCAATTTTATCTAGAAGAGCAATTGTAAGATTAAGCATCCTAATTTTTCCTAAAGGTCTTTAATGCGCTCAAGGTCAGGCCTTTCTGAGGGTCAATCAAGTTTCAAACAAACCAAACTAACCTCATGCTTCAATGGACCTTGTTTGTGCACCGGGTCACCTTTTTTGGGATAAAAAAAAAAAAAAGCAGCTCATCTCGGAAATCAGTTGGAAGCAAGTATCTGTCCAATGCATTATGTGCTTGCTTAAATCCACCTGTGGAAGAATAAAACTATTTAAATCAATGTTCCAATATTTAATTTAGTTTTTACCTTTTAACAGTCTAGTTAAATATTTACCCAGGGCTTGTTATGCATTTGAAATAATGGGATGTGGGTAACAGAAGTGCTATTAAGACATATTAAAAATAACATGGCAGAAAGTTGACTGACTTTGGTCTTTTGCTTTAGACATCTGTGTCTGGTTAGGAATGAGTTTTCTGCATCCTGTGTCCAACCACAAAATCAATGCAATTTTGACATCAGTTAGTCAGCCAATAAACTGTCTAAATAAATATTGAATTGCAATAGACAGCACAGGCATATATAAGGATATGTTTCATTTAATAGAATATTTTAAAAATATACACACACTACTTGGCCAATAAAAGGTCACACTAATATTTAATTGGACCGTCTTTAGCATTGATTACAGCACACGTTCGCATTGGTGTCATTTCCACAAGCTTCTGCGAAGTCCCAACATTTATTTCTGTCAAGAGTTGCATTAATTACACCCCCAAGATCTTAAATTGATGATTGCAAACTTCTTCAGCACATCTTAAAGTGATTTCACTTGATGTCCTGTGCTGATTGATTTGCCCTGTAAGGTTAAAGTTTTGAACTGTGGTGCACAGTTTAAAATATATTGGCAAGCCCACACTGTGCCCCACATTTTAAAACCTCATAACCTTATAAGGCAATGAATAATTAATTCATTCATTATCTTCCGCTTTATCCTATATTAGGGTCGCGGGGGGGTTCCCCATGCTCATCCAGGGGAGAACGTTTCGGGCGCTGGGCTGATACACCCAGGACAGGGTGCCAATCCATCGCTGGGCAATGAATAATTAATTTGCAATTAATTATAATAAATAATAAATAACAAAGATGAATAATTCATAGTAAAACAAAGACTACTAAATAAATAAAACAACAAAATTCCCAAACCATTGGGCATGCGGTGCTTTTAAAGCAATTAAAAGCAAGCAGAGAGAAATAAATAGCTTGCGGTTAATAATTTAAACTGTCCTACTGATGAAAGTTTTAAATAATGGAAATAAAGATATTTAAAAGTAATGCGTCCATAGTAAATAGACTATTATAAAACCAAGGTACATGCAGTAATCAAAGCAAGTGTTAATGATGGCTATTATAATACAACAAAAATATAATGCATCACAGAGCTCCATAAATTTAAAAATAACATCCATGTTGAAGCCTTGCCCTTTCCCAGACGAGACACTTTCCTTTTTTAGTAAGTTATTTTCTTTGAATATCTCATTTATTGAATGTGCTTCAGGCTTATTTATTCCCTGCTAAACTTATACTGCATTTTCATTGCATGAGGTCTGGGTTGGGTTTGCTCTGAAAAATCATTTCAAAACAATGTTCATGTGTCTATAAAAAACTTTAAACTATTTATTTGCGTTCTTTTTTTTATTTCCTTTATTTTGCATCAATTCAAAAAAGTTTTATGTCACTGTCCCTTTATTTTTTGTTATTTTAGACACTGTTCATTTAATAAGTGTGTATTTAGGAATGGTGTGAACATGCCATGGGTTATTTTTACAAACAGAATGACAATTTAAATGTATTCCACTCTAACAAATCTGTGAGCTGGTATTGCCACAAACTACCCCACATGAAGTTACCTAATTCTCCTGGAGTTGTTTACTGATTTGAAGGATTATTAGATCATCTTCAGGGCCAGATAAAAGGATTCTGATCTAGTAAATAAGAAAATAGTTTTCAGATTGCACTATAATAATTATTTTTTATTTAACTTTTATTTTATCAGGATAAAACTCATTGATTATAAATCTCATTACTAATATTAAATCTCAATACAAATTAATTATAACGTCATAAACCTTGTTTATTAAGCCAGTTCACCATGTCATTAATATAACTAATTTTATTCTGCTGCTGATCAAAGGTATTGGCAGAAATAAAACTGCCTCGGGTTATTTTTCCAGCAGATCATTTGTTTCTGAATGAAGTAATTACATGTAATATTGGTTGTTCTCAATACCCCCTCCACACACTACACACAGACACACACACACACTGTGATGCATCATACTGAGCCAGCAAAATGTCACCTGAGATGTCTGGTAGGCTGAAGGAGGTATGATTCATGATTTCGAGCAAGAGGAAAAGGCAAACATATGCAGTACGTCCATTCATAAGCCTGCATCCTGCACAAAATCTCTTTATGCACCTTGTTGCTCTGCCATTTATAATTTGATTTGGATGTTTTGCTAGCATTCCAGTCATAACATTAATGTACTCAGAAAATTTCGCTGTGATTTGGGCAAGGTGTGTTTGTATGTGGATTTTATTATTACAGTTTATTTTATTCATTCATTCATTATTTCCCGCTTATCATCTATTAGGGTCGCGGTGGGGTTCCCCATGCCCATCCAGGGCAGAACGTCTCGGGCGCTGGGCAGATAGACCCAGGACAGGGCGCCAATCCATCGCTGGGTACACACTCACTCACACAGACACACTCCATAGGGGGCAATTTTTTGAGAATTCATTTAACTTGATCCATGTTTTTGGACTCTGGGAGGAAACCGGAGAACCCGGAGGAAACCCACGCAGACACGGGGAGAACATGGAAACTCCACCCAGATGGGGATTCGAACCGGAAATCCCTAGCGCTGAGAGGCGAACGTGCTAACCACTAAGCCACCGTGCCGCCCTTAGTTTATTTAAAAAAAAACAAAAAAAACAATTTGCATTACATATTACCTTTATTCAGAACAGTTCAATAAAGAAGGCTTCCTCCTTAAACCTCATGAGCAATAGAGGGTGCACGTTTTCTTTTCAGTAACCTAAATGCCACACATAATTGGCCAAGATTAGTTGAATTAACAATTGTAATTAGTTGTAGCTTCTGTCTGGTTGGCATCAAATGCCCTCTTTTATGTTAAGAGATTGTTCATATTGTGATTATCTTAACTTAAAACTCTACTAGGTTAGTATTTTATTATTTTATTTTTTTATTCACTCTGTCTCTAATCCTACTTAGGGTTCTGAGGAGTACTAAAGCAGATACCTGCAGTCAGGGGACGGAAGTGGTAAAATGCTCTTGGACGGATTACCATACGTCAAGATCATGGATTATGGAAGGAACACAAGGAGACACAGGTAAAACATGTAAACCTCATCTTTGAAAAGACCCGAATCACCCACTTGGTATTTCAGTCAGGACTTTGCTCTGAAATGATTGTGTTTGTCACTGATTGTGTTTTACATTGGGTTGATATTTAGTATCAGTTAATGTTTTGGAATTCACAATGAGCTCCATAAATGACATTTGCAAAAGGTAAATTTACTGCATGCCTGTTGCTGCCTGGCCGCTCAAGGAGGATGAGTCCCCCACTGAGTCTTGGTCCTCCCAAGGTTTCTTCCTTAAATAACAATATAAAAGTGAGTTTTTTTTTTTTTTTTCTTTTCTTGCCACTGTCGCTTCGGCTTGTTCTTTGGGGGTTTAAAGGCTTTTCATTCTGTAAAGCTGCTTTGTGGCAATGTACTGTTGTAAAAAGTGCTATATAAATAACTTAATAAGGATTACCAAACAAGTTTCAAGTCATCCTTTGACTTTTTGTTAATGAGAATTATACTTATGTAATTAATCTGACCAAATCTCATTTCCTTTTCCTTCAGGGAGTCAGGTTTAAAAAACCACAGGTATCATTTTCTTAACCACATTTGATGTTAGAATAGCAATTGCAACCCACATTGTCTAATTAATTCTGTATCTGGTTTGTGGGGTTGAGGTCAGTGCTCTGTCCAGGCCACTGATTTATACTTTAACAAATTTAACCAAACACATTACCAACTTTGTCCATGTGTAATGTACGTGTCATTTGAAATATGTTGTCCATTGTATGATCACACAGTAAGTTGTATGCATATAATAGTCTGAACTTTATCTGTGTGCTCTAAAATAATTACATGAATCCTTTCTGAAACTACAAGTGCAATTTAAATGTAAAGTGGTGGTGGTTCATTATAGGTGAACATGCAAACGTTTTTGACAATTCTCTTTACTCAAATATGACTACAATTTATAATCTTAGCCATAGAGGTGAGTGATGACAGGTCTAGCTAAGAGTACACCTCTGAGGATGAAGCCATTTTTATTCCAGTCTAGGATTTGGACAGATAACAAGAACCATAGGGGACCTAGTAAAAAATGATACTGGATCATTTTTTTTTTAAATGGTCTTTAAAAAAAGAATAAAGAATCCAAATCACTAAAATATCCAAGCTCAGTCGAAGGCATGCAGGTCAATACTCCAGCAACCCTTGAGGGATTGAGAGGATTTATTTTATTGCAGATAAATTAGAGCAAGTCTTGTTTAAATAATATTTGCTGTTCTTATTTATGTTTTAATACATGTGCAAGGACTTTACTGCTTTTTGCGGATTGTGGGTTTTTTATTGTGTCCTCCACTGAGAGATAAGGCAGGCCAATTGCATATCCCAGTTATGACAGACTTAAGGGATCAAGCCAAAGAAATACCCAAGGCTAATCTGGGACTTGGGAGTTAGAAGATGAACAGAGAGAATGACTTTGCTCCACAGGTATCTTAAAGTAAAATGTCTATATCTGAGAGGACTACAGGTTCACCTGGCTGGAACCTGAATTAGTTTTCAATAACGGGTCAGATGAAGAAGATGTCAGAGGTGGATTTTTCTAAGACATCATACATTAGACACATACTGTATAGGTGGCATATCATTGCCAAACTATTTATTGACAATTATTATTTAATTACATAGTGCTTTGTAATGCATTTTTTTTTGCGTTATAAAACAATGCATGTAAAAATGTCAGGAAACTAAGGTAAAGCTATACTCAACCCACAATCCATCATGCAAAGTCACTGAGATCATATTTTTCTCTATTCTGACAATTTAAATGAATATTTTATTAAGGTTAAACTTGTGTACTGCCTTTATTAATAAATGTTGCCATCTTAGCAGTGCTGATAACAAACGGCAGATCCTAAGAGCTCTTTTTATTGTATAGTCTGCTTTTAGAGGGGTTTAGTGCTTTCCATATAGTAACCTTTGCAATTGGAAAATATTTTACAAAAGTTGGACCATAAACAGTCTTGAAGACTTTAGAGCGTAACTCATTTTGATTTGCCATGGTCTGAAGAGAAATATTCCAGCACACTTCAATGTCTCCTTATGAGAGCAGGGATTTACAGAAGCCACAGAGAAGGACAATTTACAGGACGCTGGAGCAATAAACCAAGTGGACGGATGTGACGCAAAAAGGCAAAGGCAAGGACGCATGATTCATCCAGTAGTTTACATCACCAGATACCAAGGGTGTAATCCAAATTTAAAATTAAAAACCTAATATCGTTCGTGTGTAGAAAGGCAATACATCCGTACAGAATGTTGTAGAGATATAAAAGTATCGACAGTATTGGTGCAGTGCCAAAATGACCCACCCTCAACTATGACGTGACGCAAAATGCCTTTTATTTTGTATGCCAAGTTAATTTGACTACAACCATGATTCTATTATGGACTGTAAGTTAGCACTGAAAAGTAAACTGGGGGTAGGAAATATGCCAAAAAGATTTTGTGAATAAAAATCTTATAAAAAGTGATTTGAGAGTGCAAACATATTGTGAACTTTTTTGGAAACTTATTTTGAAAGTGATGGTGATCTATTTTGACTACTGTACTTGCACACATCTGTGCTGTGTAACACACATACACACACTAGTAAAATGGGCACATGTACCCAGGGTGGTTGGCAGCCTTGTATGCGGCACTCAGCGGGCAACACAGGTTAGCTGCCTTGCCCAAGGACACTTTTGCCGTAGTACTTGAAGGGACCTTGAATCTAATCAGAGATCCTCAGGACACAGGACTTGTACCTTAGGCACAAGCTCACCACTTTTTTCAGTTTGTAGAATGTCATTTTCTCTTTCTTGGCCATTGTTCATTTCAATGTGTGTCTGACCTCACTAATGATCTTTATAATAAACGAGTAAAATTCCTACATGTGCATACCAAAACCTATTAGAGTGAAAGCTAATATTCTGAATGGATATGTCCATACCGTGTATGTACTGGCAATAGAGCCATGATCTCGTATGAAGTTTGCCTGCGGCACATTTTGATAGGTTCTTTCCAAGGTGAATTGCACTTGCGTCCGGGATGCTGTGTGTCTTATGAGTCACTATCGATTACCAGGAGCCATACATTTAGACTGTAACAGGAAAAATGACCAAGATGACGTAGCATCATTTAAGCAATCATGGATAAGTGTTTTTCTGATGAAATCCTGTTCCCTTATTAATTTCTTAGTGCTTTTTGCTGATTTTCTTAATTAGTATTTAGGAGCTTTTTTGGTATAAAGTCTTTCACTGTATTGCACTGTAATAACGTTCCATGGTTATCAGGTGAAATGAATAGCAATGTAAAAACTTTAAATTAGTAGTTTGTCTTATGAATGATCGGAATGCATGCTTGATTTGTGAATTTTGTATATGGTATGTATATTGGAGCCACTATATTACAAGAGGACAAAGACTAGATTAAAAAAAAAAAAAAAACCTGCTTCCAGCTGTGGGAAACATGTCACAAGGGTACAAGCTCCATCCTCTGTCATGAACAAAACTAATAAACATTTCTGATGTATGGCCCTGCATAAGGTCCTCAGGTTAAGAAGCAGGCTATACCCTTACAGCCCAAAGTAAACATACTGTACTGCAGGATTGGCTTTAAACAATTGTTTCTTTCCTCTCTCGCCTTTTGTTCCCAGTTCGTATTGTGCTTTAGTAAGAATGCCAGCTTATTATCTTGACGGGAAGGTTAACATAATCATTTCAGGCTAGCTTATCAGCCTCGCTGCAATTCCATCTGTCCGTCCATTTATTCTTGTGAAGCCAAGTGAAACAACTCGCTTTAAGATCTGAGTAAGTCCTGAAAATAATAGCTATTTAAATAAGGCAAAAATCTGTTATTCGGGTGTTTTGTCCAGGATTTGTCCTGTCATAAGACGCAATCATAAATCAATTAGTAGCATTTCTGCATAACATATCGTCATTCCTGAAATACCACAGGGTAAAGCTGTAATTAGAAATGATGGAATAGCTAATTCTTTAAAACTTGGAGCTCTAGCATAGCTGTGCTAAATGACTAATCCTTACCTGATGTTCAAAGCAGCATTCATTTGCGATCTAATTGTAGTTGTATTGTACTTTTACATTGTGTTTGTGTGTAAAAGACAGTTTGGTTCACACTATCTATGACCCTGGTATTCATTATTCTATATAAACACATTCACAAGGCTTTATAACACTTGTCATAAGACTTTGTTCATGTAAATAGATGCTCACTCTATTATAAGAAAATGCAATAAGGTGTGTTACCAATATTTGAAATGAAATGAAAATTCATTCATTCATTATCTCCCGCTTATCCTCTATTAGGGTCGCGGTGGGGTTCCCCATGCCCATCCAGGGGAGAACATCTCGGGCGCTGGGCAGATAGACCCAGGACAGGGCGCCAATCCATCGCTGGGCACACACTCACTCACACAGACACACTCTAAACAGGGCAATTTTGGAACTCAATTAACTTGATCCATGTTTTTGGACTGTGGGAGGAAACTGGAGAACCCGGTGGAAACCCACGCAGACACGGGGAGAACATGGAAACTCCACCCAGATGGGGATTCGAACCGGGAATCCCTAGCGCTGAGAGGCGAACGTGCTAACCACTAAGCCACCGTGACGCCCTGAAATGAAAATGTACGGAAAAATATAAATCCTCCAAATCTTTAAAATAAAATTTCTTGTCATCATTACTGAATTTCTTACCAGTAAGGAGTAACTTGAGTATCAGTAGTCCCTGGCTGCATTACCTCAAGTAGGTACGATTAATTTGGTGCATTTACTGTCTTTTTAAATTGTCTTTTAAAAAATCAATACCTCGCTATGTTCTGAATAAAACATAAATTGTGAAAACCAAGGTTACAGATTCTGGGTCACAGAATAAGAAATGGTATATTATAAATATGATTTTATTTTTTTTTCCTGGGCCTTTTTTGCAGTGCTAGGAGTAATTCAAGATTAAGATTAATCACAAAATAAAAAATAAAAGTATTGATATTGATCTCAAAACAATTTAAGTCTAAGACATGCCTGGTCTTTATTTACGAATGTTCATGTCTGGTCTTTAAATAGTAGAAGCAACAGAACCCGAAACTGAATTACCCTCAATTAAAAACCCCTCTCATTAACTCACTGCAAAGTTCACTTTTAATTATCAGGTGTCCATTTCAGAATTCCACCTGTTACTGTAAGTAACCCAAACTAATGATGGCTGAGCTCACATCTTTTTGGCATTGTCATTCAGGTGAAAATGTTGGATGCCTTTTGTATACAACCGGAATATTCGCTGTCGTTCACATCCTGTGTATTCACAAATCCAAAGTGCCCCAAGGTTTCTACACGTCACCCTGAAAAGAGGGGATGTCAGTGTTGAGTTTTAATATGAAGCACAAACTACAGCATGTGGTCTTTTGGCATGGATCGAGAGCCCTTTTGATTTAAAGTTCACCTCCACCAAAGAACAAACTCTATTGAAGTCCAAACGCCCCCAGTGCATGAATGATTCACCTCCCACTTAAAAAATGCAAATAAAAATTCTACGAGAAGTTAGACTTGGAGTGCAGACAGGTCTGTGACTCATTTGCCTGTATCAAAGTCAGGGAATCGTATACTTCCCTGTAGTACAGTTGTTCCATAGAAATGCTTAAGGAACTTTCTCAGGCTTTGATTAACTGCTTGCGGTAATGTTTAGTTGTTCCAAGCACTTAATTATGAAATGTGGCATGACATTGGCCCAGAGAGATGACCTTTGGCCGCACTTGCATTTTTGTCGATTTAATTGTCGATAGTTGTTTCTTTTCGATTCCCCTCAAAACTGTACCACCCATACTGACCAACTCTATTTGAACTTCCGAAGTACCTACTTATGTAAAAAATGCTCTTTTGTGAACGCCAAAAGTCATTTCCTGAACTTAAAATAGTGCTCTCGCCAGGTGAAAATTAATCTTAACACACATCAACCTGAGAATTAAGGGAGGAGAATTGAAGAGGCAAAATTGTACCTAGATGTTAAAAGTACAACTTGAACAGCTCTGTGTCAGCGCTATAACTTGCATCAGACTCGCACTTTAAAACAAAGGATGTTGAAACTGTTCAGATTGATCATATAAATCACCAAAATAGGAAAATATTACTGTCAGAATTTTTGGTGCCAGACAGGCTGATTTTTGACACACTAAAAATTATTTACATTAAAAATTAAAACCAGCTACAAGCTAGCTCAATTCTTTAGTTAGTCTATGAACTACGTAACGGGACAAATAATCAGGGCATTTTCATCCCAGACAGTAAAAGTGCAGGGTAACAACTGAACAATGATTTGTTAATTAATTTAATAACTTTAATACATCCTCCTAGCTCCATCTAAAATTGTAAATGTTAAATTATTAGAGCCCTTACAACTGCAAAGTCATAAATGAATAAAACAAATAAATAAATAAAAATTACAGACCTTTACCAAACCACCAGGGACCAATTTAAACCTGAAATGGCATTTAATTATTAATTCAGCTGAGTGCTGCAGAATTTGCGACCAAATTGCATGCAACAGTGCATGAAACATCCATCAGAATATTCAGAGATATTATGAACATTTTAGATTATATGAAAGGGTTGCCTTTATAAATTTATGGTAAATGAATAATTTAGTTATGCTAAATTTGAAGTGGATTTTTTTTTTTGATGTAGATGTAAAGGACTCACAAAAAAAAAAAAAACGTTTATAGAATGATTTAATTTGTTTCAACTTTAGGGATCAAAAAAATCTACAAACCATTGCCTTATCACAGGAACTGAACAAAAATGCATTGGTTATATAGAGGAGGGAACCTGTGCTCAGATTTGCCAAAATACTTAAGTTTTCTAAAGACAGAAGTCACAATTCAAAGACTAGGTGCTGTTTTATACTACTTTAATTTACCCTCTTTAATAGCAAAACATCTAATGCATTTAGATACTATTATTTTTTTTTCTTTTGTACGAGCCTGGGATTCTGCAATGTCCTTCAATATGGAGCCTTACAAGAGATTAAATTAAGACAAGAAAGAGATGCATGTGTATGTAAGACCAGATTCTCAGGTTGACCCATTTGGGTGTATATATGACTTGTTTTAAGCAAGTTTAAGAGCAGCAAGGTGGCGTAATGGTTAGCATGTCCACTGCTCTAAATTGTATATTATTTGTGGTCTGTGTGAATGAGTGTGTGCCAGAGAATGTATTGGCACCTTTTTATGGTTGTATCTGCTCAGCACCTGAATCATTCTCTTCTGGATGTGTACAACCTCCTCCCCCCATGCCCTAAATTAATAGAATAGGATAGAATTAAGGACAAGATAATGAGACAAGTCTTTTTGGAGAAACAAAGTTGATCTCTAAACTTAACATAAGTGAAAATCACTGTGTTCTGAGGCATCAGAGATTTTTCTTCTGGAAATGCATTCTCAAGACTTGTGTAATAGGGTAAAAAAATAAATAAATAATTTTATATTATCAATTATTATCAATTATATCAAATTTTTTATTTATTTATTTTTTATTATTTATTTATTTTATTTTTTGCGTACAGATGCTAAAGCTTTTTCCTCACCTCACCGAGGAGCTAATTCTCATTCCATGGCGTTCACCACTGCAAAATGGTGGAACGATCTTCCCAACTCTGTCCATAAGGCAGTATCACCATCACTTGTGGGGCAGACATACATTCTATCTTACTCACACGCACACACTCACACATTTACGGGTAGAGAAAACCCACAATAGACACATGAAAACTGGCAAATTTCACACGGACAAGACCTTGTCCACCCCCATGGTGAATTCAGTTTTCTTGCTGTGAGGAAACTGTCACTCTGTGAAAATAAAATTGATTTTAGAAAAGTGGATAAAAAAGGCATTTTGACCTGTTATTTTTGGTCATGCACTTGTATTGTCTCTACTTTACAGAGTTTTTTTTTGTTTTTTTTTTTGTGTGTGTGAAAATCTTTGTGATGTGCTCTTTATAAAGTCAGGGCCAAAAAAATCATTAATCAGCTCCCTTAGAGACAGTTACCATGGTGACTAGTGGTCCACTTGGAAGACTGAGCATGCTCGGCTGAAAGCTATTTGGTATCTGAGCTCAGACCTTTCAGATAGTAATTATTGAAGTGACTTATTGTACAACTCCACTGAGTGACCTATGAACAAATGCATTGTTCCTTTCGACTTTGTTCATCACGTAGGTTGTGCTACAAGCTTAGAGACCTGTCTCATGAGATTTGGGACAAGTTTTTGTATTCTGTTAGAGTGTAAGTTCAGGCTTGAATGGTAATTGGTAATCCTGAAAGCAAAGCAGTAAAAGTCAGAAGGTCATTTTTGGGGGGCACACAATGCTAAAAACAACATTTCTTAATAATTTGAATTTATTTTATAAGCTGCATATTCTAATTGAATTCATGGGGGTGTTGGAGCCCATTTTAGTAGAGGTACAGGAAAGGTGGGGCAGGCCTGGGGAGCGATTGGGGGGTTAGGTACCTTGCCCAAGAACAGTTCAGCCATAGTAATTGGTGGGACCAGGAATTAAGTCTCCTTAACCACAAACTTTGTTTCCCCCTGTCTGTGTGGGTTTTCTCCAGGTTCTTTGGTTTACTCCAGCACCCAACATGTTCCACTGGATGTGTGTGAGAAACTAGTGATTCTTGTAAAGAAATAAGAGGTCAAAATAAGGAGATTTGACGAAACACATGACAGAAATGTAAAAAGACAAATTGGGGGAAAAAAAACAAAAAACGGAAAGATGGTTATAAACCAATTCTCTGTTTTGAATCCAAAATAATGCTTTATACAACAGACTCTTCAGTTACATGATCTATGAGCAGTAGTCACTTGACTTGGACCCTTAATTATGATAGTTTCATAAAACTGTTATTGGATCTATGTCCTTTTCAAGTCTGTGTCTGATGACACAAGTCTAACTAAAATTACATGGTAGTACCGTAAAACACTTTTAATGTCATATGCCTACAACACTATGTAATTAATACTTGCCTTGTAAAAATATCAACATGCCATGCCAGGAAACCAATGTCATAGATTACAAAACCAAAGTCATCTAGTTATATGGCTTTCTAATCTTTTTATATATAAAGTTTATATATCAGCTGTGTTTATGAAAATAGCAGCTCCATCTTTATAATTTCTTTACAACAGCTGAAATGTCCCATCTGTTCAAGCACCCCATTTACTTTGCAATATTCACCTCTTACTTCAACTAATCTGCTAAAGTTGTTTTGAAAAGTGTTGAAAATATGATTTATTTAAGGACTTTATTTAGTAATCCACACTGCCAGTTTCCAGACAAAATGCCATAATGTTCCCTCATAGACTTTCTTCTGGTTTGGAGTTCATCTCATTTATTCCACATAGCAGTCCATTTATCAACAGTGGCATGCAAAGTGGCAAGCTGTTTAGATTAAAATTCATATCCTGCATTAAATTAATTTTGTCGTGTCTATTCCCGACATCATATGCATAATAATCCATCATTTCCTCTCTCTATCTCCGACTCACATTCACTGAGATACAGTACAGTAGTGTAATGCATCATGAACACATTTATGAAGCTTATTAAGTATTCATAATGTTTGATAACACTTGTCACAAACCTGGGTAGTAAATATGTATATAAATGCTTATAACCACACTAATAAGAATATGCCATAAGGCTTTATAACACAGTGATATAATGCTTTATATATTGTAGATTTTTCTTCTTCTTATTATTTTTTTTTGCGTTAAACATTTAAACTTTTACATATGCTTCCCCTGATAAGGACTTTAAAAGTGCTTATAACAATTTCTAACAGATTAAAGGCTCTCTTGATAGGCATTAGGTAAAGTTAATAAAAAAAGTATGTAAAAAAAAAGTTACATTAATTATCTTTATAAAGCAGGCTGTATTAATATTAGGCTCAGAAGTTTATATGATGGCACATTGTCAATTTGCGTCATCAATTTAATGTCAAAAGCCTTATATTGTTATAAAAGTTTATTACTGTGATTATGAACAACCATGTGCGTTAACAGATGCTTATGGCAAATATAATTTAATGTAATTTCTTTTTTGCTTATCCTAATTAAATAATAATGTATAAGTATTCTGGATTAGTTTGAAGTGTCAGCAATGATTTCATTACTTTTAGTCTGAAAATCCTAAAAAAATGATTAAACAGTACACTCTGAGTAACGTACGGTACCTGGTTGTACCTACAGGAATACAATGCTTGTTGTTGGAGCTTAGCCCTCAAAGGTACTTTCATGTACTACTTGGAAACATTTTGTACCCAACAAGTACATTCAAAGCTGGGTACATTTTTGGCCATCAAATAAACACCGTTCTCACGGTGTTAGTGAATTATCAAAAAAGGTGCATTAGGAAAAATTGGACAGAAATGTGCTCCTGTTATATGTACAGAAGTGCAACTTGCTCTCTTCTACAAAAAACCTTTATTCTGGCCATTGCTAAGGCACCTTATGATTTCTCAATTGTGAGTATATTTAGAAATAAACATGTTTTTCTTATTCTTAATTATCATGCCATCTTTAAGGAAAGCCAGGCTCATTCCATTGTAGTGATATGGCACCATGTCACATGTTTTCCACTGAAGTGGCATTTATTCTCACTTGAGTAGGGGCACATTCTAGTGCCCTGAATTACCTTCTGTCCACTTGCATCTTCATTTTTTAAGTTCATCATAATTTTGATGTGATGCTCTTCGAAACATTAATATAGGGGTGACATAGGAGACAATTCACAACATCGTCTTCCAATGGAATCGGAATGAAGTTTAGCCCATTGTAATAGCACCTCATTTGGAACTGCGTCACATTTTCTCCATTAGAAAAGCACTGATTAAGACCCGTTATTGAATCATGTGCTCTGGGGAAAGCATCTTTTTAATTTATTGCATGGAGACACCTTGGAGAGCTCTTTTTTTTAATATGTGAAGGTCAGCTAATTGTACACAGTCACATTTCTGCCATTTTAGAGGGCACTGCAGTGTTATTTACCAAGAAAGATTAAGAGTTAAGGTTAAGAATATAAATATCTTACATTTTCTACACTGTAAAATAACACCTTTTTTATGTTTTGCAATACAGAACAAATATTTTTAGAATCTGGACGATTACGATTATGGATTATGTTGGGGTAAAAAACAAAGTAAATACCCTATCCTGGATAATATTTCAATTTCTCTCCTTTTCCATTTTGTTATAGCTTGTGCTTCCAGATGTAATTAGTTATTGTAAATTGCCTCACCTGCTACCTGTGTTAAATTTCCAATTCTTATTTAATACTCTCTGCTTTGTCATTGGATTGGTCACTGTTGTTTATGCTCCGGCTGTTACCTTTTAATAAGTATTACTTTCTTGTATTAAATCTTCTTACTGCTATCTGTATGAAGATGATAAATACACAGGGGCATCTCTGTTCCCCCAGTATGCATGTCTTTGGGATGTGTGAGAAAACCCAATAGGTCAAAAGGAAAGCCTCTAGAAAAGGGAAGAACATGCAAACATCACTCATTATCTTTTGTAGATACTTTTTATTATAGCTAGATGTTTTTTAAGATGATGAGCTGAGAAACTGCCATTTTGACCTGATTATTAGTGTCAATTTGAAAGTCTGTCAGTAGGCCATAAGTACAAATAACCTGGGGGTAATGAGACAGCCAGCAAATGTGGTATGCAGATAAGATCGTTACTGTTGGGTATATTTAGAACGTGATCCATAACAGTTGAAAGGTGACGTCTGTGTGGGTGCATATAAAACCCTTTCCTCATGAAATATACTTTTTTTTTTGTTGTGCACCATGAGATATTTGATTTAAAATATTTAAAAGTGTATATATATTTTTATAACCGTAATTCCCATGAAGATGTCCCTCTCGGTTGTTGGTATATTCAGAACTTGATTTTCAGCCCACTCACAATGACAGCTCGCTGTCTACTCCTATAAGACTGGAAAACAGATGGCATGAGATCTGAGACCATTCCTCCATATGGTAACTCTGCAGATCCTTCAAATACTGAGCTTTACTCTCATGGACCCTCATTACAGCTTGTCCAACATTTTTTTGTGTTCTTAGGTCTGGTTGTCCAGAACCTGGAAAGAAAACACAGCCAAACATCTAGAAAAATATTTTTCAGCTGTGCTTTATACAGTATGTTGCATTGTTCTGTGGCAGTTGCATTTATTGGTAAGCATTGACAGCGAGGCTTGTTTTTTTTTTTCATCTCATCATCTTCAGCTTGGGGGTGGGTGGGGGGGGGCACATACAACCTGGAAGGGCAGCAATCCATCAGTGGGGGCACACACAGACTACATAACCACATGGCCACCAATGTTGCTTATTACCCCACATAGAGCTTGTGAGACATATTAAAAATGCTTTCTGTTGGTTTTAAAGAGCATACCAACCTTTGCAATGTAATATATTTATGGTAATTAAAGCAATGGTGTGGATTTGAATAGTGAACACACACATGTACACTTTTATTTAGATTATTTAGGGCCTGCTCCTTCTCATTGCAGGCCGTTTTATCATGTCTTTGAGTTGCATTCGTTGTCATTGCACATGATCTCTGTTTCACTTTGTTTTAAGTCCATTAAAACCTTTAGTACTCCCCTATCTTCCACCTCATGTCCGCAGATCCTGACAATATCCAATAGCAATTTTCTGTCTAAACTGATTTCTAATTCCTTCATTATTTAAAACAATCCTAATTATTTCTTTTTGATTTTGTTTGGTTTTGCATCATAAACTTATACAAAAAAAAACGCACTCATGAAAACTTTGAATCAAAATATTTGTTTGATTTATGCTGTTTAATAAGACACTAATTTCTTATTTTTTCCATGAATTTGTTGCACAGTAAAGAACAGAATGGCAACTTAATCGATAATAGTGTTTTTTGTTTTTTTTTTATAAAAAGCCTTGTCAAACTAGTCATTTTGCAACCACAATATAACATTTTGTCTCTAATAAATAGTGACAGTCCATATTTCATTTGTCAACTGGCCTTTCAGCATATGAGCAGGTACTGTTTCTTTTTTCAGTATTTGCAACTTTGCGTTTCATCAGCAAACTGCTGCTGAATCAAAAAGTACTCATATGGTCCAAGTCAAATGAAGCGCATGCAAGCACAATTACGGTAATGGGAGCACTGAGTGCTGCCTGAATAACAAGGAGACTGGCAAAAGACCAGAGTCAGAAACCGGATAAATGTTTTGATTGAAAGAGGACAAAAAGGTAAGATGCATGCAGACATCACCACCGTCCCATTCAGATAGATGTGTTCTTATGTAATTGATGATCACCACGGCACTGCATGTTTAGGCTTCATGGTTGAATGGTGTATCAATGATGCATGGTGGAGAACAATATGCAAAAAAAGTGTGTGAGAGGTGTGTGTGTGTGTCATCTCCATTAATCTTAAATTAATTACATGTGAAAAATAAGATATAGGTAACTAAGTATGGAAAAGGAAACGGTATTCTTTATTGAGTACGATCAGACACAGTACTGATGTTGGCTTTTATAGTATAACTACAGGACCAGTCAAAAGTTTGGACACACCACCTTTTCACTCCTCTTATAGTCCATCTTATCAGTTCTACTTACTGTAAAGAAAGACTTTGTTGTGGACTACAGTACATATTATTTTAATTCCATAATTAGTGTGCCTAATCAAATCTGCTGATGTGAGTTAATATTGTGCCACTGTTCGTTTGTAAAGTGTTCCCAGAGGAAATAAATATCAAAAAGGAGGTCGTATTTTCCATAGTTTCTTAAGGATATCAATGAGATCAAATGAAAAGACAATGGAGTCTTCATCATTCTCCTGCCTGTCAAATATGTCTGCTGAGATAAAGACCCCAGTAAGCTCACTTGTTTCCTCTCAAGTTTTTGAAAGATGTCAATAAAGGCTTACATTTTGTTCAGTATTTATATTATAAAGTTAGTATAAGTAAGTAATTTGAAATCATTTTATTTGTATAAAATAAGATTTTCTGGAGGATAACAGCTGATGCAGTGTGTTCTGTCTGTCCCGTCAGTTTTGTAAAGAAAATGAGGTGATATTAGTTTGGTTATTTGTTCTCTGGGTTTTTGTGCCTATGCACCTAATGAAAGGAGGAAATGGCTAATGGCCAAACAAATATCTGTAATTTGTATTCACCACACACCACAGGTAATGTGGTTTTATTAAAAATACAGCTTTCAAATCATGAACTAACCAACTGGCAAGGATATGCCAAGGCTCTTTTTACATTAGGCCTAATTGCATTGAATAGATGCTGTAATTTGCAATGCGAGTTGAACAAGAGGCATTGCCCCAGGGTGACCAGATCCAGGAGAATCGTTCTGGTGTTTACAAGATGCTTACTGAGTCGAACATGACTTTATAGTAGATTCTAAGACATGAATGCCAAATACGACCGCACATATTGTTACTGACTGGAGCTAGTTGCTTGAACACTACTCCAGAAGTTTGCCTTTCATTGGTTCTTGCTTTACTTTTTTTCCACTGCAAGTATTTATGGTGGCGGCACGGTGGCTTAGTGGTTAGCACGTTCGCCTCTCAGCTCTAGGGATTCCCGGTTCGAATCCCCATCTGGGTGGAGTTTCCATGTTCTCCCCGTGTCTGCGTGGGTTTTCTCCGGGTTCTCCGGTTTCCTCCCACAGTCCAAAAACATGGATCAAGTTAATTGAATTCTCAAAAAATTGCCCCCTATAGAGTGTGTCTGTGTGAGTGAGTGTGTGCCCAGCGATGGATTGGCGCCCTGTCCTGGGTCTATCTGCCCAGCGCCCGAGACGTTCTCCCCTGGATGGGCATGGGGAACCCCACCGCGACCCTAATAGAGGATAAGCGGGAGATAATGAATGAATGAATGAAGTATTTATGGTCCATGAAGGCATTGTTGGATGAATTTGGTGAAGAATTTACTTCCCCTGAAGGAAGTCCCTGTCACTTAACATTAGTGTTTGACCTTACAAATGGTGATGGATGGGGGGTTTATAGAATATCAGAGTTGGAATAAATCTGCATGTGTACATGGCAGAATACATTTGTCTGTATAATGTATTTTGGTCCAACAATAGGCTTTTCTCAAGGAACATTAGTCAGTAACTACTTTTTTTTTTTTTTTTTTTTTTGTGAGTATATAAAGAGATGTCAAACATTACTGTGATTTATTAGACTATTTACTATTTACTGTGGACATCAGGCTGATATTCCCATTCAATCTAATTAACCTGTCTGTCTTTTAAACCTTTTTTGTTTATAGTTTTCATAGCGCACTCATAGGTTTATGGCTAAGAAACCAGCCTTTCACCCTGAAGGTCCCCAGTTTGAGTACCCTTGGGCAAGGCACCTAACTGCAATTGCTCCCCGAGCGCCATATACAAGGTTGCCTATTGCTCTTAACCATGGCTTAAGACACATTTTCTAGAGCTTTATAAATGTGTTAAGATGCATTGTGAATACTGGATTAAAATAACATATTGCCAAACGTTTTACAATAATGTGTTGTCTTCTAAATGTTTAAATAAATAATTATTTAATGAGTAGTCATTGGGACAGTTAAACAATCTGCTTAAGGGACAAAAATCATGGATCATTTAAGAAGGATTTGTATATGTACTGTACCCCAATAGTTTTTATTGTGTTCTCTTAATGAGAATGTAGGACTGTCAGTAGCAGCATTTTACTTTTCCCAGTCATAGCATGATTGAATGACAATTTGAGATGCAAGTCAGAATATCAACTGATGTGTATTCAGTGAACAGTGGACGAGCTGAAATCTTAGTCAGTACAGTGAGTAATCCTATTTCCCATGCGATAGCCAGATCAACTTGGAATGCATTTCTATGACTATTTCCCCCTGGTATGGCCTCTTTAATGCGAAAGCATTTCAATTTTCAATGCCACTGAATTACAATGTGGAGTGCAACAAAGTATATGGTGCCAGTAAGCTTTTTGAACTAAACTTTTCCCAACTACAAATGCATCACCACCAGGGATGCTTCAAATAAATTCTGTCAAAATGTTAGTCATGGATGTTGAAAATGTTAATGGTTAGATCTAGAATTTTAAAATTATTTTAAAAAACAGCATTTTACTGACAGTCTTTATGAAAAGTAATGAAATGAGTCACTACATTTGCTTCATCATGAAAGAGTGTAACAGTTTCTCAGTGATTTGCTAAAATGAATATTAACCATTTCAAGTAAGAATGTCTGTGTCTACAAATCAAAATAATCCAGAGTTTGTATTATAACAATTTGGGTTATAAAGCCTTATGTCATTTTGTTAAGACTGTTATTATGAACATGCCTATACATTAACAAACATTATAAAGTGTTATGAATGCTTCAACTTTTATGAACGCACTTCTAATGCATTATAGTGTATTCATAGAAAGTGTTACCCGACTGGCCGTGATGCATGTTGTGTAATGTATATAAGGAAATATAAATCATTTGAAGGTCTGTGAATAATTAATCATTCCTTGCAGTATGACTTGAAAAGTACACGTGTTCATGGTATTAATTTAGGCTTGTCTTTATTATGACAGATGAAAAGCAGACCAGAGTAAACAATGCAGAAATTCTTAAGACCTAATAGAGTTTTATAGTCTTTTGATTATCCAGCATATGCTGCCTCAAGCCGAGATGGCATGTTTTCTATTCTTGCTTGTACATGTGGTACCAGACCCCGTATTACACACAGATATACATACAAGCACGGGGCAGAGAACTTGTTTGGCTAATTTGTAAAGCTTTAATTTGCACCCAGTTTGAAAGGGACTCGGAGTACATTTGCTTCGATTCGAGCCAGAATTGAGCTCAGATCCATTAACCATCGCAACCCGCAAGAGTCTGACGTAGGTAATAGAAATAATTGCTCTCCATTACAGACAAATGGTACTCTGAGAAATTACGGTACCTGCTCACACGCTACTTTTGATATCATGAGGTTTGTCAGATGTGGGTCTTTATGTGAACATTATTCCCCTCATGCCTGAGATATAAACACAGCTTAAGATGTTAAAGCAAGGGGTGTTAACCAGTACGTAAAAAAATATGTAATGTTAAATTGTGAGGTTCTCAAGTGGACAAGTGATGTAAGATTAGTATTATTTACATTTTGTTTTACATATTACTATTTACAAAAGTAAACTACTCACCAGCTATTTAGATAAACCACCTTTTTTATATTAATATTCATTTTATTAGATTCACTTATTACAATAATCCTGCAGCACTATTGTGTCTGATTCAGATACCTGGACACATGTAGTATACGTGTGTAAAGGTATATACAGTATGATGTAGTAAAGTGACTTTTTAAGGTAAAATTGTTAGTGTGTTGGTCATCGCTGGGTTATGTCGAGTGGTGTAGGGTTGTAGGTAATGATAACCTAGTAGTATTTTTGTTAGGATTTGGGTCTTTATTAAATGAACTGAAGACCCCACATTGGATCAGAACGAACGTGTATAAATTGCTAACACCTTTTTGAGCCGATGGATAAATCTAAGTTCTTTGTGATAACCAGTCTGCTTGGCTTTCGGCTATTGTTTAATTGAAAGCAGCTGTGTTAGCGGTTAGCAGGATGACTGCTAGCAGTATGCCGAGAAATGCATTAATCCATGGCTGGCTCTCAATCATAGTTCATTCATCATCATTTTATCCTCTGCCACTGGTGAGGATTTTTGTCCATTCACTGCACTTTTTTTTTTAACTGTTGTAATCAAAGTTTGAACTTTCTGACACAGATCAGTTATTTTGGCATGGCTCCATGTTATTTGCACAAACTCTATTCAAAGCGCCATTCACAGCGTCAGCAGTGGTTGGATGAGTAAGGGAGGTCTCAAACTCCCAAAAGTACAATAGATTCATCACAAGTGCGCTTTCGTAATTGCTGCTTTCCAACCAAGACTTGTAATTATCACTTTCTGGACTGTCAGCACTGTGTAGCACATGTATCATTATCCAGTTTTGCAGTAGGAGGAGGACTAAAAACGGTTTAATGAATTTCAAAGGCTCAACAGATACACTTCCATATAATTTATAAATAACCAAATGTGCTAATTTCTAATGAAACTGTTCTTGGGTGCAGTTTTAAAGTTTTTGTTCTAAATTGGAGTTTTAGAAAACTTTACATGAATATTTTGCTTTAGAAAGTACTTCACTTTATTTCAAGATTCTAATAATTTACGTTTACATTTAGTTATTTAACAGACACTTTAATCCAAAGTGACTCAAAATTGTCCCAACTTGGTTTGGAAATAAAACTAATGAAAAATGATATTTAAGGGTCTAAGGAGCCACATTGGGAGCTTCAGTGAACCTAGGATTTAAACCCACAACTTTTAGATTGATGGTCCAACACCCTAATCATTAAGCTATCACACTAATTTGGAGTGCTCATGGGTTTATGGTTAAGAAACCAGCCTTTCAACCTGAAGGTCCCCAGTTTGAGTGCCCTTGGGCACCTAACTGCAATTGCTCCCCAAGCGCCATATACAAGGTTACCTATTGCTCTTAACCATGGTTTAAGACACATTTTCTAGAGCTTTAAAAATGTGTTAAGATGCATTGTGAATACTAAAATGAATATTAAATAACATATTGCCGAACATTTTACAATAATGCATTGTCTTCTAAAGGTTTAAATAAAAAAAATATTTAATGAGTAGTCATTAGGACAGAGTATGTGCTTAAAGGACAAAAATCATGGATCATTTAAGAAGGATTTGTATATTCACTGTACCCCAATGCAGGCCAATGAGCCCTCTTCTAACTGTGCTGTCACCCTAAAGCTTTGCTATTCATTATAATTTAGGCATGCTCTTCAAAGGCAGCCATTAGTTTTAGGGCTGTAGCGGAAATCATGATTACTTATTCCTGCATCTGAAACCCGGAATCCATTAGCAATAATTATATCAGACATATATAATGAAATAGACAGACGCCTCTTTCAGGTAATTGGTTTTAAAGAGCAACTAAAGCTTCTTATTAGCAGACTGATCAATCTTATACTTAATAATTCAGTTTCAACTACATATAGTAATTCAAAAGTCTTTTTTATTATTTTTAAAAATTTTTATATATATATGCCTCAGAAAAGGCATGATGCTTCTCAGATGAAATAAGAAGATATTTTAACACAAGAACACTTTAAAACATTATTACAACTTCTACCTCCTATAAGAATGTACTGGGATACTGTCAGTGAATATTAATGAATTTGTCCCGCACGCCTGTCATACTTCCATTAAGTACACTTTGTGCCAGAAGTACATTGTGTAAAAGACATGGTTTAAGTGGTCCAGACGAGTGAAATATACTTTGTTTGCCACTGACTGCGAGACGGCCGTTTATCACTTAAGAGCTTTTTCTGTAGTCTTTTTAAAAACTTTTATTTCTGTATGATGATTTATTCTCACAATACATCAGAATTTCTTCTCTATGGATGATGCATCCATGATGACTAGCTGGAATTGTTGTGATGTTAAAGTAAATAGGTTATTCATCAACCTTAGACATTACATCATAGTATTAATTTTTCTTTAAAGCTAACAAATGGACAAAATAAACATGACTGACTTACTGAAATATATTACTTTTGAGAATGCTAAAATGGTGCCTGAGGAATGGACTAGCTGTAATACTGGTTTTTGGATTGAAGCGTCTCACTGGGTTGTAGTGTAATTTTATAAATACCATGATCTATTATTGGTTGTTGGTCATGGTCTAGCCAGTGTCTTCATGAGCATTGAGCTTCAAAATTAGTTGCTGGTTAACCTGCTGGAATGTACCAGACTAGCTCAATATGCGGCTTGGCTGTATTTGGATTACCACACAGACATTGTGCTAGATTAAGAATAGTCCACCTACCAAAAAGAACCTGCCTCTAGGTTCATGTATGCAGCATATTGTGAGCTCTGATGAATGGGGGTGACTAACACCAACTGTGCGGCAACACGGTTGGTGTGCTTAACAGAGTGCACAGTGACCTAGTGTCACAGCAGTGTTTAACACGGTGTCTAGTCAGTGTCACTGCAGTGCTGTGAATCATTCACCATCAAATACAACCTGCTCCCACCTGCTGTGGAAGTCCTGGTCATTAAAGAAGAGTAAAGAGAAATAAGTTAAGAATGGAAACAGATGGACTTCATCACAGGGGAAGCTGATTAAATGAAATTCTAAAACGGGACCTGGCAGATGAAAACAAGAATACAGACCTGCTTTTTCTAATCCATACCACACTTTAGCATGGTGTTAGTAATATGTTTGCTTTGCTGGTTGTTTGGCAATTGGCAAATGTTTGGCACAGTGACAGATTGTTATTGTGGTAAGTGTGACTGTTACTGCTGTTGAAACATGAGAAACAATGATTGATTTTAATTTCACATCAGATATGACCTCATGCACATGAAGTGCACTTCAAAGTTCAAGTGGGTAGGAGATGACGTTTTGTAATAAATTGAGTCCTCTGTTTATCTAGTGTTGAGGACAACTGTTGCCACTGTGATTCCCTATTCGATAAAACGGATTTTCCACTGGATAACATTCATGTATGGAAACATTTTACAATGTGTCATGTTGGCTGGGCAAAACCAGATTTATAGTTCCACTCAAACAGGCTTTTGAGTTAACTATGAGCCAAGAGTTGGCACAGTGAGGCCATTCAGAAAATGCATTTCCTTTATCTGGCATGATTCTTACTCCAGCATGATTTTACAATAATCCATAGAGTATTAGCACACTCACGATTGTGTAAGTGTTCATACTAAAGTGCTACCTTTACCGTTCACACAATGGTTTAATGTTAAAAGGGATCACAGTTTACCAGGCAAACACCAATAGGCATCGACTAGCAGATTAGTGTGTTTAGAGATTACAGTTTATTGCTTTAAGCAGTTTACACTAAATAAGTTCATAACACTTTTTTTTTATTCTGCAAGAAAATGTATTTTTATAAAACATTTTTTGAATCATAGTGACTAAAGCAGCTGAGTGGAGGAACCTTCACCTTAAACACATGTCCTCAGCTACATCTGATCACTGTTCAGGGCTAATCTGGTTTATCTTTACTGCACATTAAAAATGTAATTTAGGAAAGAAAAAAACTGTGCTTAAAAACATAAAAGGATGCAGCTGAAATGAAGTCAATAAACTATAAGACTAAAGGTAGTACATGAAAGTTAATGAGTACATTTAAAACTAATGAATTTTTTTTATGGCTGAAATAAATCCAATCCTACTTTCACCTTAACAAAAATATATTTTTAAATGATAGCATATTGCCATGCAGTGGAAGTGTTTTCTTACCGATTCTTCAATATTATATCCAAGAATTGTACCACTGCCTCATAAATGACAAATAATATAACTGCACTTCTAAACTAATGCACAGATGTTGTAGATAAAGTAACCAGTAGGTAATTGATGGTGGTCTACAACTGTGCTGTATAATAAATCATTTTAATATTTCACACTCCATTCTCTGGAATGTAACTCATAGTTTAGTCAAATAATTCCATGGCAGATGTGAAAGATGAGTAAAACCAGTCGATGTCGGTAAAAACCAGTAGTGAAGTACAATCCCTGGTGTTTGGTTTTCTTTAGTAACAGTACTAATTTAATCATCCTCAGCCAGGGAGAAAATTCTGATAACTGAATGAAACATTACTGTTTCACACCCACCCTCAAAAAAAGCCAGGATCTCCATGTTGTTGTCCATGAAAGAACCCAGTATAGTTTTTATAATGTAAAACATCTGTCATAATGTTTTCTTCTTGATTTTATACTAGGGAAATGGGTGGGGAGGAGCAAGTTTCGGGCACTGGGCAGATGCGCTATATAGGGGCAATTTAGAGTAGCCAATTCACCTTACGTCCATGTGTTTGAACTGAAGGAGGAAAAGGAAAACCCTGAGAAAACCCACAGGGAGAACATGGAGACTACATGTGCTAAGGGGAACATGCCAAACTCGAAGCTACTGCGCCGCCAAAGTGCCATTTATTTTACGATTCTTTATTATTGATTCAAACACATCATATTGAGTTGACGATGTACTATTGAGGTCTGGACATGTTGTAACCTGAACATTGTGACCTGCCTTGCGCAGGGTGCAATACTGGTCCTTAAGACAAAGAACTATTGAGTGAAAGGTGGTCGGTGAGCTGGTTATTATCAAAAAGGAGAGCAATGGTGGTGTGGTCAATGCAAAAAATGTAAAAAAAATTACAGAGTAGAATCTGTGAAGGAAGGCAACAGAATGTACAGTCTGATCCAGAAATACATCTTCTGTAAATTCTTAAAAGGAATATTTTGTTGACCTGTTGTGGTGTTGCTCTAAAAATTTATTTTTAAAGTAAATTGTTTGCTTTGTGTTGCGAAATCATTAAGTTCACTTCGGAACCAGCGGAAATGAACAAAGAGCATTTCAAAATTGGTTCTGCTTTGACATCACCCTGAAGAAAGCTTTCTGCTACTTGTGGTTCTGTACAGGATGAAAAATGCCTTTCATCTTTATATGACCTTCTCGAGGAACATATGAATTATGCTTCTAATTAGTTGTTATCTAATTTGCATATCAGCATTAATGCAGTTATGGAGTGTGTTTACAGCTAAGTGGACACTAGCTGCATCAGCTTGCATTTATAAGTTTACTGAATTTTGTTAAATTATTGGAATTTTCCACAGAATTGAGTTGTCCTACTATATTGCTATATCTTATTTTCTGCAAGCAATTAGTAAATAGATCCACTGTGGTAACAGATTCTTTTTTTTTTTTTTCATTTTTAAAATGAATCCTTTTACACTATAAATTTGCTTTACAGACTGAACCTTAATTATATTTACTACATCACTAGCCATTTTGTAAGGTAGACCTTCATGTTTATATCCCCAATTTCTATTTTATTAATGTAACTTTTGCATATGAGTAAACAAAGCTTACTACAGAAGCTGTACTGTAACTTGGGAGGTCTCAGACTGTAGAGCGTCTTTGCAGATTGTTTAAGTTTTTTAAATGTGTGCTGCTGTCACTTGGCCTCTTCATATTCACACTGTGCTCATAACAGCCCGCCTGTCCAAAGCCTCAGGGAGCTATGGACTGATGGGTTATGTAAAGGTTGTGGGAACTTTATTAGACCAAGAATTTCCTTTTCCCTCTCTCTTCCTGTCTGTGTCCTTCACTGTGACTTCAGTGTACCTTTTAAATAGCAATATACTTAATGGATGTCTGGTCCAAATATGCATTTTGTTCTAATTTATCACTGTTTGCAAAATATGTTCACACAGTCTACTCTCCTGCATATAGCCAATGTAGGGTGCCTATCTATCTACCTCAGAGCACATACTCACCCAGACATTCACTATATAGGGGCAGTTTACTTACCATGTGTTTGGACCATGGAAGGAAACCGGAGAACCCAGAACAGATCCATATGAAAGTCAGGATTCAAACCTGGATCTGAGAGGCTGAGCTACCTATTGATTAAACTTCTGAATCTAAAAACGTTTACAGTACATACAGTATATAAAGTCCATTTTAAGCCTTAATAGCAATGAGCCTGATTTAAATAAAAAGTGCCGCTTAAAATTTGTAAGGAGGTACATATTCATTCCAGTGAGAACGTCTCTAAAATAAGCTGAGCAAGCAAATTAAATAGTTGGAAGTAGTTTGCCTGCACAGCTAATGAAGGACTTAAAAATGAATAAGAAATGATGAAATAAATCATCCACTTGCCGTCCAGCAGTATCTCATCTATATATGACTAGCAGACTGTAATTTCCTTTACTGATGAATAGAGATAGTTCACACCAGCTCAGTCAGTTATTTCTTAGAGGCATTTCCATTATTGGATGTCTGTTTTTTTCCTTTATTTTCTTAAGTTATTTGATAAAGTGATAATGCTTTATTTTGCTTATTGTGCTTAGACACAGAGGAACTGGAATTGGTTCTCCATGTGTACAGAGCTGCCCACCGCTCCGGGCAAGTTTGCTCATCTAACTAGTGTTTTACTGCAAGGATGGGTAAAATGTAGAGGACCAATTCCTCTGTCTAAGCACAGTAGGCAAAATGGAGCACTTCATCACGTTTGCACTTGATTTTAAACTTAACTATTTGCCTAAAGTGCTTACACACAGAGGAACTAGTCCTTCACATTTAACCCATCCATGGAGTGAACCACAAACACCCAGTGAGTAAAGTGAGCATGTGCCAGAAGCAGTGGGCAACCCTGTACATGACACCCGGAGAGCAATAAGGATTACAAGGCTTGTTCCTTATCCAAAAGCCTATGACATCTACTCACGATGGTGAAATCCATTTCATTCAGCTTCATTATTTAGCACCAAATTAAACATGACTCATAACCATGCCGCTTTATTCATCAAGTCGGTCTGATGTATCATTTTTCAACCAGTCTGGAATGCAAATCAGCATCTCCAACTTAGTTTTGGCTCTGCAGCAAAGCCAGAAGCCTCTCAACACATGGAACCACAGACTGTTTTTGTTTGATATGATACATTTAGAAAAGCCAACTGCCCTGGACGAACAACACTAAATCTATTAGCCTTTCTTAATGTATTAATTTTGGTCCTTTCAATTTAGGTTCAAGTCATTTATCACTGATTAGTTTCAACATTTTTAATGGTGCCCAGCAACAAGATCTTTGGGGAGAAAAAAAACTGCGTAGTCACCTTATGTTTGTGATTTGAGTTGTAAATTTTCTTCTTTCTTTTTCTCTTTCTTTCTTTCTAAAAACACACCAAGTGTATTACAACAGGACACCTACAGGTTAATAACATCTCATTTCAAATTGCCCATCTTTTGCAGCTATTAATAATAATAAATAAAATAATAATAATAATAATAATAGAGTATATCAATTGAATTCTTTTCTCAAGAGCATAAGATCAGTCTCTAATGTTGGCCCTTAGTCTTTTATAAGGTGGCATAACAGTTAATTATATCATCTAACAGATTCAAGGTTTTAGGTTTGGTTTCTGTGTGGATTGGACATTTTTTTTACTGCATTGTATTTGCATGTTCTCCTCTCTTGAGAAAATTGGAATTCTTGGCAAAGACTTTACCAGAAAACATGCTAATGGATGAATTGAAAATGGCAAATTTTCCATAGTGTGGATGTGTGTTTGGATGTGTTCATGGACTTCTTTATTACTGTTAGTGTTGTGATAGCCAAGTCATGCACTTAATTACTTCTATTTCTATCTTCTACTTCTACTTCTATCTATTATGTATTCTTCACTCTTTTTCTCTGTGTATCGTTGTTTGATTGTGATGCTAATTAACCTTAAATTGGCATGGTGCAATAAATTTGTTTTGCTTACCTGAAATTTTACAGTCACAGTACTGAAAGTAACTTCACAATATATTCCACTGTATTCCAGTATGTTGACTATTAATGGGCACATTGCTGCTTATTTAGAAATGAAATGATTATTGCTGCTTTCCTGGAAAAGCATTTCATTCACTACGACCATTAGTTAAAATGCCAGTAGTAAATTCTTTCCTTTGCAGGTACAATTAAAATGCCAGAGTATAAGAATTTTAGGAACTGGTGATTTTATGACTTATCGGATTAATTAGATAGACCAAATTTGCACAATGCTTCCATCACAGATGGCTCAACTTCAAGAGTGGGCTACTGCAGTAATAATCATAATTACAGGCATACGCATGAGCTCACACTTTAATGAAATTACAGCTTGTGGGTGGTATCCAGCTGTAACTCACAAAGACAATACAGTTTTTATCCACTTGGGATGTGATTTATGGATCCAGAATGAACATATTTGCTTTAGGAGGCAGAGATTGGGGTTGTAATTTTTTTACATCACATACATGCCCACTGGTTCATCAGAATGGTCTAATAGTCAAACCACAACATGGGAATATTCACATTTGTTGGTAGCAGCAAAGAGACAGTATAGGACTTAAACACAATTACGTGGAATTATTTAAACTGTGTGGCACTCTCTAGTGGAGCTTAAAGGAATTGCAAAGGTACAACTTAAAATTATTAGATGGATTAAAAAGGCCTAGCTTAATATCTTCCACTAAACTCTCTACTAGGGTTGGATGGATTCCCTATGCCCATACAGGAGCTGAACATTTCGGGCACTGAGCTGACACACCCAGGACGGGCCTGTTCACACGTTCAAATGCACACACTGTATAGGGGTATGAAGCCATGTTTTTGGACAGTGGGAGGAAACCGGAGAAACCCACATGAACATGGGGAGAACATGGAAACTCCACCCTGTTTAAGATTCAAACCTGGATCTCCAGCATGAGGAGGCAGATGTGCTAGCCACTACACCACTGTGCTATATATAGTTTATTAATGTTTTTTTTTTTTTTCTTTTTCGTTTTTATAAGAAGTGGAGAAAATGGACAATGGAGCAAGATGGTGGTGTGTCCATACTTTTGACTGACACAACACAAAGCTGTTACCGCAGCGGTTCTCTCATTACTCTTTTTACTCTTGTTTTTTTTTATTTTATTATTTGCTCTGCAGATGTTCTACAGCATGTAAGCTTGTTAAAACTATGTTTAAGGCTAAAATACACTTTTTGCAGCCGAGCTACACAGAGGACAGCTGATACTGGCCAGAGCGCTCAGGTGTTTATTCTTCCCCTTTCTGCATTGGTAATCTTGAGCCATTTGGCTTGCTCTCTTATAAAGTGCTCATATAAATTCATTTGAAGATTTTTCACCCCAGCTCCCTTGCGCTGCATTCCTCCATTTTAAATAAAGTGATGTTAACACGACTTGGGTCAATTTACCAAACACGAGCCAGGGCAAAATGGATCACTGCACACATTTGTAACTTATAAAATCCCTGCCACTTGAAATAACCGAACCGCATCCATTCAAATGTGTAATATGATGTCTTGCTTGTAAAGTATTGGAACCTAGATTTTTATACCGTTAATTTTGTATGATTGTTTATTCATTCATCTCAATCAGCATGTTGAAGCGGAGCCGCTGCAAAATCTATAATATTAATACACATCAACAACTTGCCTCCATATTGATGCAAAGACCCCATTTGAGTTATAGTGCACAGTATAGTGTGTCTAACATTCTCAGTTTAATGTCTGACATTCTCAATAGTGATTTTTGGCCTAATATTAAATTTACAGTAAAAACAGACAATTCATGCCAGAGTATTAAAATTTTGATTTTATGACTTATCAGATTAATTAGATAGCCCTTATTTTATTGTTATTACCAAACCACATTTATTAATTATTTTTCACTTAATCCTATGTTAGATTTACGGGGGGTGAAAACCTACGTGGACATGGGGAGAACATGGAAACCTCACCCAGATTGGGATTCAAACCTGGATCCCTAGCACTGAGCCCAGATGTTTAATGGTCAATTAAATTTTTTATTTAGTTTAAGACATCAAAACCACATATTATTGGCTCCTGAAAGAAATAATAAAGTTAAACTTACTAAGCAAAGCCTTTGAGTTAATGACAAAAAGTATTCTGCAAG
The DNA here is from genome assembly GCA_019802435.1 of Corydoras maculifer. NCBI lineage: Eukaryota > Metazoa > Chordata > Actinopteri > Siluriformes > Callichthyidae > Corydoras > Corydoras maculifer. The sequence goes on from JAFMOD010000629.1 coordinate 1,652,966, forward strand.
ACACTCGTTACCCGATGGATTTGGTAAGATTAGCATAGTCATTAGCAGTTTTAAGCACTGTGATTTACTATTTTTTAGGGCTGGCATTTCAGTTTGGTGCTGCCACTTGAAATTAAAGCATTAAAGGAAACTGTACATGCCTCATTAACCCTAGGCCCTAATTCAATTTTCATGCAAATTCTCTTCTAAGTCCTTGTATGGTGAACCGCCTCCTATTCCGTTCACTCTCCGGATCGCCAAGTCCGCTGACTCATTTAGCAAATGTTAGAAAACTGAAGCCAGGTTCATTAGACCATCATATGAATGAGTCTGCTTCTGTGAGGAGTAACAAATGCCAGGCTGTGAACAGTGAACCCCGACCCACCTGTGTGCCTCCAGCCCCTCCATTAGTTTAAATTAGGGTGTTAGTGTTGAATGCAAAATCAATAATGTGCTGACACGGAGGCTCGGGGCTTCTTCTGTATCTCGTGCTTTGTTTTGCGTCAGTGAGCCACATTAATTAAAGTTTGCTTTAGACCCAGCGCATATTTAGTAATGGATAACAGGCCTCAAAATGATTTATGATTTATTTTCGTAAAAACATGCTTTTGCATTTTCCTGTTTCTGGACAGATTGTTCTGTTCTCGACCAACTTTAACCTCGCACATCTGTGGGAACAACTAAGTTTTTTTTTTTAAAGGGTTCTTTTGACTTTTTGGCTAACAGGGTTGCATCGTGGCGCACCACTGGAAACCAGCGGTAAAGCTGCTCCTTACCAATATGATCATATTTATCAATGCCTTTAAGGCTGAGAGAGAGAATGTAACCAAAGTGAACAAGGCATTCGTTTAATTTGTGTTTCCACACCATGCACTGAGGTTAAGACAAGGTTTCCCAAGTATTCTCAGAATGTGTTGGGATCTGGTGCAGATTAGGAAGCGACGACAGCTCGGCTTTTAGAATTTACAGTCTGTCGTGCTCTAAGCTAAATTGCATGAAATGTCTTCTTCTGTGAGGTGCGGTGCATCCACTGGACACCAAATCAACGCTTGCATGCTTAATTTTGGGAATTATTACAGGCTTGACTCCAGCCACTGTGATGGATTATCCTGAAAAATAAATGGCTGATCTCTCATGGTTAGCAATGTTTTTTTTTTTTTTGAGTTTAGAATGACTACGTGATACTCGTGCACAATGTTAATGTTCAACGTTCTGGGCCAGTTTTCTTTAAGCAGAATCTCTTAAATAACATGTATATGTGCTCCTAAATAATTAAGAAAAGTTTATATTCTTTTTACAACCACCATGAACCAGCTCAAGATGTCTCATCACCTGTATGTGGTTTGAGCACTGACTCAAAGAGCTTTTATCCAAAGCAAGTTACAAGCAGCCAGAATTAATGTTTGGGGTCAGAACACAGGGTTTCCCATAGGGCACCCCTGGATTGATGAGAGTTGAGGGCCTTGCTCAGCTTTGGTTGTCTTGAGATTTGAACCCCCAACCTTTAGATTGCTGGCTCATCATTCTAACCACTAAGCTACCATGTGACAATGATGTTTTATTGTTATTTTTATAATTAATAAAGTCACATATTTTATGAAATAATACTGATATTTTTGAAATGCACACAAGCTTAATAATATATGGTTTTAAACTATTGCTGTGCAACTTGCTCAAGTATGTAAACAGAAATGGTCATTCATCTTCATGAGTGGAGTTTAATTTCTAAGTGGGATGTTCTATTGGCTTGTTTTTGTCATGGATCAGCAGCTTTTCTAATGGATTTATCTTTACTCAGTCACAGTGCTATGGATCCCCCAAGTTCTAATGTTCATCAATCTTTGAGAATTTCCCAAACTCTTGCCGCTCAGTTCCCAAAATTACCTATATGATTTAAATAGAACAGTCTATTTTTGGGTATTTTAATTGTGGAAACCTGCTCCACTGGTTCAGATCTCATTTATAATTATTGCATGAATCGGTTCCTAGAACACCTTTCCTCTTGTGCTTATAAGGATTGTGCTGAGCACATTCTCCATTGTTGTTGACATTGCTGTGGATGGTCGGAATGCAGCGAACCTTTTTAGCAAAACAGTAATAAATGGGAACCCCCTATTAACCCAGGGTTGACTTTGAGTTGGAGTAGATATGATGGATTAAGTCGGTCTATATTTGGATGTACATCAAAACTAGAAATCCGCGAATCATACTTTGATCGATTCAAGGTGGAAATGCAGGAGATGCCAAATATGGAACGAAAATGAAAATTGATGGTTGAGTTCAGTCTAATCAGAGAAGATGGGACTCAACTTGGCCAGGAATTCCAGCCAAGAAAAAGCCCAGTGACACTGAAGTAATAATGGCTTGTCTAGGTTGGCTCCTAGGTTCTAATAATATTAGATTACATAAGATTACATATTACATCTAATTCTGCTAGGCACCAACCCTGTAACCCTTCAGTTTGTCAGAAATTGTGTAACTATAGTAAACTGTTCTAAATACAGACACACAGAAAAAAACTAAGAGGACTCTGAGCACCACTTTGTGACTTAATTGCCCATCCAACAGCTGCAGTATCCTTAGCAGAGTAATATATTGCAATGTACTACAGATGTGGCTGTTTCTACATTTGCATAGGAATAAATATTTTCCATCCTATGCCTTTAGCAGTGCAATAAATGTGCCCCTCATATGAAAACATTGCTATTGCCATATCCTAAAAAACACATCTGGTCCACATTTGGCAAAAATTTGGAACTGCTGCTTATTGGTGAGCACACATTAAAAAAAAGGAACACTTACTATGAATCTGCTCTTCATAATGCATTATAAGTTCATTCTGTATAAACTGTATAAAGTAATCATAACACTAAATATTTGTCATTAATCTACATAAATGTTCATGATCACAGTGCTATAACAATATGTAATTAGACTTTATAACACATTGTCATAATACAAACCAGGAGTCCCCCCCCCCCCAACCCCAAGTGCCGTCAATTCAAAGCCAGGTACAAAAGCAGAATTGACAATGTGGTTTGCATGTTCTCCCTGGGTCTGCATAAGTTTCATGCGCCAATGATATTAAATTGCTTTGGTAGAAATGTTGTGTGGTGTACAGTATATGAACAGGTGACCAATGTCACTCAGAACACAAGGTTTGCTTGTGTCTCCAATAACTCAAATATAACCTCTGGGACCCAATTAGAGTTTTCTTCACCCAGATGTTCTTCTACATCATTGGTGATTTATGCAAAGTATTGTTATCCTCCTAATTATTTATTAGTTTTACACCTATTATTAAAACACCTTCAGCCAGAATAGATTATTATATTACAGAGCTGCCAATCACTGATACGAAGAAGCTTCCATTGTTCTCATGGTTTCATTTTCATCACAAACACACCTGATTACACAATAACACCTCCCACCTTTATAATAAACATTCTGCCATTATCTGATCTACAGCAGTCAAAATATGCAGACATGCCCATACACCAGCGATCACATCTGGACTTTGTGTCTTTTTGTCTTCGGTTTACATTCAACTGAATGTATTATGCCCAATGTATCTTTGATAAAACCCATATTCTACGTACACAAACGTTTTCCTAGACATTGTGCATGCTTTTCTTGTATCCATGAGGCTTTTGAAGCTGAAATAAGCAAAACCAAACATTCCATAGTCCACTGAATTTACAGCCTTCATCTGCAGCTTTACCACAGTATTACCAACCCTGTATTCTAATGCTTTTGCTTTTTAAATTATTGTTTTTTTTCATCACTTTGTCAAGCCATGAGAAGAAAAATGAGGTCTTCATTGTTTTGATAGAAACCTATGGCGCTGAATGGAGTATTTCCCTCACCACTTACTGTAACGTGACAAAGTGATTTAACTACATTTAAAGAACATATTATTTGTATTCTGTAAGTTTGGTTTATTTTTTTTATTTATTTTGCCCATGCCATGATGAACATTACAGTATATTTGTTGGCAAATAAAACACAAGGTGCAATCCTCCACCAACTCGGGTTGAAAAGCAGCTAAAGGTCATTTGTAATTGAAGAAAACTGCTGTTGCATCAGTACTGCTCCTCCCTACACCTACCACCAAATGAGAAATGGCCCCGCTTGATAATTAAACCTGACAATTCTGTTTAGCCATGAATTTAGAGGTATGTGTGGGAGCTAATGGAGGAAGAATCAATTAGTTATGTTGATTATAATCCTCGTGGTTTAAGGTGAAGCGACTCAAAAAAGCTATGAAATGAAAAATGCATGAACTCCCCGGTCGATTAATCACCGGTTCTTGTTATTCTGTGATAATCGAGACAGTGGGTTTGATTGTTTTTAGAACGAACCCATTAAAATGAATGCCATTTTAATATGGATGTGTGGAAGTACTGCGTAAACATTTAATAACACTTTTATTTTTCTAAACCTAGTCCTTTAAAGGAACAGATTAAACTTTGAATATAATACAAATTTACATTTTTCAAAGTAGTATTAGTAGTGTGCCACCTTATCAGTGTAAAAAGAATAGTATCTCAAAGATGTATGTATAGATAGATAGATACCGTACACATATGGAAGGATAATGTTAATAACACATCATGTGAGAAATAAAGGCAAATGCTTCCAACTTTATGGTAATTATTTGTAAAATGCCTTATTTTTTCCGAATGTTCATGTTTCCGTTTAGTGAGGATGGAGTACAGTGCCCAATACAGAGCACTGTGCTAGACCCCACTGATGAACAGGAATGTCTACTAGGAGCCAGTTTGTCCAACACAGTGTTTGACCTCAAAAACTTTCTGTTTAATGAAAAGCCTTCACTTTTTAAGTGATTATCTGTGCTTTTTGTTTTTGATCTCCACAGTGACAATGACAGTTGTTGCTCTTTTACTGTAGTTGAATTAAACACAGTAAGTAATAAGTATAAGGTATAAATATATCATTTAAAATAATCTGCTTTTTATTATCAGTAAGCAAGAGGATCTGTGAGTGTGTATAGCTGAGTGCAAAGGATCATCTTACCATGATCTTTGTAGACACTCGAGGAGACATGCCACCTTACCAAGTCATTTTGCTCAGTGGAAACACGTGATGCCCTATCTAATTTCTGTTTGTTTGTGGAATAAAAGAAAAAATTCACTATTTTTCATATTTTTTTTTTTTTGTGTGTGGGTTCTGTTGTAGTAAAGGTTATGTAATTGTTTTCTGTCATCTCCTGTTCATTATTTGTTAGAACTGAAAAAAAATGTTGATGGCTGTTGGACCTTTAATACCACTAAAAGCTCTTCAAAGGGTTTTTGCAGCTTGTTTTTTTTTTGTTTTGTTTTTTTGTTTTTTTTTACTCAGGTGTTTCCTAACCTCAAGAAAAAAGGTTTTGCTCTTTTATTTTTGTAATTTTTTTTCCAACATTCTGTGTTCATTCCGCTATATAAAACTTCTTCTTAAGCTGCACTAAACCTTAAGCCACAATAATTTCAGTCACTAAATTAGAGGCACCTTCTTGTTTCTACACTCATTACCATGGAGACAACGTAAAGTTCAAAAGGCATGTATTAATGCTCTTAATTATTCATAGTGGGGGGGGGTGTGACGTGCAAAAAAGCAATCAGCTTGTCACTTACTGTTCCCTTTAAGAGTCAGGTGGTTCTCTGACTTTGGTGGATTGCTATTTTAGTGGTGCAGCTACATGGACTCCGTGAGGTTCTCCATGTGAGTGTGAATGCAGAACCCACAGTATAGTGTAGACTATGGATCTGCATTCTCTGTACAAATGCTGGCAGATTTAATAGAGTTTAATTCATTTCAGCGTTCGGTGGCGATGGACATGCGTTTTTGTTGATGATTCACCGCCAAGATAGCGATGACAGTCTGGAGAGGTTGTTTTGAGGTCAGCGGTCAGCAGTGCACCTCATTTTTCTGAAGCTAAGATAGTGATGCGGCAGAAATGTACCTGAACACACCTCATTTCCGGAATATATGTTCACTATTCGTTGCTATTTAAAGGACGCAGCTTACCTTTTACATTAAGACACTGGAACATTTTGTTTGATGTAAAAAAAAAAAAAAAGACTCTTTTTGTACTTTTTTTTTTTCCTTATAAAAAATAAAAGATTGTCATCAGCATTGATATTACACCTTTCCTTTCTTTGTGATGTTCCTTTTATGGCTGACTCTACCCCACAGTATAATAATATTATTTGCCGTCAGGATCTTTTGCCAATATAAATGGTTTCCTTCATCAAGAACACACCTTGACTCTACAAAAATGACTCTACAAGTGTCAAATAAACTGCTTCAGAGAAACATTTAGAAGGGAGTTAGTTGGGGCCGCAATAGATGAAACTCTAACAGGACACAACTCAATGACTGAACCCCCGAGGAAAAATTTATTTATCTTATTTCATGTTTTTTCTTTACTACAACTGAAATTACCACACAGTCAGATTTTCTTTATCCAAGCCAGGTATCAATAAATATGAAAGAGTTTTGGTCAGTGCACTGTGGATCCACAATGGTCATTACTATGATTACCAATTACAGTCTGTGTCACTGTTCCACCCATATGTTCATCGTAGTGTATTTTCAATATAAAACAATTATATTTATATATATATTTTTATATATATATATATATATATTACAATTCAGTATCATACAGGTTTGGTGTTAAGTGAACATCTAAGATTAATTTCTGCACATTTTAATGCATAGTAACATCTTGTATACTGAATATAAAGCCTCTGTATATATTTAGTACCACAGTGTGTACTCTCTACTTACTGCACTCTTAGACATAGCTACGTTATTGCGCCACCTTGTAGATGCTATATCAGAGACAGTAGTTGTTTGTTGTTGAAGGGTTTGTTAGCAATATATTTATGTATGTATGTACATGCATATTGTGTGTGTGTGTGTTTTGCTAATGTTTATATATATATATATATATATATATATATATATATATATATATATATATATATATATATATATATATATAATGCCATAATTGCCATGACCACTATTTAAATTAACCTCCTCCATGATGTCCTTAATTAATTTATAACTAATAAACTAATTAACTAAACTAATTTATAACTAATAACTAATATGCTATAATATATATATATATATATATATATATATATATATATATATATATATAAATATACTAATTTTAATTACAATTATTTTTAAAACTCCCATATCAAGTAAATTTTTTTTATTTTATTTGCAGTGATGTGGCATTATCAGAATAAAGAGGTCCATTCATTTCACAGAGGCAAAATAAAGAAGGGTAACGAGAGAAATAGGGGGAGCATGATGGTTACCTCTGGAGAATATTATGACAAATGAACTTAGCATGACTGCTGTAAGCCAGAAAGAAATGTAACATTAGCTCATCCCTTTTTCTTTGCCAAGAAGGCAGCTCGAGGAATTGGTGTTCGGTTTGGAAAAGAAAGTTAATAATGAGGATTTCTGGGTAATCATTCATCTGCAGTGACCACTCAATCCTGGAAATTTGCGCACTGCGGGCTTTCTTCAGGAAATCAGACGATGCATGGGATCACACACGGGGCATCGTTAATTTACTTCTAACACCTAAGTATAATTTGGAGTAGTGCTGGGAGTTGGAGGAAACTGGAGTCCCCACAGGAAAGTCAGGCAGAGATGCAGAAACCATGTCAAAGTCCGCACAGACAGTAACCAGAGCTTTCTACCAAACCCAGAACTACATGGCGCTCAACTGTGCTGCCTGCTTTCTGCAGTGAAGTGTGTATTTTGATAGCAGTTGTCATGTTAGCAAAGTATTTCAGAGTGTATACATCCTAATTGCAAATGCTCAAACCTGAAAGTGGTGTTTGATGCTTCTTGTCACAGTCTCCTCTTACATTAGAGTATGGTGCTTGATTTTATGCATTAATGCAGCACCAGGAAAGGCCTCCTTCTTGCTCCATTATCTATTTTTTCCACTTACCATATAGATGGACTTTGTAGTTTTACAATTATAGACTGTAGTCCATCTGTTTTGTTTCATTTAAACACATCAGTGACACTGCTGGGATAGGAATAATGCCTGTATAATGCAAATAATCCCTGTTCTGTGGTGGTACTTTTGGGGTCCTGATCATTAGAGAACAGAGTAAATGGGATGTACACAGTATGTACTGTTGAACACAGATGGACTACAGTCTGGTATTGTAGAACTACAAAGTCCATGGACAATAAATGGAGCAAAGAAAAGGTGTGTGTGTGTATGCCCCAGGTCATTGCTTCTTCTCTAAACAATACTTTCCCCTTTAACTGATGTGCTATTATATTATTTGAATATATTTTTAATTTTAAAAAGTTGGATAGTCAACAAAATAGTTTTCTCACTTAGGCAAAGTCGTTTTGATATTCGATATAAGTAAATAACTTTACAGAATATGTTAAAGCTAGAAAAGGGAACACACTGACAGCACCTTCACATTAACTGACAATAAACGAGAAGCTTTAGGTTTCCTTGTGTAATACCGCCACCTGGTGGTGACTTGCGCTTTTTACCTTTGTGTAAAGCTAAAATGTCTCCCTCTTTCGGTTAAAAAAGAGCTTAAAAGAGGTTTTTAGCTCCAAAAACATTTGATACTTTTAAACCAAGCTGAATTTATAGAAGTATTTTATAGACCGCATAGCAATAAATTGGAATCAACATATAGCAATAATGAACAAGAAAGCACAAAGTAACGTCTTTATTTTTAAAGTAAAATAATTTTTCAAGTAAATTAATAAGTACAATGTAGTGAGAAAGATGGTTTACACCAAACAATTTAAAAAAAAAGGGCATCTGATGGGACATGCAATATTAAGAGATTATTATAAACAATATTTGTTTTTAAAATGTGGCCTGTCAATGATTTCAGATTTTTTTTTTTATATAAATTTGTAACAGTTACAAACGTGTAGACTGTCCATAAACTCTGTTAAAGGTTATAAGAAGAAAGAATTAAATTACAAATTCATTCATTCATTATCTTCCGCTTATCCTCTATTAGGGTCGTGGTGGGGTTTCCCATGCCCATCCAGGGGAGAACATTTCGGACGCTGGGCAGACAGGGCGCCAATCCATCACTGGGCACACACTCACTCACACACACACTCTATATGGGTCAATTTTGAGAATTCAATTGACTTGATCCATGTTTTTGGACTGTGAGAGGAAACCAGAGAACCTGGAGGAAACCCACGCAGACACGGGGAGAACATGGAAACTTCACCCAGATGGGGATTCGAACCGGGAATCCCTAGCGCTGAGAGGTGAACGTGCTAAACACTAAGCCACCGTGCCGCCTAAATTACAAATCGTACTATTGTACTATCATACTATTAGTATTCTCTGGTTTCCTCTTGCAGTCCAAACACATTGATTCAAGGTGATGTGGCTGCTCTATATTGCCCCTATATATATATATATATATATATATATATATATATATATATATATATATATATATATATATATATATATATATATTGTGTGTGTGTGAAGGTTAGTGTGTCCTGTCCAGGGTATATCTGCCTAGTTCTTGAAATGTTCTCCACTGGATGAGCATGGGGAGCCCCCTCCCCACAAACCAAGTAGAGGATTGATATGAAGATAATGAGACAATTTGTGTTCTATTGAGAAATACTGAGCAATGATTTGGAAACACACGCACACACACACACACACACAGACTTTCACCCATATTTATAAGTTTAATTACAAAGAGTCGACTCTCCAAATTAACATTCTCCATAAATAAGGGTTTAAATAGGCTCTACTTAAGAGGATGGAAGAGAAACAGTGTGATGCACTCCAAAGTGCTGATCTGGAGGTTTAAAGAGCTTCACTGTTGTCATCTCATTCTGAAACTCGTAATCATATTGCTTTCATTAAAAAGTCATCTTCTGTCTGAAAGTAAACTTCAGCGATTCATTTAGAAATAGCAGAGGATTAGAAAAGGGTCTAACCAACAAATGTTCATTATCTTTCTCTTTTTTGTGAATAAACCAGTCTTTAATGAGGTACAGGAGAACATCAGAGGGTGCTGATGTCGTGATGGGCTGAAGACTTTAATGCATCTTCTGTCCTTGCGCCTTTGATGAGAATGCGATGTGTCAGAGGGTCACCGTGGGATTGCATTTCATATGCGGTACCTTGACACCGTGCCACTGTGTGCCGCTTCAGCCCAGCTCCGGTGATGCTAATGAGAACTGAAAGCTCAAACCCTCCTGTCCTTACTTCTTCTTGACTTTCCGCAGCCTCTATTATTTCCAATCCACTCCACTCAGGCCAATTCTACATTAAATGGAGCATGAACTTTAAAAAGCAATGTGAAGTTTGAAGTCTGCTCACATGAGTTCAGTGCGTTTTATTGGCTGAAGAGTAGATTCATACATGTGGTCTGTACTGGAATTCTGATATGATCCACAGTGCATCCTGTTTACCTGTGGGTGTGTCTTTTGAATGGGGGAGGGGGGCTATTCATGCATGAAGAGGACATGCAAACTATACAAGCTCTGTTAGCTCCAACTGGGTAAAGAACCCAAAGATTTCTGATGTGAGACAGGCTCCATTTATTAACTTCATCCAATAAACTGCATCCACAAAGAATTTGACATTAGTATTTCTTTATTAAATGTGTCAGGTTTTCCTCTCAGAGCTGGGGATTCAGGTTTGATTCCCAATCTGGGTGGTGTTTCCACGTACTCCCCGTGTGCGGGTGGGTCTCCTCCGGGTTCTCCAGTTTGCTCCTACAGTCCAAAAACATAGATTCAAGATAAGTTGAATGCTCTAAATATAGTGTGTCTATGTCATAGGGATAGATTGGCGCCCTGTCCTGGATTTGGGTAATTAATATTCTTCCTTCTAATTACTGATTGACTCTTAAAAAACAGGGCTAAAGTATGTTCTGATGACCCAACAACCTTACTTGGGTAGTTGTAGACTTGTAGTTAAGGAACCTGAAGATCCCTGGTTTGATTTTCCTGCACTAATTACTATTGCTGAAGTCGCCTAACCCTCATTGGTCCCCGGTGCCGTGTACTGGGCTGTCCACTGCTCTGGGCACATGTACTCACTTCACCAGTGTGTGTGTAAATAGGTGTGTGTTTCACTGCACGGCTGGATTAACTGCCCCCTTGGCTAATATTTCCTTTACCATGCAAGTGCTGGGATAGCCCCAGTAGCCGGTCTTAACTCTGATCAGCGCATGTCGATTAGAAAATAAACATTTGAATGAATTTGTTCTTGCATCTCCTCGCTCGCTGCAGTGCTAACTATTCTTGTTGATGCGATGAGTTCTTTTAAATGGTCTTGACCTCTATTACTGTTTTGGCTGCATCAGTAAAAGATGCTGGCTGTTCTCTAAATGTCATCTGTACCCACGGGTCAAACAGAATATTATAGCACCTGCCTGTTCTGCCTCTCACCATCCTCAGAGTTAATGATGACTAAATAACACATTCACAAGAACTGCAATTGAATTGAATTTAGTTGATTGAATCTGTGGTTTGATGCAGAAATGCAAGTTAACGTTCAGTATATAGAAACTTTTAATTAACTGAAAAGATAATACAATTTTACAAAAAAAAAAAAATGCTAAGCCACACAAACATGTGACGCAGTAATTGGTGGGTGGCTGGGCTGGCATGGTTTTTCTAAACCATGATGTCATGCTGTGTCACAAACAACTACGCAATGCATTACAACAATTAAATGTATACAAATAATTATAGTATTTAGCTTGTGTGTGATTGAAACAACTACTATTATTCCACATCAACAACAGCTGGCACTTAAAAAACTAGCTCTTAAAGACTATTATCCCTCATAAGCAACAGTTGCCACAACTACTATAATCCCTGATAAACAGTTGCCACAGCTATCTTAATCCCTCATAAACAGTTGCCACAACTACTATTAACCCGAAGTTTCCAACGACTGCTATAATGCATTATAAACAAGTTAAGATGAGATAAGAGAAGATAAAACTTTATTGATCCCTTTGGGTAATTCCTTCTGGGAAATTGTCTCCAGTAGCATCATTATTACAGTGCACACACAGATAAGAAAGTAAGTAAGGAAAAAAGAAAATAATATATATATATTAATATAAATAAGTATTGCCTATATTTATATTGCACATTAGTTCCTGCAGTTGCATATTATTGGTTAAGTTGCCACAATTACTATAAGTTGCTTATAGGTAGTAACTGAATAGCGGACAAGTCATACAATTCAACTAAGGTCATAATTTTTATTTTATTTTTTTAAATTTTTTTTATTTAATCACATTAAAAACTTAAGACCGGGTCACCGAGTTTTTTTTATTTAATTATTTTGCAAGTTGCTTGCTGCTGTAATCATCTGACCGCACGCATCCCATCAACAAAATAGCGTTCCAGGGGTTACTAGTGATAAATGTTAGATTTGCAAATTCCATAATCAGTACACTTGATTGAACATAATGAAGTACTGCTGGATCAAAGCAGGTATTGCATCATGGTCTGAAGTAGAACTTGGCTGAGCCTTTTTTTTTTTTTTATTTATTTTTTTTTTTTTTATGTTGGCGCGTAATATTAATTATTAATGCCAGACAACATTATGCAAATGTTCACAGACTGACTTTCGTGCATGTTTACGTCATTAAGTGTAAAGCAAATGAATAATTCTACCATCTTACGGCTTTTTTCTTCCCGTGTGAGACGCAGCAGCTCATCTACACCATGTTAGTCAGCTAATTTTCTCCAAGCTCTGTACCCCACTGTTCTATCCTACAGGCTCCTTTGCTTCACAGAGATATCACTAATATGGTTTTTATAGGACGGTTTGGTGCATGCCCACCTTTCCTCGCTGCCGTAACATTAAATCACTCAGGCAGTTCGGTTCCACTGTGCTGTTTCAGTGGAGCTTAATAGCGTGGCATACTGGCTGATTTATTGAGCTTTAATGCAGAGTGTTTTGCTGGCTATAACGGAGCTCATCCTTCACTTAGAGTTAATGGAAGCTGTTTTTACAGCAAGTAGGCCACACAGGTTGCAGGTTTGGGGCATTTACTCTAGAAAGATGTTTTGAAAGGACACCACTTCTATGTAAATTCGGTAGGATTGCTTGCAGCCCTGGGTTAATTTTAAAAATAGTAATGTCCTAAACTACACCTTACTTAAAGTTGGAAAATATTCCAAGTTGACCAAAGGGTAAAGACACGTTAAACAGTGTTTTGTGTTACATGACTTATAATGAGTGTGTGTGTGTGGGGGGGGGGACTAACAAAACAAAGAAAACATATGGACTACAGTCTGTAATTGTAAAACTACCAAGTCCATCTATTTGGTAAGTGGAGAAAATGGACAATAGAGCAAGAAGGGGCTGTTTTCAAACTTTTGATTTGTACTGTGACTCTCTGCTTATTAAAGCCTGTGCCGTTCTGTTGTGTTAAGGACCTTCACGGATTCTAAGTGTGTTTGTTTTGAAAGAAATTTGTTTTGTGAGCTCACTTTTCTCCGACACCCACAAACTCGATGCCCTGCTTCTGGCAATGCTGCAAACACGAGGCATGACTGATTAAAAGAAGCTGAAACTAGCAGTCTCCCTTTTTAAAGTCCATGCTGTTCGAAAAGAAATGTCGGTACAGGATGTCTAAGTCTTTCTATGAAAAGAAAATGCGCAAGTCTTTTGGAACCTATTCACTTCTAGAACTAGAAGTTCTGACTGTTATTTAGTCTTTTTATGATTCTTTGATTCTACTATCTAATAATTTAAAATTAATTTTTGGTAGTGATCTGGCAACACGAGCGGCACGGTGGCTTAGTGGTTAGCACATTCGCCTCTCAGCACTAGGGATTCCCGGATCGAATCCCAACCTGGGTGGAGTTTCCATGTTCTCCCTGTGTCTGTGTGGGTTTCCTCCGGGTTCTCCAGTTTCCTCCCGCAGTACAAAAACATGGATCAAGTCACTTAAATTCTCTAAATTGCCCCACACAGACACTATAGAGTGTCTGTGTGTGCCCAGCAATAGATTGGCACCCTGTCCTGGGTGTATCTGCACAGCGCCCGAGACGTTCTTCCCTGGATGGGCATGGGGAACCCCCCCCCTGCGACACCAATAGAGGATAAAGTGGAAGATATTGGATGGATGGATGGATCTGGCAACACGTTTTTTTTGTTTTTTTTATTATTATTTATGGCCATCATACACAAAAACTATAAATATGGAATGTATAAGAAGGTTGTTTGTAAAGATTAAATGCCAGTATATCTATGGCTAATGCTTGTAGAAAGGATTTGTCCTCTTGTTGTTTTTATCTGCCTCTTCAGTCACCTGCTTTGTGGTGGTACCATTGGGGCCTTGGCCATTTTAGTATAAATAAGTGATAAACTGATCCATTATACCTACAGTACTTAACAAATAGAGGAATGTGTCCTCCACATTTAACCCATCCATGCATTGAAACACACTGAGTGAACTGAGCACACATGCCTGGGGAGCAGTTGGGGACAGGTGCTCAAGGGCACTTCAGTCATAGAACTATGGGGGACCCGGAATCATACTGGGGACCTTAAGGTCCAAACAGATGGACTACAGTACAGTAAAAAGTAAATCAGCCCTTCCTTAATGATCCACACATTTTGCTAATGGTTTAAGACCAGCTTTTTATAAGTTCCTTGTCTTATTAAGTAGCTTGGCAGTAGCTAACGCAGAAGTCGATGTTGTGGCTTTAATGTTCAGGGTTGTAATTTGTTTTCTATCCAGCTCATGAAGATCTAAATACTAGATGAGTAGATAAAATGGTTTTGCAAATGCAAAATGAAATGACTTCTAAAATTCAAATCTTAAAAATAGACTTTAATAGGCATGTGCCCTCACATTGCTTCAAAAACAGCCTCAATCTACTAAAGAGCCTTTTAGTCACACTCAATCAGCTTTAAAAGCATAGGTTAGGTCAGTCAAGGGTGTGCTGATGAGGCTTTTAAACCAAACTTTCCTTAAAAAACTAAAAACTTTTACTTTATGGACCTCACTCGGTAAAGTGCGCAATCAGTACATAAAAGCATCGGTTCCCAATTCTGATCTCTCTATGTTTTCCCATCCCAAAACTTTATCGTGGAAGTACAAATCTATAATTATGTTGAATGCATCTGTATTAAGATGTGTTGTCTATAGTGCATTTTAATGGAAGAATTCTTGGCATCAATCAAATTTTAATGTAATACTTAGTTTGTCTTATAATACAATTATTGTCACTTCAAGACAAACCCAGTAAGGCTAAAGGAAAAATATCCTTTGTTTTACCAGCATTTTCTGATGTTTATAGACAAATGCAAAGCTGGACAACCTCTTGTTGATGTTGAGCTGTTATAAGCCATATATGTATCTCTCATCTGATTATTGTCCACTTAATCCTCTACAAGGGAAGGTTCCCCAAACCCATTTAGGGAAAATGTTATTAGTGATTATGATATACTTATATTTATATAACTTATACAACTTATATTTGTTTGTTGCCATATTGTACCTGAAACATAAGACACTTTTGTTTTTAAATGCTTTTAAAAAGTCTAAATGTAAAGTATTCATCCATCCACCACTAGGTGTACATGTTGCAGGAGATATACCTCTGAAACCCTGTAGATTGAGTAACATAGCTCCTGATGTTCGCTGTATCTGCCTCTGTGCTTAGGAAACATACAATTACTAAATACACTTGAGAGAGTCAGGGGCTTGTGTAATTCACAGCTTGAAGTGCATGATGTCATAGTTATGAACTCACCATTTTGGCAAGGGTGGGGTGTCCAGCTGGACAAACTCTATTAAAACATTTGAGGCACATTTATTCTCTAATGCAAAAACTCTTAATTTATTAATAATTTGCACAGCATCCCCTGCATAATATTTAAATAAACCACACAGAGGTTAGTTTATTTATTCTCTCTGTATTTAGGATAGTATAGAGTACCAGTCAAAAGTATAGACACGTCCCCTTCTTGCTCCATTGTATATTTCCTCCACTTGAGATATAGATGGATTTTGTAGTTATTTTGTAGTTTATTTTGTTAGTTCCATGTTGGTTCTCTGTTCTTTGTTGGTCAGCATCACAGAACAGGTATAATTTGGGTGGTATTCATACTTCTGGGATGATTAATTAGTATTATGTTGTTGATATGAATAAACATACTGCCGAATTGGTTTCTTTCAGGAAGGTGTCTTGTTACAACTGCAGATGGTAAACTTGGATTAAAATTGATTTTCCCACACTTTGTATTCCAGAAGTTTCTCTTTTGAGTCTGAACTACGAAAACAGACAACTGTTTATAACAAGCAAACACAGTGACAGGGACAAGTGATTTCTTAGAGAAATTTCAGTCCAGTGTCCACAGGTAGGATCTCCTATTATTTAATGTTCCAAGCAATGTACAGACTTTTAATATGCAACCATCCACCTGCCTTTTATTTAGTTATTTTAGCACCAAGTTCAATTGAAAACATGAATTTAGAATTTTTTTTGTGAGCTGTGGTGTTTGTGTTCTCTCCATGTCTGCATAGGTCATCTATTTTTTTTCTCCCACACTTTACATTTGGATTAAATGAACAGAACCTGTATTTTTATTGAGCTCGTGGTTTTGCAGAACCGCAGGATGTTACTGTAAAGACCATTGTGCACATTCAGGTTTTTCAGTGAACTCAATCAGTTTTATATTTTTTTAAAAATGGATGCCTGATCATTATACGATCTGTATATTGATGTCCTGCACTGTTGATGCTGCCTGGCCTCTCAAGGAGGATGAGTCCCTTACTGAACCTCAAACCTCACAAGGTTTCTTTTGTAATAAACAGGCAGTTTTTCTTTTCCATTGTCTATTCAGCTTGATCTTTGTGGCTTTCCCATATCTTACATTATGACTGAGATTGTTCAATCTCTTGCACCTAAAATGTTTCCCATGGGTGCAATGATACCCCCAAATAATCTATACCAAATTGCCACTTGGTGTGAATGCCTCCATCTGTGATGGACTGGTGACATGTCAAGGGTCCTATTATAAATTCGGATAGGCTTCAGCGCACTCTGTGACCTTTGAGAATAAATGGCCAATAACTATATATATATATATATATATATATATATATATATATATATATATATATATATATATATATATATATATAATTTTATTTTATTATTCTCGATCATTGTCTTCAACTGACTACATGCTTATTATGTTTGTTCCTGCTCTAGCAAGCCCTTGTCACCAAAGAGCTAAAGGCTTAATATTAAAAAAAAAAAAAAAAGTATTTCACAGATTATGTCTCCTCAGCTCAGCAAAGCTTAGTAAAGGATATGTGTTGTCATGGGATCAAAACCCCTGCTAGAGTGATAGAAAACACATAAAATGCTAAATGCCTTTTGATATCTTCATGATTAAAGCATAGGTTATAGGTATTCGTGTCCTTTATTTATCATTATTATCTTTCAATGAAAATTATTTATATATATATATATATATATATATATATATATATATATATATATATATATATATATATGTGTGTGTGTGTGTATACACACACACACACACATTAAATGGCCCACAACAGCAGCTGTTAAACGGTCGCCTTCATTGCAGGGGTGCATCAAGCTTTTCAAAAGTGGGGGTGTTCTGGGATGAAGAGGCAAAACCGTTTGAACCCTAGTTTCATTTTAATTTGACAAAAGGGGGGGAGGAAAAAATTGTGTTTCAGCAAATGAGATGCTGAAACATCCCCTCCACCCTTTTAGCTACGTCCCCGCTTCATTGTGACGTCACTATAAGCGCGGTTAAGCTACAACTGCATATTTTTTCAGCTTTTCCTTCAAAATGTATTTAAAATGGCATTAGATATTATACATATTTAAGTGGTTTGTTTGGTTGCTTCATTAAAAAAATATATACAACAATAATTAAAATAATATGTATAAGTGGAATAGTAACCCCCGAAGAGAGTTAATGGTTATTTTGTGCAGATTACTGTTTATTTTTATTATTAATTTATTGAATCTATGTGTTCTTTAACACTTCAGGCCGATTGCGCGTCCGTGTCTGTTGTCAGTGCCGGGTTCACTATTTGGCAAGCGCGTCGCTGCCGGTTGACACTGGCCTGCGTTCAGTGCGCGTCGACCGCGCGTGCGCACCACTGCGCGCGCCCCCGCGGCCTGCCGAACTCCTTATACCGCTCGCGTGCCCGCGCATCCCATGCGCGCCACCGGCACCTGCTATTTGTACGCGGACGGGCGGGGAGCGGGTGTCATTATTTCGCAGCGAACGGCGCTACATAGTCGAGCCTTTCCGAATTACAGAGGCGAACAGCAACGGCGTGGATACAAGCCGCTTAGATCGGGGACTGTATTGCTTTTGAAGAGCTCACAGATACGTGGAATATCCGGGAAAGGCCTTTATTTATTGGAATAACGGGATTCCCATCTCTCAAGGTAGAACGCGCGTTATGGGGACGGGGGGACGGGGGGGGGGCGCTTGCCCCGGCTAGGCGTGGGTCGGGGGGCTCGGCCGATGTGAGCCGAATAGCTTTGACTTGGGTTCTTTATAAAACGTGGGTTCTGTTGTAGTTCTAATCTCAGATCGAGTGTAATCCCCTTTATTCTCTGTGGGTTCTATTCCTCGTGTGCCGTCTTGGCTCCCTGATGATGCTCGGTGTCTCCTCCAGCGCATGCCTTCCATCCCTGGACCATATATTTTTTTTTGCATCCCAACTTGCATCGTTTTGCTTTGGGCTTCGTCCTGATATCCATCCGACTCCGTGCATCCCACTTGGCGTGCACATGTCCCTTTGCAGGCTGTGCCGCTTTGCTCAGATGTCCCGCTAGTCTCTTTGTCTCCCCGGATGGTCCTGATGCTGGCTCCATCCAAAACACTAGAGCAACTCTGATCCCGGTACTTTCGTTCTTTACGTCTTAGCCCGGCGTTCTGGATGCATCATCCCAGGAGCCTGGCCAGAGATCCGGTGATGTCGCTTGCACCGCGGTGCTTGCCTGCAGGATGCGGGCTGAGCGTCACTTCTATGGGGGTTGAGCCGGCAGCCAGGTTGCCTTCACACAACCATCACCTAATTAGATTAGATCACCACAATATGACCTGCTTTACAACAAAAAAAACTTTTCTTTAATTGTTTTGATCCTGTAATAAATTTAGAAAGAATAGGCAGAGGGTGCATTTTGTTATTGCTGAAATGATGGGGGTTCACAGGAGCTGCTACTTGATTTGTATCTAAGAACAGCTCTGCTGAAAGTTTGTGTGTTCTTGTATTAGGGCTGATCAAAATACTTTATACTGCAAAAGTATTGGGACACCCACAGTTTTCAGGACATTCCGTTTGAGATGACATCCCAGTCGGTCCCCCCTATAATTCTATACATTTACGAATGCTATTAATAATTATGTCCTTAGCAGTTCATCCAGAATATCATATATATATATGATCAGAAATGATCAGAATACACTATACAGGCAAAAGTATTGGGACACCCGCAGTTCTCAGGACATCCTGTTTGAGATGACATCTCAGCCTGCCCCCCTTTAATGCTATATCAGCTCCAATTTTTTTTACAAAAAAAAAATAAAATATTGTCCATATTAGTTCACCCAGATCATGTTTGTATTTTTTTTTTTTCTAAATTTTTGTTGTAATCATTTAGTCAGAATAGACCGAGTGTATATGGAGTGTGTATTTTATCACTAACATTGTGCGGGTTCACAAGAGCTGCCACTTGATGATTCATATTTAAGAAGAGCTCTTCTCAACGTTTCTCTGTGTGTGTGTTTATAGAGGCAAAAGTATTCGGACACCCCACATATTTTATGACATCCTATTTTCAATGACATCACAGTTAGCTATAACAGCTTTCATCCTTCAGGTGTGTAAGGCCAAGATCTTCCAGACTATATTCACTCAACAATGTCTTTCGGGACCTCGATGAGACACTCATGCTGGAAGGATAAAAGCCTTCCACAAATTAAAAGCATACAGTTGCCCCATATGTATGATTGGGTGGTTGATTTTATACACCTGTGAAACTGAATTATACACCTCTATGCTGCGTTTAGCATGTTTGTCCTGATACTTTTGTCTGTGTGTGATAATACAATTTTAATAAAACATCACACTATGTGCACATCATGGATATCAGCAACACACAAGTGCTGATGAAGTTTACAGAGTCTATAATAAAGAGCCTTATGAGTTTTTTTTATTTTTATTTTATTTTATTTTTTTTTATTGAGATACATTTGAAAACAAATCAGACCTCCTGCTGCGTCCATGACGTTCACACACTGACTCAAGAACTTAAGTTCGTCATTAGGGTTGTCATTCATTTCATTTATTTTGCATTTATTTGTCTTTTATTTGTCAGAACAGGTAACATTTGGGTGGTGGATTGTTTCTGATTCAGTGAGGGAGTTTTAGTGCTGCTCTAGTTTCATTTCTCCATCTCAGTGACACTGTTGGGATAGGAATAATGCACCAACCAAATAATCCCTGCTCTGTAGTGGTACCATTGTGCTCCTCCTGATGTGTTCCCCTCCTATTGTAAAATTCAGTGGTTAGCGATCTGTTACCATTTAAACTTAAATTGATCTACAAAACACTGTCCAGCAGGATGCAAAGTCTCAGAGTGCAGAATGGGTTTGGGTTTCATCAGTAAGAGCATGGCAGGATGCAGGGATAGACTGAGTCTGATCGTATTTTAGGTTTTTACGAGGGCTGGTAAAACCGACTGTAGATGTCTGCAGATAAGGTGTATGGGGGTGTGATCTGTTTATCTTCGCACTTTATAGCAAATGCAAATACCTATTTAGAATGAGGTGTGCACCTTTACAGTAGCAGTCAAGACTTTGGACACACCCCTTCTTTCTTTATTGTCAATTTTCTCACCTTATCATATAGATGGACTTTGTATTTTTACAATTACAGACTGTAAGCCATCTGTTTTCTTCTTTTATGTTGGTTCTCTGTTCTCTATTGGTCAGAACAGGTAACATTTGGGTGGTGGATTGTTTCTGATTCAGTGAGGGAGTTTTAGTGCTGCTCTAGTTTCATTTCTCCACCTCAGTGACACTGTTGGGATAGGAATAATGCACCAACCAAATAATCCCTGCTCTGTGGTGGTACTATTGTGCTCCTCCTGACCATTAGAGAACAGAGTAAAGGGGACATACACATTATGTACTGTAGAACACAAACAGATGAACTACAGATGAAGTCTAGAATCTTTACAGTAAGTAAAGAACAGAACATGGACCATGAGTGGAGCAAAAAGGGGATGTGTCCAAACTTTATACTAGTGTATATCGCAAAAAGTTGAATAATTATAATCTTAATAGCAATATTATACTACAGTGCATTGTGGGATCTCAGTGAGTTGCAATAACAAATAAATCATTAAAGATGCCATTGCATTTGAAAAGGCCATGTTTTATGCCGCCCCCCCCCCAATTTAAATATTAGCTAACAAGCAGCAATGCTGACTGCAGAAGTGTAGATGTCTGTTTCCTATTGATGGTGTTAACTTACAAAACCTGGACATGGAGTACCCTGGAGCGAAGATAAAAAAAAATAAAAATAAATTCTCTAAATTAACCAAGAAAAAGAACCAGATGTTCTAAAGTCTTCTCAATGCCCACAACTCAAGCCAAAATCCGGGGCTTAATTTGCGTTAAGGGGCTCTGTATCTACTCTAGAGATCATGGCTATTAAAGCCAGGATGTGCTGTTTATGAAGAGCTCAGTTGGGTAATTGGCTACATGTTAACTGAACTTCACTGGTACACTGCAGCAGGTCTTGTTTAGTGCACGTCAGCCGATCTCCAAATTTAATGTGGCTCTGATTTGAGCTGCCGTACAAGCCCAGTGATCTGCTGTTGTGTCCCATTAGAGCAAGCCTTGCTTTGCGGATGAGATTTATGGCGCGCCGATGCAGTAACCGGAGCTGAGACAGGAATCCAGCGGATGGGAAGCGGGAGGAGCCGGATTTAGCTGGCATGGATGTGTGTTGAGGGTTTTGCAGCACTAACAGATTAGCGGTAGTGTTCATGTAACTGCAGTGAAAGTAGCGTGGAGTTTGCTTAGTATTTATTTTGAAGTATTTGGACGTCCTTAGTGACGTAAAGCGTTTGAAGATATGTGTTATTTAGTCTTTGCTGTCCTGATTACAGGAACTAATATGTATTAGTTAATGACAACTTAAAGTTTGTACTTGCACTAACAGCACAAGTTTTTGTGTTTTTATTTATTTTTATTTATATATATATATATATATATATATATATATATATATATTCATTCATTCATTATCTTCCGCTTATCCTCTATTAGGGTCGCGGTGGGGTTCCCCATGCCCATCCAGGGGAGAACGTCTCGGGCGCTGGGCAGACAGACCCAGGACAGGGCGCCAATCCATCGCTGGGCACACACTCACTCACACAGACACACTCTATAGGGGGCAATTTTGAGAATTCAATTAACTTGTTTCATGTTTTTGGACTGTGGGAGGAAACCGGAGAACCCGGAGGAAAC